>CM017916.1:22534166-23134166 GCA_008369825.1 Triplophysa tibetana
ATAAATACATCTCAATATAAACAGAAAAAGAGTTTTAATTAAAGTTCTCAATGAGGGTGATAGTGTCAGTTTGTGTGTGTTGTTCTGTCAGTGTTGTTGTTGCTCTCTTTATCTCTCTCTCTCTCTCTCTGTCTGTCTGTCTGTCTCTTTCTCTCTCACTCTCTCTCTCTCTCTCTCTCTCTCTCTATCTCTCTCTCTCTCTCTCTCTCTCTCCCTCCCTCCCTCTCTCTGTCTCTCCCTCCCTCTCTCTGTCTCTCCCTCCCTCTCTCTGTGTGTCTCTCTCTCTCTCACTCTCTCGCTTTATCTCTCTCTCTCTCTCTCACTCTCTCTCTGTCTTGCTATCTATCTTTGTCTCTCTCTCTCTCTCTCTCTCACTCTCTGTCACTCTCTCTCTCTCTCTCTCTCTCTCTCTCTCTCTATCTCTCTCTCTGTCTGTCTTTCTTGCTCTCTATCTTCTCTCTCTCTCTCTCTCTCTCTCTCTCTCTCTCTCACTCTCTGTCACTCTCTCTCTCTCTGTCTTGCTCTCTATATTTGTCTCACTCTCTCTCCCTAGCTCTGTCTGTCTGTCTCTCTCTTTCTATCTCTCTCTCTGCCTTGCTCTATCTCTGTCTCTCTCTCGCTCACCTTACTTTTGTTCCCCATATGGTACACTTAAGCCTGACAAGCAAATGGAAAATGTCAACTTATCCTACATGCAGACATCTGGGGACTATCAATGTGCATTCAAAATGTAACCTATTTACTGTCTACTGACTAAAGTTTAAGAGAGATGCATATACAATTTTTTTAACTGTATGATTAATGGTTGATAGAATACAGGAAATACAATATCAGAAGATTATCTATCCGCTATAAATACAACAATAAACATTAAATAAATCAGGGGACAGCCAAAGCACTGTCATTTTCGCAATATGGAAACCAAAATAGCATTTCCTGGATTTGTCTCCATCCGACAGGAAAAATTGTGACCGAGGGCAAATACCATAATAATACCATTTGCTCGTTCCCCTTTATCAGACATTCTGAGATTCTCTGTTTCCGAAATCACAGTAAGTCTAAATCAAGAGCTTAAGTCGATGAATTGTGAGGCACGAAGCGACCTTTGGAACAATTAGTCTTGCTGTTCAACAGAAGCGTCGGTCCTGATAGCCAAAGGACACATCACTCATTTAACAGCCTGACCAAACAACTCCGTTTTTGTGCTGCACTTAAAAATATCACCACCAACCATGAAGAATTTTTAATCCATGACATATAATTGAATCTACTAATATCCAAAGAAAAACATAACCCGAGCAGCCAGTGCAGTCTTTTCGGTTTTATGACACACCGACGGCCAAAACAAGCACATGGATATTTTCGATACTTAAAAGTGTTCTTTCAGCCACTGGAATTTCCTGGCGTACTGACTGAACCACTTGTGGTCATATTTGCGAAAGAGCTCGGTGACTGATGCACAGCTTTAAACCCATTTAATGAGCTTTCGCTCTTCTATGGACAGGTTACATGACCTCTGGTCAAAACATAAAGAATGTTCTTAAAAACGTCTTACAGAAACATGGACTGTTGTTATTCAAGGAGGGACTTGAGCTCACCCAAAAATACAAATAAAGTTAAAAAACCTGTATTTGACTGTTTCATCTGTGGAACACAAAAGAAGATATTTTGAGAAACGTCTCAGTGGTTTTGTGTCCATACAGTGGAAGTCAATGGATGGCAATGTTGTTTGGTTACTAACATCTTCACAAAATGTTCTTTGGTGTCCTGCAGATCAAAAACAGTCATACGGGTTAGGAATGGCGTGTGTTGGCCTAAAACCTCTCTAGCATACTTCTATTTTCACAAAATGAAAAATTCTTTTGAAATACACAAAAGTGATTTCTCATTTTCTTCTGATTTCATAAACATCTGTGTTGGAATGAAGACTGAAGGGGATATGGTCCTTGAAGGCACATTAACTTTGAAACATTGTTTATCATCATTTCTTGCGCATAACTCCACAACCCTCCTGACATCCTCATAATCTCCAACATTTTCCATAAACAGCCGATCAGATGTGCAAAAATGCTGACGTTCATATTTCTCAGCAAGAGTTTTGTCTCTGAGGTCTTGTTTCCTCCCATAAGCCAGTTTCACCTGAACACCAACCAAACGTTCAGAAGCCCTCCCCACAAATCATCAATGCAGCCCAATGAAACCTAAGTCTGTCCTCCGAGAAACCCACAGGTGCTGAGCGTAACTTTCATACCAGTAGACCTGGACACATTCACAGCTGAGAGACCCACCAAGTTGCCTGTTGAACCGTTCAGGAGGAGACGTATGGAAAAGCCATTCCTCATGTGAATTCGCTTGAGCTCTTTCACAGGTCTTACCATAACATTTTCAAAAGAGTGCAGAGTGTCTTTCTTGTTTTTCTTGACGGATTTAACTGTGTAACTCATTTGCACGGGCTACCCTGCCAGTAGCTACCAAGGGGGGTATTTCATCTTTAGGCGAGTCAGACATGTGGTTGCTATCAGATCCTTGACCCCCGCGTAAAAGGTGGAGGTGACCCTAAAGATTCATCCCAGCCAAGAGAGAGGAGACAAGGAATACCACGTAAGCTATGTTCTTGAATTTCATCAAACAAACTCAATGCTGATGAACAGTTGGAGGTTATTCTGCAAAAAAAAACTATGTGTACCGTCACATTTTTAATAAATGTAAATAAAGCCATTTTTAACAATGAATATATGAGTTGAGCTTACAAATAGGATGCAGAACAACACATTTTTATAATATGGCTGCTTAGGAATATCCAACACGGTCTCTCTCCTGAAACCAACACGGAAGTGACTAAAACTGCAGTTCATCAACTGGCCCCTAGAGGCTGGGTCCAAAACAGAGCAGAATCTCATTGAGACCGTGTTACTTTACAGCACAAAAAGACATGTTTACAACCTGGCACAAAAAATATTTTGGTCTTTATAGCTCATTTAACCTTTCATAACTACAGTGAGGAGAGTGAATTTTTTTCAACTCACCTGTTTAACTAATATTAAGCCCCAACATTAAGTTAGGTGCTTTGTCACTTCAGTGACATGTGGTTTCTGCCAACCAGGCGCCTCAGCTCCAACCATGTCCCGCCTCTTTGCCCATTTTCGATTATCCGTGACTGACGCGTCTCTAAGATGGCGATGGCCGGCTCCATCCACTTTAAACTTCAAAACTGCTCATCAGAAACCTGCGGGTGACTACGTCCATATTTTATACAGTCTATGGTTTTGATATGATTTGCTTTTTCGACAAAGACGTAAGATTAGGGGCAGAGGAGGGGCTTCCGTATTGCTTATAATCGTACGTTTTGTGTACAAATTCATGCGAATTAGCCACCTGGTAAAATAGTGACGATCCTGTGAGATCATGTCGGAACATCCATTCAAAATCCCATTGAGATGTCATAACAAGTTCATGACATGCTCATGACGGGCATCCATTCAGTGAAGTTAATATAACAGAGGCTGTAGTTGCTAGCCGATGGTGGTATCAGTGGGGGTTTTGTGGATGAAGGCTTTGCTCCTGGGTTGGGTGTTAATGTAGAACAGATGTGTGTCACATACTGGAGATCAATACTTTATGCAAATGCCAAAGAGAAAATACTTATGTGTGTGTTTCATGGACACAGATCATCAGCCCCAATATGCACTATAAGATTAACAGAGCAATGATCCAAAATAAATCTATGACCAATTTGCAACCCCCAAAAAGTACACTAATTACACTTTAAAGAGTACATAACATGTCATGAAATTTAGTTTTTAAGTAATGAAAGTAAGCGATCTGCCAAGTTGTAAGTCTGAAGGTGAATGAATAACAAAGTTGTTGGTGAGGAAAAAGGGAGTCGACTCTTGAATCACGCAAACGAGTCGTCCACGATTCGCGAACCGCCGCGGATTTACATCACTACATATAGTCCCCGCCTACGTTTTGCTAGGACTGCCCACGAAAAGTTCACTCTTCTCCCCCAAACATTGTAGCTCGTGAGCCTCATTCGTGCGGTAGACCAATCACATCAGACTAGACCGTCTAACCAATCACATCAGACTAATCTAGCGGAGTTGGTCAAGAAGTAAGGTAAGAATACCTGCCAATTATAACGAAATAATAGTGTTTTTACAACTTCTACATACATAAGCTAGTTGTTGGACACTCCATAAACCAAAGTAGAACCTTTAAAATCCCTAGTTATGTACTTTTGTATAATCTACTGAAAATGTTCCATTGTAACACATCGTTTTTGTACTTAACTTCCAGTACATTCGCAAACAATAGAGTCCCTGTAGATCATTTCGAATAACAATTAAAAGAAACCGAGAAGACGGCCAAACTTGCCTCTCCAAAATTTACAACATCCAACAAATGTCAAGAAATCGTTTATTTAACGCATTTATTATACAATAAAATAATAAAAATAAATATTAACATGAAAAAAAAATTGACACACAGACCGGAAGTCAAGTGCTGTCCTGGCATGCGCGTCTGATGAAACGGTCTATAGTTATTATAACTAGCTGTGTATTAGCAGAGATGTTCATGGAATGTCAACGTGTGTGTTTAAATTAGAAACCCAGAAAGTGTTTGTGTGATGGACCAAGCATCCCTCAGGTGTTCCCATCTCCAAAGCTCCTCAAATAGAGCGTGATCTCATCTATAGATCCATCTAACCCCTGAGGCCTTTGCAGATCTCCAGAAACATGTTGAATCTATTACAAGGACCCTCTGATTACTCTGTGACTCTTTCATCATTTCCATGGATGAGTGGACATTATTAACCCCCGAAAAGATGCACAAAGGTCAAGGTTCATTCAAGCATTTTGCATACATTTAACAAACAGTCCTGACTGAGCTGCGCTCGGTTATTCACACCAGAAAATGACTCGCTGTGGATTTGCTGTCAATTTGTTGAATACAGATATTTCCCTTCTCAATCAAAATCCTCCAGCTCATAAAAAACAGAGATAAGGCTGAGAAAGAATGTTGGGGAGTTGTTAACAACACAGACTGGTCATTAAACCCCGTGAGGAGTGTCTGGAGTAATATGCGTCTGAATCAATCAAACTCAGATAAGTGGGGCCCAAATCTGGTCTTCCAGATCAATCATGTGAGATCTGACACATGTGAATGTGGAGATGTCAGAGACTTTAACGGCGCCACTTTAAGGGCGTCATGTCATTGGACGGAGATTCTCAACCTTGGGGCCGTGACCCCCATGTGGGGTCAGAAGAGATGCAGATGTGGCAATGGGAGAATGATTTATGTTCTTTTTTAAAATATGTTCAATTGTTAGTATTTTGTAAGTGGCACAAAGGTTGTGGGTTTTATAAACACACACATTGATAAAATGTATTTTAAAAATATTTTTATAAGTGTGAACCATACGCAAACATGTAATTGACTTACGCTGCATATAAAATACACCTTTTTTTATAAGAATGTTTGTTTCCTCAGAATCGAAAAAGCTCTTTGCATTTGTACTCAACGATCTACAAACATAGTAACAGGAACAGTTGCTTCTCTTTTGGTAAACTTGGAACCTAAAAAAAGATCCTGTATAAATAAAGCAGGTCACAGGTTACAGTAGGTTGACCCAAACTCAGTTATTCAACATGGCTGCGATTTGTGTGCATTCTATCGACCCGTCTCAACAGTGCATACACTTTTTTGAAAGTTTACAAATCAAGCCCGAGTGGGGATTGACCCCTGACCCCGGCAAAATCTACTGCCGATGTTAACTACCGGCTCTCATGAAGATAAGGTGGATGGCGGACAGGGTTTGCGGAAGAGAGCAGACGATCAGAGCAGGGTCGAACGCCTTTGAACACAACTCATACATCCTTAAACAAACAAAAAAAGCTGCAGGATTTGCTCATCTCTCTCTATCGGGATGTAAATCAAACTAACATCGCATTGCAAAACAAACAAACGCCCCAACACTCAACCGGTCAAAGTTGCCAAGTCAAGAGTTCCAATACTTTTTCACGGCCGGTGAAATTATATAGTTTATTTAAAAACTAAACATGGGGGATTATAACTACCGTATTGGCTCGGGTACAGGAGACCCTTTTTGTTGATGGTACACATAAGCCAAACATAAACCCTTCATCTAAACCCGCATGATCACGTTACACTATTACTAACCTTCACACACATAAACCCACAAGGGTGTTTGTTTTCATAAGGGTAAAACATTAACCAATTAACATCTGATGCTGACGCTTGTTCGACAATCCAGGGTTTACTGAAAGTCCACATGGAGGCAAATATATGCACATATTCATAAAGTGGAAATGAATCTGTTCTCTTTTGTCTAAATCATTTTCACAGACGGTGGTTTCTGATTGGACGGTTCATAAATCCTTCCTTTACAGGACAAGATCTGTATGCATATGGGCATCGTAGTCACACAGAATCAGGATTTATTAACATTTATGCCATAGGATATGATAGATGCCAATCATACAAAAAGACTTTACAAAACATCACAGCATCAAAAATATAACAAAACATAAACTAACCGGTCAGTTACTCACCGCAGGGCTGTCTTCTCAGACCGTCACTCGCATTTTGAAAGTTCTTGCGAGGTTTAGTCCAGAGATGAATGCATCAATGTGTTACACAGTCCAGACCGAGCAGGATTACACAGTCTGTTTACAGCCAATGAGTAAATCAGAAGTCTTCCCAACTCAATGACTGCTGTTTGCTTCTGCATTACAAGAGTCTGTAACAAAAGAGCAGAAGACTTGAAAAAGCGTCATAAGAGAGTTCTGCCTCCGTCAGGCACTCACAACCAGCGGCAGGAAAGCTGTCTCACAATACTCACACGCAGAGGAGAGGAGAGAGAGAGGGAGAGAAAATAGAGGAACAGCCTTAAATGGGCAGGGTTTGGGAAGGAAAAAAGGAGGGAGACGGAGGGAGACGGGGTCTTTCCCCTGTTGTTAAGGAAACGGCCGTGAAAAGCCAAGTTTAGAGCAATTAACTAAGATTTTCCACACTGAATAAAACATGACAGAACGGCCGAATGAATGAGCCTTTGAGAGAACTGTAGACTGTGAAAAGGGTATATGTTTGGTTTAAGAGTTGAATACAGTTGTAGTGTGTTACTTTGTCTCACTCAGTGGTTTCAAAGTCATTCACACACGCTGTGCAATACAGAAAACTAGCAGTTTGAGCCGAGTGAAAACTTTATGTGGATAAAGTGGCAATTTGGGTGTCCCTCAAGCTGACACTTTATCATGAATTGAAATGGAAAATTGAAGTGCTCTCTTTCACCAGAGAGGAAAGACAGCGCAAAGACTGAAATCTAAAATGCCACAAGGTCAAAATAAACAGCATATAAACAGCACCAAATATAAATAAATACTATACTCGTCCATATTAAAAATCTCTGGATGTGCACATACTGTCAATGCAGAAAAAGGTTTGGTTTTAAAGGTGATGTGTGTACTTCTATTGACAGAAATGTACTGTTAAGCATGTCGACAAAATGTTTATATGCTCTCCTACTTTTGGGTAAAAGCGAAAGCCAAATGAATAAATGTAAATGCAATATAATAGACAAAACTATGTCTACATTATCTTACAATGAGATATTTCTATCTACATACACTCGGGTCCCCTCCATGGAATTCGCCATGTTGTCTCTACAGTAGCCCCAAACGGAAAAATTGCTCTACAGAACGCGTTTTGTAAATACGTCACCTTCAGCAAAGAATCAAAAACTTGACATCATCTTAGTTCTGTGAAGCCACCGTAGTGGGAGGGTAGGTGGTGCGAGCCGTTGGTTGCAATGCACAACCTCACCACTAGATGCCGCTAAATTTCATACACTGGGTGTATGACACACTTTAAGTTGTGTAGGTTGACTACATGTCTCTATTTTGACATCTGACTATACATCTTCATAATCATCTTAAATTCACAGTTCTGTATGCTGTACTTCCTCCTTTCCTGTTTCAACTTCATGGAAAGAAGAAACAGTTAGAAAAGAGACACACGGTGGACATGTTCCCACCCATATCCTCTTAGAGCTCAGAAACACAAAGGGCCGGAGGTTTGCAATATTATACAGATCCAGCCGTTTCTGCTGTTTCTTCATGGAGCTCTGTGACATTCCGGCCTAGTTCTCCACACAGCTGGCGGATATCCACCTGTTCCCCAGGTTGATTTACACTCTAGACAGGCTCTTCAAAGATGGTAGGAAACACAGCGGTGCAAATTTGGAGACAGACCAATATGAGAAAACAGCTTTCTTTACTTGCACAAAACTACCAAGAACATTGTACTACCATGTAAATAGCTTTGTATATTCATTTCAGTATAGATTATATCATGTACGGACCTGTCCAGCATAAACATAGTCTCAGCCTCAGACGTCACGCCCACAATCCATTGGCTGAATATCTGATCCATAAAGTCGCGGTCACACTTGATTTTACCCTCCATTGACTTCCATTCATTTTCATTCCATCCGGTACACAAGCCAGCGCGGAAATATTTCGCATTTCGCTGCATAGCAAAGTTCAAGTCAGGTGAACTCTGACCTGCGAATTCGCGTCACCAATAGAGGATAAAAACGTCATGGCGTGACCACTCGGTACAGAAAAATTACAAAATGGAGGATTCGCTCATTGTAGCAGTGTCGCATCATCCTGTTTTGTACAACACAACTTTAAAAGATTACAAAAACAAATAAAAGAAAAGCAGCTTGGTTTGCGGTGGCAATCGAAACAGGAGTGGATGGTAGACTTTAAACAGTGAACCCTGTAATGTTATGTGAATGTGCATGTCATATCCTGTTCCCGCCCATTTTCGCAGCAACGTCCGAATGAATTTAGCAAGTGGAAATTCAAGTGTGACCGACGCTTAAGGTATACTTTTCTGGAAACACTTCAGCACGTTCGAAGTCGTCATCGGATTGGTTGAATTTCACAGGATTTCCAGGAGACATGCATGTCGCGTTCTTAAACGGTCCGCCTGGAAACAACAAAGCCTTCTGATCTAAGAAGTAAGCTGTCGTGTTCACAAGGGTTGCTATAAGAATTCATCACGATCGTCTAAACGCTCAATTCTTAAAAGTGTGCGAAGTTCATGGCAGTAACTTACAATCATTGTTGTTTCTGTTAACTTTTGACACGTTCGTGAATGTACATCGGTCTGTTACTGCGGGGACATTAACACGCTTCTCAACATGACGCGGCACACAACGAAACGTGATTGGTTGCTTCACCCGCCAGTCATGTGGCCTCTCGGGCGGGCCTTTCCAAAGAAAGCTGCGATAAGTTCCAGACCTTCATGGCTACGTGAGACTAGCATGAACCCAACACTCCTTTCTGGCACCAGAGAGAATTATAAAAACCTTTCTTAATTTAAAAGCAGTAGGAGGAGAAAAGGAGTAGGAGGATTCGCACTTACAAAGCATATTTGTCCAAAGCGAACCATTAGGTTTGAAGTTGCACGAATGTGTTCATTTGGGAAATCTGCGGTAATGTGTGGTGCAGACTGGAAATATCACAGGCAAGATGGTACATGTATACTGAGACCTTAACTGAGGTGAAATGAGGTGATAAAGCTCACCAGGTGTTAGGTGATGAATGTGCATGAAAACAAAGTCAGACTTCATTTAACCCCGTTTAAGGTGGGGGGTGGAGGTCTTTTCAGATGGCACAGGTTGTCTAAAGCACCCTTTAATAAGCTGTTATAATCATCAACTAGTGTTATTTGTGAAAGGCACCATCGGAGGACCATTCAAACATCTGTTATAGTGCTCAAAACAGAAACATACAGATGGCTGCCATTCTGTTTGTGCATCACCCTTATATTTTACACAGTTGGTCTACAACTAAACGTACGTTGCTATGGAGCTTTTATTTGCTTTGTACATGCACACCCCTAAAACTCTTTAATTAAAAGTGATTTCCTTCATAGAAGTCTTCTAATCTGCTCATTTACTTAGCTGCGAAGAATCAGCCACTATTACAGATGCTAGAATAGAGGTCTATGAAAGAAAATTGCCCAATTGTGTCACATAAAAACACCAGATGCTCATGAAAGCCAGACTCCTGGGGAAAGTTGAAACTACGTTGAATCGCGATAAGATGAGAATTACAAAATCGCGAAGCATTTGACCCTGTGGGTGAAAAAGGCATAAACCGTACTGAAAGCAAGAAAAGAAAGATCCCATCAATATCACAATGATTCCTCCTAAAGATCAATTTTATTAAATGGAGAGCTAATGGAAACATGTATATTAAATAGAAAGATCACTCAAAAATGAAAATGGCATCATCATTTACTCACCCTCATGTTCTAATACTGTATACATTTATTTGTTATGTTCAACACAAAATAAGATATTTTGAAGAATGTGGGAAACCAAACAGTTCAGTTTGATAACAAAGATTCTTCCAAATATTTGATGTTCAGCAGAGCAACAGATATTTCGGTAATGCTTTAGAATACGGTCCACTGTGTACCGCATACTTAAACAGGATTTACAGTGTAGCAACAATGTACCTCTAAAGTATATATCTATGGGTAAAGGGGAACAATATGCAAAGTTTGGAAAGAAAAAAGTCAGGAAATTAAAAACTAAATGTATACTGTTAGTATTTTAAAACCAATGCGTAACTATTTAAATATAAGTGCTGAATGACCTGCAGTATTCTAGGCGTATACAACAATCTTTGTGTGAACATACAATATATTTTTGTTTAAGCACAGGGTTCTTATTTTATTATTATAGCAAACATGAAGTAATGCTTTGTTCAGTTTTTGCGCAAGCAAAGCAGCAGGAATGAAGCACGCAGACTGTCAACTGTAAATTTGTGTTTCGACTTTAGGATTAATCGCTATTTGATTGATTTTAGGATTGTCGGTCACAAATAATTTATTTTAATTATGAGTAATTATGAGTTATTTTGTTGAGTTTAATGTGTAAAATATTACTGAAGATTTTAACAAGCATTTTTCATCAAATTTACCCAAATCCAGATGATTTAACCCATCCAATCTACATTGGCTACACATCTCTGTACTTTTAAAGGGATACTCCACCCAAAAATGAAGGATTAATTTCCCTTCTAGTTGTTCCAAATTTGTTCGGTTGAACACAAAGACCGATATTTGGAAAAATGTTAGCAACTGACAGTTCTGGGACATCATTGACTACCATAGGAGAACTAGGCGTATAATTTGCTTGTTCGGATGAACACAAAATAAGATATTTTATGGAATTTAGGAAAACAAACAGTTCTTGCTGACTACCATTTTTTTATGGTAGTCAATGGTGGACCAGAACTGTTTGGTTACAAGCATTCTTCCAAATATCTTTCTCTGTGTTCATTGGAGCAAAGAAATGTATACAGATTTCGGACAACTAGATGGTGTTTAAATGATGACAGGATTTTCATTTTTGGGTGGAGTATCCCTTTAATGTATTTTAACATTTGTCTCATTTGTTTCTATTTTTGTTTCTCCAAAGAAATTTAGTTCGAACTTGAAACGCAAATGAGAACTCTATCAGATCTCCTGAGGCCCAAATATCTTCTAAACCTGCAACATATTTTCATTATCACGATGACATTTCAATTGATATTGCGTGTGAGTGAAGCGTCACAGAGAATACCTGACTGCTCTCACCAAATAATTCATCTCAAAGATGCCTAAAGACAGATCAAGTTTCCCAGCAGGTACAGCTTCCACCCACTATAATGATGTAACAAACAAACATGTTATGATTTTTTCCCATCGGTATCCCTGTGAGAAACATACACACCCATTCACAAACCTTGTTTACATCAAAAATCAATCAGGTTTATGGAATAGTTTATGGTGCTTCAGCATGAACGATGGAGAGCGTTTCCACGCTGACCTTCTCTGCTTTCTGATGTTTTTAATAAGTGCACAGAGCATGGAGGGTTCTGGCACGCCTCTTGGCCCGCTTCTGATGGGGGAACACAAGATGAATGAGGTCTGTTTGGTATTAGATGGGAGGGTTTAGGCAGGAAATGGCTCAGGGGAGACTGACGTGGTCCCTCCATGTTCGGCACAGGTCCCGGAGCCCAGACCAGAAAAAGGCTTCAGTGTTCTTCCCCGTGCAAGGAAAGACGAAGGAGGGAGGATGAGGTTTGAACCCGAGGGGGACTTAAAGGCTGGGAGGGGTGATGGTTGTTGGAATTACATAAACAGTTCAACACCCCAGCAGGCAAGCTGCTCTTAGTCCTCTCAAGTCAAAAGAATGGGCCAAGTCTCTTAGCTTCTGAAAGATCTCAGATAGTTGAAAAAGTTCGTTTTACCTTTCTTTCTGATTGTGGAGATAAGCTGGTCTGTAAAAATCACAATATTTCAACTCTTATTATTTGAAGCCGGAGAGACTTATACATCATAAAAATTGAGGTGTTAAAGGGATCCTTCACCCAAAAAATGAATATATTGTCATCTTTTACTCACGCTTTTGTCATTTTAAATCTGTATGACTTTCTTTCTACTGCAGAACACAAAAGAAGATATTTTGAAGAATGTTGCTAACTGAAAATTGGCGGTGTCCGTTAACTTGCATTTGTTTTGTATCCATCCAATGGAAGTGAAAGGGTACCCTTGTTGTTCGGTTACCAACATTCTTCAAAATATCTCCTAAGTTCTGCACAAGAAAGAAATTCATACAGGTTTGAAATAACGAGAGCGTGAGAAAAATGATGACAGAAATTTCATTTTTGGTTGAACTAACACTTTAAAATTTCAATTTTAAATCTATTTTGTCATCCACTAAATAATAAAGGCCTGAAATCTCAAAACAACACTAAAACGTTGCTGTGATTTCACAGCAGGTTTGTCAGTAACTTACTGTAGAATTAATGTAGAATTTTGTTTTAAGCATAAACACAGTTTAGATATTTATCTTTCATAAAACAAGTAAAACTTTCATAAAACTTTTATTCTTATGTAAATGTGCCGTAATTTAAGAAGTTTGTCAAAGTCAGAGTGTTGTAATTTTGAAATTGAAAACAGTACTAATTGGAAAGTATATATAGTAGTGATTAAATCTACAGTAAGTTTCTGTCAAACCTGCTGTAAAAACTGCAGCAAAGTTTAACAGTGAAGTTGACCACACTCCCCGCACAATTTGAGGTATCATTCGTGTCCAAAACACAAATGGCGTGACATGTTACATGCCAGAGTTAAATCACATGTACGGTTTATTCCATAAACCCTTAACAATGAGTAAAAATCGATAGTAAGGCTTTCCGTAAATGTAACACACAAAATATAAACCACATGAGATCAACATCATTTAGAATGTAGATAAGAAAATGTTCCCTCGATCAAGACTGCTTAAATGCCAATTTCCCCGAGATGTTTTTCAAGGCTACATATAAGCCGTCTTATAAAACACTTGACTAGACAAAGGACACATGCGGTATGCAATGCTCTGTGTAGAGAGGCTGTGTGTTCTTGGCTGGTTCTCCAGTCAGCCTTGAGCCTCCAGCTGTAGCTCAGCCCCTATGGAATGCTGGGACTGTGATTATCGGCACTTAATGAGGTTCTGGTGTCACAAACTCACAAGGCTAAAACAGTAATTAAACCAGCAGTGAGCTAAAAGCTGTGGAAAAGGTATTTGACTGCAATCTTTAGCAGTGACTCATTAACATCTATTTTTTTCGGAGCAATGTTCAACATCTTACTGAATGATGGCTCACACAGGAGATCCAACAAAAAAAACTTGTTTGGAATGAATCAACTTGTTTTCTCCGTAGTTGATGGTGATACAGTCAACATCAGCGTTGTAACTTCCTCCAGTAATGAAGAACGAGATAATGCATTAACTGTGTTGGCCGGAGAGCGGACAGATTTGTAAGTCTTTAGAGACAGGTCATGTGACTATCTACAAGCAGTCCGACTTTCACTGAAGATCTTGTGAGGAGCCGAAGGCTGGTGACACGAGGATCTGCTAACAAAGCTGTCTTTTTGTCACAGAAGTTCTTGTGACATTTTGGACACGTGCTAACTTTATTTCAAAAGAGCTGCCAGAAGATGCTGTTTAAAATACACAAATCTGTAGTTTGCTTGTCTGAATGTCCCAGTTGTTTGATTTTGATTGACATATCGTTTACTTTGCACATGAACATAGAGGAAGATATTTGGAAGAATGCTTGTCACCAAACAGTTCTTTGGCACCAAGAAAAATGAACGAATCAAATTGTCTTTGTTCTGTTCAGAAGATGTTTATAAGAAACAGCTTTCCTGTAGCTCAGTGGGAAGAGTATTGCGCTAACAACGCAAGGTTGTGGGTTCGATCCAAGGGGATTGTAAAAACCTATGTATAAATGTTTAGGATAATCCAATGTAAGTCTCTTTGGATAAGAGCGTCTGCCAAATGAATAAATGTAAATGAAGAATGTAGGAAAGCAAACCGTTCTAGGGCACTAATGGTGTCCAAGCACTGTTTGTTTGCAGGCATTCTTCCAAATATCTTGATCAGAAAATAAATTGATACAGGTTTGGAACAACTTGAGGCTGAGTAAATTATGACCGAATTTTCATTTTCGGGGGAATTATCCTGTTAAACTAGCAAACCATGAACCTAGCAAACCACCAATGAAGCTGCAAATGACTCTTATGGCACGAGTGTTCATATGTTCTTCTCGAACATCCCACATGCTTTGTATAGTGACCAGTGCTGACCCTGCATTAAATTATATCTTTAGGCAAAACAAATAGCTTGAGCCATGCAAGCAGCGAATAAAATCCAGTGCTCAATCAGAAACATGTGGAGAAAACTCTGTAAAACAGACTCAAACTGAATTGTACCAAAATATCCACCAGACGACTATATTTGCACAAAACAATTGAAAACCACCAACAACAAACACAGTGTTCCTATACAGCGCTCCGTGATGGGTTTAAAGGCTGATGTAGAACTAAAGATCAGGACGGGTTTCTTGTTCCCTGAGGGTTGACCTGTCTATGATACCGCTCTGTTAGGTACAGGACCCAGACTGAACCTTCCCATAATGCCACAGCTGGCAGTCACTAAATCTCTTCTCAGACGGAAACACCGGCCATACTGTGGACGCCTTGTGGCGCTCTTGCCTGTAATTTAGCTGAAAAGTAAACAAGTTAGTCTGCCAATAAGAAACCAGTCCAAGTTTGAAATCTATAGTTAGTTCTGGTTCATGCGAAAAAAATGCTACCTAAAGGAAGTGATTTTCATCTGTGTTAACACTGTTGCCCCAAAGGAACAATCGCTGCACTCTGACTAATGTTCCTGTTTACAAGCGTTTAGTTTTATCAGGCCTGTTTCACTGCAGAAACTCATTACAACTTGTATTGTTGGATTTTTATAGCAGCTTAATAGGTGGCATTATTAAACCCAATGTCAGGAAAATGTGTTGTGCCTCCATTTATTTATTATTGTTAATAATTGCATTTAAAAAGGTACAAGCCCAAGGCCGTAAACACATTGAGCATCACCTCAAGATGCTCCATAAAACTCCAAATCTTGACACTCACCCCAGACACAGTCTTAAAGGGCAAGTTCACATCACCCTTCACCCTCAACCCCACGCTCCACTGCTCTGATGCTCTGCTTCCAGGCTCCTCCATCCTCCCGTAGGACGCTCGACCTCCCAGACATCCTCACTGTGAAAACATACAACCGCTTCCTTCGTGCTACAGTTCCATGTGCGAAGAGCTGGACTGACTGTCTCCCGATGAGCGTTACAGATGCACTATTTAATTGTATGCCTGGCAGTTTCGTGCTCTTTTATTAATTCTTGCTTCTCATGATGTGAAGACATATTCTTGGAACACAGTATCTACGTTGAGTTGAGACACAAGAGATGTCACCGATGCTCCAGACGTTAAATTCAAATGGTGAAAGTACATTTATTGAAGATTCTGTATGTGCCTTTCAATAAGGTCTAATTCAAAGGGAGACTGCACTGAAAGAAAAACAAAACTACTTGTAATTCATTTGGGCACATTTGAAAACCCTAACCAAGCGGACACGCTGTTTTGTGCAATGTGTATACTTTAAATTTAACTTTGTTTTCTAAATTGACAAACTGATTTCTTTTACCCGACTTAACATTAACTAAACTAAAGCCTGTGGAATCAGGAAGTGACAACGATTGATTGCTTAAATAAGCATTAAAGGAAATGAGAGCTTAAACAGGAAGGAGGAGTTATGAAGGGAAGCGAATGTGTTTTAAACTAAATCCCCTGCATGTCTATTTTAGACACGTGGCATGTTTAGTCTCATTTCGTCTTGAACTTAAAGCGTGAAGCAGCGCTATAGATTAACGGCCCATGAATGGTGTGCTTGGGGCCGTGTGTGAAAGATGTTCCTCTGGGCTACTGAAAGAGAATTACAGGAGAGTTGAGAGGAGACAGACTGGCAACATTACTGGAAAAGGCAAAAAACATACTCAAACGCTTACACAACATAAACTAATGACATATTCCACTATCTGATCCTACTGTTCCCAGACGAAAATGTTACAGCTCAGATTCACTCTTTCGTAGCTCATGGGATTCATAAAATTGTTCAACTTTGTTCATTTTAAATCTTAATTGAAAAAGAAATAGAAGAATCTAAACACAATGTTGTGTGTTGACATAGAGTAAAGTAATAATAAATGTTTTCGTTTATATTGCACCTCTAATATTTGTATCTTTGTGTCTTATCTGGACGATAAAACCAGTAATAAGGGTCAATTTACTCAAAAATATAATCTGAAAGCTAATTTTTTTTTAATTGTAAGGAATGGAGATGTGGCCGAGACACAGCCGTTTGAAAATCTGTGATCTGAGGGTGCAAAAAAATCTTTAAAACCTTTTAAGTTGTCCATCAGAGGAACTGTTGCTGGCCGTTGCTAACAAGAAACTGTTTTTTTTCAACACTCTCTATTAGCTTACTGCTGTACCGACGTTGGGGAGAGTAGATGAACCTGAAAGCTGAAATTCTAAGCTTAACACAGATACCAAACTTGAGTGGGTAATTCCTAAAGAGCGATCGGCAGCGAGCAAAATTTGTAGACATGTTTCTGGCCACTTTTGTTCTCGATTTTGCTGCATCTACTCACAGAAATAAAGTTTAAATAAATTTACGACAGGAAATTTACAAAATATCTTCATGGAACACGATCTTTATGTAAAAGCCTTATGATTTTTGGCATTAAAGCAAAGTCGATAATTTTAACCCAAACTGTGTTTTGTTGTCCAGGCTAAAAATACCCGTGCGATTTATGAGGGGTTACATATATAAAGAAGTTTTATGATCTAAATCATTTAGGTAAACAATAGAAACAGAAACTTGCTCAACTGATTTTTGTTATTATTAAAAGCTTTGCAGCTTTAAACAAAAGTCAAAATTTTCTTTATTAAACAGGACAAAAAAAGATCTCATGTGTAATGATTCTTATAAGAATATACAGATTCATGTTAATCACACTGATATACATGCATTAAACTTTTAACCACAATAGGACACTGGGCATAATTTTTATACTGAATCCTTTATATATATATACCAGGAATATTACACTGAATGCTCATTTGCACTAATAAACAACTTCCATAACTGAATTAACTCATCTACTGCACTGTAACTCATCTATTGCATTTATTGCATAACTAACTGCATCTACTCATCTATTGCACTGTAACTTCAATAACTGCATTAACTCATCTACTGCACTGTAACCTTAATAACCGCATTAACGCATATACTGCACTGTAACTTCAATAACTGCACTAACTCATCTAATACACTATAACTGTATTATCTGCATCTACTCATGTATTGCACTATAACTTCAACAACTGCATTAACTCATGTACTGCACTGTAACTTTAATAGCTAATGTCTGTAACTAATGCACACTCAAGTCACTTGCACTATTGTATTGTCTATATTGTTATCTGTTCATAACCACCTGTACATTAATGTTCACAGTATATAGCCTTCTGTATATATTGTTCATAGTACATACCGACTGTCATATTTTCATACAACATTTGTATAGTATTTTCCTAATATTGTATTCTGTATTTATTCACACTGTATATCTGCACTTGCTAATTGCACTTCTGGTTAGACCTAAACTACATTTCGTTACACTGTACTTGTATATGTGTAATGACAATAAAGTTGAATCTAATCTTTATATCCGGATCTCTTATTAAAGGCTGGTAAAACCAAAATATATTGTCTAATAGATTCAAGCAGATTCCAAACAAAGTCACCCGCGTTACACAACAGGAACAGATGTCATGATGTGGTCAGACCCCCCGCCACGTCCCCTATTTCCTTCACAACTGATTCAACATTCATTACAACAAACTCTGAGAGCCGGACCACAGCACTGGGGGCTTGAGTAACCACGCACTAAACCTGCGGCCATTAGTCCCTCACAGTTCACCATCATGTGGTCAGGTTTGCCCAGGAGTCTCCCGGTAATTAAAACTCAAGTCTCTCATAAAATCTCCATCATCTGCTTGATCGATCTCTGCATGAAGAGAAGCCCCCCAAAATGTGCTGTGTTTTTAAGTCTGTTAGTGTTTTGTCGAATCACAACCAACGCACATTTACATGCCCTGATGAGTGCCGTTTCTTTCCTGCATTGACACATTTACTGTTTAAACAGGACGTTGGGTCAGGATACATCGAAAGGGTTGTTCACTCATTTAAATAGCCTTTAGTTTCCGTCACAGCCAGGGGAGGGGCATCCTGTTAGGGAGCATTTGATTGGACAAACATCTGAAGCACAAGATGAGTCACTTATTTATTTGGCTTGTTCTCTCAGAGGAGCAATTCTGTAATTGTGTACATACACTAAAAGTGTCAAATATGAAGATGTATTTAAACTGACAGTTGTGTTTTTTCATATTTTACCCAACAATGGGTTGAAACGACATAACATTTTTCGAGTGTATATCTGCTAAAAGTGAATGTTGTCAGCTATGCAGCAGCATAAATGTTTTAACGCTTAAAGATATGGACCATCTTTAACCAAAGGATTATGCATATTTACGCTATATAGTATATTAAGTAGACTAAACAGGGATCAAGAGTGCATCATCTTGATAACTAAAAGCAGAGTTTCACATTTCTTTGAAGGAGTGCCATCTGTCTAAGATGTGAAACATCAATAAAAGCTTGTCTCTCATTTCACGCATATGTTTCACAGGTGAAGACATCTTAAATATCACTTTAATATTAAAAGACTTATTATTATTTCACCCTTCATCCAAAATGATGTCTAGGCATGAACAAACATGTTCACTTTCTAAATCTGACAAAGCATAGTTTAGTTTAGTCTTTAAACTAGCCTAAAAAAACGTTTTGTCCTTTCTCTCCTTTGCTTACTCCAGTTTAAATCCTCCTGCATGGCCTTGTAAACTGACGGTACTGTTTGGCGTGTTGACAAAATGTTTAAATACTCTCCAACTTGTAAGTCGCTTTGGTTAAAAGCGTCTGCCAAATAAATGTAAATGTTCATTAAGAGCTTGTCACCTATAGAAAAACACAGTCGAGGAATTTAACATGCCCAAACAAGTGTTTAAATTATTAGAAGTGAAAACACAGAGAATCACATTAAAAGTTATTTACAGGTCTAGAAATTTAAAGGGAAAGTTCACCAACAAATACAAATTCTGTCATGATTTGTTCACCATCGTGACTCTTTCCTCTGTGGAACACAAAAGAAGATATTGTGAGAAATGCCTCAGTGGTTTTGTGTCCATGTCATAAAGGTCAATGGGGGTGTTGTTTGGTTACCAACATTCTTCAAAATATCTTCTTTTGTGTTCTAAAGAAGGTCATGTAGGTTTGACATGACATTACAGTTTGTATCTCCATTTGTTCGTTGATTGCGACTCATTTCTGCCATAAAACACTGCTGCCTGCCCAAAGCAACACCGGTTTAACAGTCCCAGCTATAACTTCTTATTCTGAAGGCCCCTGTATCACAAACAACTGTGATATCCACACCGATTTAAATGCGCTTACAAAACATGCTTTACATTACAGTAGGATTGCACTGTAACATTCGAGTTTCAGTGGAATGCAGAAAACGGATTGTCGCTTCTCGCTACATTAACTTATTTGCTTGGCTTGTAATCTGCGTTCACTCTGTCGGGCTGTTTACATTGCCATCCCGCAGGGAAAATAATACCTCTAACATATCGTAAATCACAAGTCTCCCTCATGTTTTTCAGTCACTGCATACTGTGTTTGCTTTCTATGGTTCATGCGCCTAGCAACAAAAGAGGCTAATGGGTAGATGGATTATAAACTGATTCATTGAACAGTCACAAATATCTCTGTATCAGGGCTGGACTGGAAAGAAAACTTTGCTTTTTGTACCACATCAGCCCTCCACCATTTCTGTCAATGGGGGGGTACATGGTCGGGTATGTCGTGGGATGCATGGTTAAGTCTGTCAATTGGGGGGGGATGTTTTGCTTGCATACGTGTCTTTTGGATTCGCGTTGAGTGCATTCGCATTTATAATATGTCCGTCTGAGCGGCCCAAGCGTCTGTTCCGGCCAGTGTTTGGTAAGTAACTCTGAAAAAGTAATGAATTACTAGCTACTCATTACATATTCAAAAGTATAATTAATTAGATAACTGTACAAATTACTCTATCCATAAAATATTTAATTATTTATTACTAATTATTTTCTATATCCAACATCGTCCGTGTTTAGAATTGATTCAGGGATAGACATGAAACGGCTTATTTAATTCATTTAAATAAATAATAAATAACTTTATAAATTATTCTTATTAACTGACCAAAGTATACAAATGTGAGAAGGATACATAAAAGTATAGATTTTAAAGTTAGACACATCATTTTGATGTAATTTCCACTACTGAATATATTACACAGTATTTAGTTAAATAACATCAGAATTCATTATTATGTAATAATGACTTTTTTTAAATATTAATACAATTACAGAAAAAATAAGAGTAATTCCTTAGTTTACTTTTTCCAAGGAAAAGTAATTAAATTACAGTAACTAATTACTGGTTCCGGGCCAATACGTTAGCGGCCCACCAGGAAAACTCCCGGAACGCCAGTCCGCCCCTGGTAGCTATACATTCAATACTTTACATATTTATGTTTCCAGGACTTGAATAGACACCCTTACAAAATCTGCAGTAAGGTCAATTGGACCTAAAGTGCTAAACTATATATTAATTCTTAATGAGGCTACAATACTTGTACTGTAATACTGAAAAAATGTTGTTACAGTTTCCCAGTTTTTGTTGTTACACTAGCTTACACAAAACCGGATTACACTGTAGTTTCACTGCCGTCCATTTCTAAGGGTAATAAGACCCACGTCAAGTTACTCAAGACGTGACAGACATGTCTTCTTTCAGAGATCGTTCCAGTCATACAGCTGCGGTTCAGAGGTTACAAGGATCACACAAGCCCGTGATGGATCCCAGCTTCTTTCTCACACTGTGGAATGAAGCAGATGGTTCAGCTCAAATTCTGCACAGAGCCGCCTAATTCGCTGTTTTACGTCATCAAGAGAGCGGTTTCCAAGAAACGGTTGCCCATTATTAATCCATCACTAATTTTAACATGGAATGGGAAAACCTTGAAACGTTGCATATACGTTATGTGTTTGGTTTATTTAAAATGACCTGCTTTTATTAGCAGGTGATTGAATAGTAAAAATTGTGCAAACTTCTCATTTTAAAATCCAGCTCTGTAGATGTTTTTTTTTACGCATGTGTTTTCCTCAATGAGTGTTTGGCCCAATCTTGACTGTAAACACAGCTGATGCTGAAGAGGAGAAAAGAGACTTCCCATCACCTGCTCGGGCTCTATTCTCATCAATCTCCTCTGAAATCATCTCTGGAAAACACAAACACAGACATGAAAAAAAACATACATTGCAACACTGTACACAAACAGCATGACATGTATGACATCAAGGAAGAAATGGTTTACACAAAGTTAACGAAACAACGGCCAAACTTCCCTCGATGTTCTTTTGATCTTTTGCTGACACTACAGTTTTTCCTGTCAAAACTGTTTCATGTCCAATTTCCAGAACAGTACACTTTATCCAACAATTACAAATATGTCATCAGATGTGATCCTGGACCCAAAATTGTGTTGCAGGCTGTACAATGTGATCTCTAATATCTAGAGAAAGCTATTCAATAGTATTTTCATTCCTTTACCACTTTCCTAAACTGTGATGTCCACGTTACATTTTTCAGAGCGCTATAAACATCTCTCAACACTGGAACAATTACTTCATTACTTATATAATGACACAAATAATTTATACGCCTAGCGATATATGAAGATGCTTTTTGCTGCCAGGATTTGTAGAGACACATTTCACGCGGTTTTGAAAAACATCCCCCCCCTCTAACACATCCATATGTGGAAGTATATGAAAACAGAGAAAGCAGATGAAGACATGGGAACGCAAATACACAACAGAGGCACAACTTCCATCATTTCAAATATAAGCAATACTTATTTTCAGCACGAAAGCTCAGTCTGACAAACACGAATCCAGGGCTTATGCCAAGTGAAAAACTTGTAGGTAGATTTATTCGATCTTCCAAAGTGCTGGTTCATTGGGTCACATTGTGTGATTGTTCTATCTAGTCAATCAATCACGTGTTCATATTTGTAATAGTTTGAGTCTACACTTTATTGAATTCTTCTTCCAATCCAAACTAAATATTTCCAAAGCGCCTTGCAGTCAATCCAAAAATACTCACCGTGTTTTGGTAGCTGAATTGAATTAAGAAAAGATGCTATCGAATTAATATGAAAGACTTCTGAAGCAGCTCCTCCATCTGTGTTATTATCTGTCGTCTTAAATTAAATTAAATTGTCTGTTTCCATACCCGACAGATATAGTTTCCGTCATGTTTCAAATACTTGCATTATGAAAGGAAATGAATGTTTTTTACTAATACATGCAGCTGAGGATATTAACATTTAATTGTTAATGACACTTTGTATAAGACACATGATTCATGATGTTAAAAAGTAAGCATGACCTTAGGCAGGGGCATGTCGGACACGTATGCATGTAATGCAATGCACACGTTACATACACCACCAACACCCCCCCGCAACGTCTGCAAAATTGGTGGAGGTCAATCAAGACATCCAGTTAGACTTTTGCATCTTCCGTAGAAGTGTATTCATACCTACAAAGCAAAGCAAACTGCAGTTAATTTAAATGCTTCCTCCATATAACATATATATATATTTATTTTTAACAATTCTATAATTTATATACTAGCCATACTTAAGTGCCACAGGTACAAACTAACGTAAATTCTAATAAATAAAAAGAACATCATCTCTTAGTTGTTACTCAGATGATTCTGGCCCCAGAGGAAAAGTGATGATGACAAATCTTAAAGCTCTCTGGATGCTCAAGGGAGACTTGAGAAAACCTATTTTCTTATGGTTCTGACATTTCCTCATAAGAACTGGATTCCATCGCTATCGATTTCACAGGATTACTGAATGATTGCCTAACACCCCAAAGACAGTGACATCACTGAACCCCATACTCTTCTCAAAGGGACAAACATTCTGCTTTAATGAAAGAAAGCTGAAAGGGATGATGTTGTGGGATACAGTGAGTGCATTAAAGAGTTATAGAAATTCACCCGTAAATCCTGTAACGTACTGTTACTTCCCACCAGAGTTATATTTTACAGCACATAATATCACACTGTAAAATCTAATCCAAGCTTTTCAACAGATGGTTGTTATGGTGTTTCATATATTTTACCCAGAAAAGAGTTCTGGCTGCTGCCCCACACTCTCATATTACATAGCACATGCTAATATATTATTTGAGACTATACAAGTAGACTGAGCTCAGGAACACAAGCAGTGATTTGTGTTTTTTTGGTCGTATTTCTCACTGGTCTGTCCCCTATACATCAGTTTCCCAACCAGTGGGCCGGGGTCCACTAGGGGGCCACATCTTACATCCAAGGCGACCTTCAGATAACTTAACGTTTAAAATAGGGCTTATTTTCCAGAATAAAAGTTTACATAAAACATGTCTGTGTACTGTGCATACTTATTTTGTATTTGGGCCATTCCAGCATTAAGGACGTTACCTTTTGTGTTATCGACATGACATAAAAAGAATGATATTGTAACGATTATATTGAAGCATCTGTTTATATTTTACTGAACCCTTGTTGATAGAGTCTAAACATCTAAAAATGTCAGTCTATGAAAAATATATATATTTAAAAAAAGGGAAATAAACATGTGTGATGTGACAAAAAAGGACGCGTTTTTTGGGAGACGATAAACTTTGTAGGATTTCTGTAAAACAAAATGTACAATCCTGAAGCAATAATACCCATTGAATGAAGAAGGGATGCCTCTTTATAGAACATGAAATAGTTACTTTATATTCATTTATTGTGTCCATTTATGAGGAATATGTAACATTATGGATGAGACAATCCTGAAAATGGCTCTTACCTGACTATGAAAAATCATGCACTAAAAATAAAATAAAAGCTTTGCTAATTTGAAGTGAGATCTGACCCACAAAATGTTAAAATCTGTGCTGTTACAATAATAAGAACCGCTGGTAAAAACCTACTTTTTATATGGTTAGGTTGACATTTATAGGGTATTACCCTTTTATAAACACAAACACAGATTTATTTAAAATGAAAGATTTATAAAAAAATGAAAATGAATAAATATTAACATTTTCAATTATTGGAAAATATAAATGAAAACATCAAAATATTTCCTACGTGTATGTTTATGCATTATTATTCTTAAAGTGATCAACCGCGATTTAAAAAACACAAATAAGCTAAAACAAATGATACTAAATAATTAACTTTAGTAAACTGTGTGCAAAAATGAAGTAAATGAACCCCAAAAAATAAATAAATCTAACTAGCTTTTTCATTGCGCTGCAATGGACATCGAATGTTTATTTTTCCTCAGTGGAAAAACTTCAGCCGTGTAGGGGTGAGTTTGTTTTATTTCGAAACATTTGAACGAAGTGCATTTACAGTTTTAGGTAACAAAATTACACCACTTAAAGTAAAACATACACACTGAGCTTGGTCAGTAAGCAACCTCTCAGACAGCACTCTGTGACTGCAAGTATGAATTGTAACGCACCGCATCCAGGCGCTGAGTTTTGTAAAGCCAAACACCATCAAATTTTTCTTCATAAGAGGTACCTTTTATATTCTTTTGTGAGGATGTGGTTCCACAGCCTCAACAGACATCAACTACAAGTGGCAAACCACAAAAATGTTCTCTAAATGTGTCTTCTTGGTGGTTGGCAAACCACGAGTCACACTGGCAATGCCGGCCATCATACTGAAGCGTGACCAAAAAAGCCGTTGGTGCTCCACCCCGGGGTTAAGACTGGGAAAGGGACAATTGCACAGTCACTCAATGAGGTCAAACCCAAACTGCTCCCATCACTATTTAGCGTTTTCCACATAAGCCCACGATGAGCATGAAGCAGTAAACTGTATTTACTGAGAGACCAGAGAGAAAGGGCTCAGCAAGATGTTTACCGCAAAGCTTCAAGTTGCTTTTTCCCTTGAGTTTGGTGTGTGTCACAAGCATCCTCTCTTCCTCCTGGGCGAAGACAATTCCAAGAAAGTAAGAGTCATACTTGCAAACATGCAGCGCATGAAAGCCAACAAATATACAAATAGCAACAACTTTATTAAAGGAACAGTTCACCCAAAAATAAGAGTGCCGTCTCAATTTACTCACCCTGAAGTTGGTCCAAATATAAATGTCATTGTTCTGATGAACACAGAGAAACATATTTTGGAAGAACGCAAGTAACTGATTTGCAACCAATGGAGGGTGAGTAAATTATGGCAGAACTTAAATTGATGATCGAAAACATTTGTTGACAAAAAATGAAAACTGCACTCGTATATACAAGAACGGTTGTCTGATAAGTCAACACAGTGTCTAGTAGCATATACTGGAAAAGAGATGACTAACTCTTAAAATGTTCAAAGGAAACACTCACACATCAATGTAAAACTGTTCGGGAAGTTCAGAACACTCATTCTGTCCTACCAAGATTGGCATTTCACAGATGACGTGGCTATGAAGTTTCGCTCTCCGATTTCAGACACCGGTTACAGCATGTCAAAGGAGAGTTTTCGAGGCACTAACACCAAAACTTGCTTCAGATATTTAGGAAAATTAAATAAAGGCCACTTATCTCTCCTAACAGATTGGAGAAAGCAGGAAGCGAGTGCGTGGAAAAGCTTCAAAGTGGAAATTCTTACTTGTGCCAGAACATCAATGACCTCACAGCAAAGCTTTCTAATGAGACATCTACAAACATCTAAGCTCCGCCCGTCCCCACCCAAAAAACTAATTACAAAGAAAATCTCATTTATATGTCCATTGTTGCTCCAAGACAGCAAGAACATTAGATGGTTTTCAGTTCTGGATGTGCGAAGAGTTTCAGAAGGGATCTCTCTCATTTTAATAAACAAATTTATAATCAAAGTATATTTAAACCAAATGATCAATGTCCACATTCATGATAAACAGTAACAATATTTCTCACTTAATATGTTTGATTCAAAACAATAAGACTTCCTTGGAAACCCGCGAATGAAAAATCAAAAAGAAAACAGTCCTGTAACATGAGCACAATTTCACGTAATTGCTTTACCGAATGTGTTCTTCCTTCAATGAAGTGCTCTCAGAGATTTATCGCTTAAATCACCAGTTGCCTTTGCACAGGAGCCAAAAACAATGACAACAAAAGACCAATAAACTGACGGTTGCCAGGATGTTAAAATGACACGGGGTGTGTCTGAACATTGTTTTCAACACATCTCACAGTAAAATAAATGCTTGCACACCACCAAAAAGCTTTTGCCTGCATACAGTTTGAAAGGAATGTTCACTTTGTGTTTTGCCAAAGTATTACTTTGTTTCGACTCTCCGAGGTGCAGGATTGATCCAGCACGGAGCTCTACATACCTTTCCTGACGTTTTTTCTTGTGATGATTTCTCAGTTTTCTTGGAAGCTGAACTCTCCTGTGAGCCTGTGTAAGACAGGACAGCTGGTAGAATCATAATCGCATTTTCATGTACATACATGCACACACACATGCTTCTCTGGGGCAGTAAATGAGTTTCAATGTGCAAAGTGTGTGTGAGAGTAGAACTGGAATGCACAAAACAATCTGGATGTTTAAGGAATGTTTTGTATAACTTTTTGCTTTCCTGTAGTTCAGTGGTAAGAGCATTGCGTTAACAACGCAAGGTTGAGGGTTCGATCCCAGGGGATTGCAAATACCAATGTAAAATGTATAGGATAAAGAAATGTAAGTCACTTTGGATAAAAGCGACTGTCAAATGCCTAAATGTAATGTAAATGTAAACAATTTTTAAAACAGAACTATATCAATACTTAATTCGAAGGAGTATTTTGGAGTTTATGGATTCACAGGGCATCTGTTTAGCAGAAACTTGGTGTTTCTGAGATTGAGACAGACACTTAAGAAAAAAGCTCTACTCAGTGCTTAGAGAAACGCTGGGAAGTGAACACCCTGGCCATCCACTGACACATATATATGGAGTCATATAGGAAACTCTGTCCGTCTCTCAGCTGTGGCACCTCAGTGTTGACAGAGGAGACAAGAGCTCTCATTGAGGAGGTCAATCTCCCTAAATCCAGATGTTCACGGTTAGCAGACAAGTGCAGAAAGACAATCTCACTCCCAATCTGGCTTCAATTTCTCAAATATACAGAAACACTTGAAATAAGCAGTCATGACATGGAAAAATACAGGAAAGATGGAAGGAACATTTTACGACGAGTGAAGCGATTTTCTGTAGATATACGGGACTTGGATTGGGATGTAACGATTCACTCAGCTCACGATGCGATTCACGAATCGGATCTCACGATGTGATTTATTCTCAAGTTATTTTTACAAATTAGAAATGAACAACTTTACATTGACAACCGTAGCATTATCTCTTCAATGCTTCACGTTTCTTTGTATAATAAAATTAGTTTTATTTCAAATATCAAAACTAAACAGCAATTTTAAAACTAATTAATAATAGAAAAAGTCTCTTTTAATATAAACAAACTAATACTGTCTGTGCTTTTCTTGAATTGATTTTGCATCGATTTTCGACCGGCTCAAGGTGAATCGATACATCCCTACACTTGGATATATAATGCGTATACACATGATCGGTAAAGTTAGCGGCATTGAATTTAGCGGCGTCTAGTGGTGAGGTTGGGAATTGCAACCAACGGCTCACTCCACCCCTCCCTTTCAAAGCACTACGGAGGCTGACACAGGACTAAGATATCATGGCATTTCGCTTCTTTGCCGAAGGAGATAATGGAATTACGAAATGCGCTCTGTACAACATTTTGTCCGTTTAGGACTACTGTAAAAAACAAAATTCCCAATTCCATGTAAGGGAACCCGTGGTGTATGTAGATAGAAAGATCTCATTGTGAGGTAATAAAAACACATCACTTCGTTATGTGAGGTCTATTAACACCTCTGAGGAGATGGTTATGTATATTATATTTCATACTGTCAATAGATCCTCCAAAAATGCTGATGTTTATTCTCCTCAGGTCAAACTAAATATTGTAAAAGCTGCTTTATTTTTACATTCAGTTTCTATGGGGTTAGGATTTTTGTAACCAATTTCTGTTATGATACTTTATGTCTCATACGTTTGTTTATGATACTTGAGGTTTTCATTAAATATTTTTACATGTGATAAGTGTAAAAAAGGGAAAACAAATTGTCTCCTGTTAAATAGATAACACAGCTCACTGAATTATTTTGGTCCCGATTGTTGAGTTCTCAGTAAAACAAGCAAAATCAGACATGAAGGACGAGGACGGCCAGAAGCGTTGTTGTGACAGACCTTTGATCTAATCTTTTTATATCCACAAACACTGATTTAGTTCATTACACTTACATCAAGTCCTTTAGCGAACGCTTTTATCCAATGCGACTTACAGAGTTCAGGGAGCAATGAGCGATATGTCATTTAGTGGCAATTATACAATAGTTTCTAATACAAAGTTCCAAGTTTTAGCAAAAGCTAGACCAATACCTGTTGAGAGAAGGAGAGAGGGTGAGTGTTTTGTCTCATTTGTCTGTCAAGTATTCACAGAAGAGATGAGTTTCCATCCAACCATCTGTGTTCATATCATCGTGTTCTTCTGCTTCACATGATTTACAGCTAAAAAAACAAGTGAATTCTGTTTCTCCAAAACAATAAAGCGATCTTGCATTTCTGAAAAAGACATACACGTTTCAATGTTACCAGAATCCCTGACACAAACGTAAAAAAATGTAACGTAGGGTTATTTAAAGTTGAATTTAAATTCCTCAACTTAAATAGAGAAACAACCATGAACCTTGGGGCCAATAAGACTCCGGCACATATGCACACGTACACAAACACGTTCACGTTCAGTCCCGGCAGGGAGGCAGATACATCATTCTCAAGGCTTTTCGGAGAGCAGCGAGAGCCGTCTCACCTCATACGCTCAAGGTCAAGGATGGAAGGGCCTCTGAGAAAGACACGCAGCAGGTTACTCTGCGCATACCACACCGGAGCAGCAGGCTTTATTTGACCGAGTCTGGATCTCATTCACCGGATAATACAATCAACGGGGCTCTCGGGCTAGATGGAGGACGCAGACCAAGAATGGGGTACTGGGGGGTAAAACGAGCCAAGAGAGGAACGGACAACAAAGGCGATCTTTTCTGGGGATCAAAACAGAGACTTTGGTTACAACTTGACGACCTTCTTGATTTGACAAAGCAGGATAAACAATGACTGGAGGCGAGCGTTGCTCATTTTTACCAAGAAATTGTGGAGTAACACATCGTGTATCAACATGGCATTGTACGTGATTCACAGGTTGCAAAATGGAACATAAAGCTGTGATCTGACAGAGATCGGTATCAGATGTCGTAAAGGGATAGTTCACCCGAAATAGAAAATTCTTATTGACCCTCTTTGTTCCAAACCAGTATATGTCTCTTTGTTCTTTTAAACACAAAAGAAGACATGTTTAAGGTTGTGGGAAACCAAACAGTTCTGGGGCACAATTTAAAAAATATCCGGATATCTTTCTTGGGTTCAGCACAACACAATATGCATACAGGCTTGAAACTACTTTGTCTGGTTGAGTAAATGATAACCATCCCTTTAAAGGGATAGTTCACCCAAAAATGAATATTCGGCACAGGTGGATTTTATCTTTGTTTATGATAAATTTGAGGGGGGAATGGGATTCAGAGTTACTCCTTGTTCAGCTTCTCCAAATTCTCTCTACAGTCCTGGTGACCTTTTAAACTTGACAAATAAGCTGCGTTTTATATCAGCAGGCTAATAAAGAATCTTGACTTGTATAACTATAGCTAGAGTTTTCATACCAGGTGAAACGAAAAGAGAAGTAACAAACTAAGCATCAGAAAAGGTCGAGCCGTGTCAGCTGAAACTTTATATGACTGTAACTGTTGTCAGGGGATTAAAAACTCATTTCGTCGAGGCACAACAGCTTCTTAAGCCACAACAAAGCACTACAATTGTTCCAATTTATGCTCAGTGTTTCGAGTTAGAAACATCACCCGGCACAGCTCTTTATTGCGGGCATCACTGTGAGGGGTAGTGGTTCACACATTGGACGAAGGTAATTTTGAGTCGTAAAACCAGTACTCAACCCCGGGGGTGTAGTCACAACTTTTATCAAAGCATTAAAGTCTGCTACATGAACTCCAGGCTTTTAAAAGTCTTTAAACATGTTTTATTCTGAGCATGACGAGAAAGCTGAATAATTAATATTGGATGTCACAAAATATGCCCTGAAGATGTTGAACATAAACTCCCATATGTCTTTCTGAGCATACCAGGGATTTAAACGACATAAATGAATGCTTTAATAACCAACAGCTGAGGAATCTACATCCGGAGCGCAGTTTAGTACAGTTCAAGAACGCTCAAATGGATGCCATGTTTCTTGCTTTACAACTTGTTTTTTATCTCTGAAAGATAAAGGAGGAAGTATTTCAAGAGTCAAGTATTCCAGGGGAGTGAATTCTGTCAAAATGAGCCTTTCCAACAGAAGTTTCCTGTAAATGTTTAGGATAAAAATGGTTTTGCTGATTTTATTCTTTGGCCTGTTATTACATGTTGGACTGAGATTAATAGAGATGTTGAGTGCTCCAAACATGGAAGGGTATGTATGAATCTACATATAGCAAATCTTGTGGTGAAGGAGACAAAAGGCATTAAGCGACTAGGGATGCACCGAAAGGATTTTTTAGGGCAGATATTGATACCGATTCTAACAAACAACTATTGGCCGATACGAAATAGGTCGCTTGAATACAGTACTATACAATACTAGCTAGTTTTTCTGCATTCAATTTATTTTAATGAACATGAATTGGATCCATTTCACATTATAAGAGAGGGGCTGTGTCCATTGAGGTGCATTTACGCGGCTGCGTTCTGCCCCAGTTTTTTTCAACTCTGGGCGCCCAGTCGAACGCCGGCACTTATCGTGGGAAAAACGCATAGCACCAGCGCTGAGCAAAAAAAAACGTCAACGGATGGCATTTTTTAAAAGCGCAAGCGTTACCGTAGAAAACAATTAAAAAACACGCCGGCCGCAGGAGTAAACGCCTCGGTGGACACACAGCTTTATTGTTAATGTAATGAAAGACTAATATACAATAAGACAACATTACAATCTTTAAAGGTTATTTTGCTATCCAATATTTATTTTATTAAAAAATAACTCAAATTTGACTTACAAAAATTGATAATTTCTTTAAAAGGTTTAAATAAATTCTGTGCTGTTGCCATTTACAGTAATTATTTTGCTCAGAGAAAAAAATATGATGTTCAGAAATCCAACTCATTGCCTCCATGCCACCAGATGCTAAAAACCCAATTTCAGTTAGTTATACAAAATTACACAACTCATTCACACGTAGAACAAAGCAGAACGTAGAACTCTTCATAGCACAATTGAAATTTCATAAGCTGTTCAGCGTTATTTTCTGGCGTGTTAGCTACTTTCCATCTGTGATTTTCTGCTTCACGGAAATCAAGGGGCCCTAATAAACTAATTTGCCTTTTTCATGCCATTGCCGATATGCAGATGGTGTTAAATTAATCCAATATCGGCCGATTATTATCGGCGGCCGATACACCAGTGCATACCTAAGCGAGACCCAAAAACATGTGGTGAACTGGTGGAACTGTCACATGGATAAAACGGGATGGGCAGATCACAGAATTGCGCCGGATGTGTAAATGCGATGAATTTGGGGCAGATGCACACAATATGGTCAGAGACAAACTGTTTCAGCACAGCACAGCGAATCTGAAATGATAAAACTGTTATTGAGACCAACTGGATTAACATTGAACAGAGCAAAATAAACATACACAAAAAAAATGTTTTATAAAGATTTTAAATTCCATTATTAATGTGCCATCCAAGCATATTATCAGTGTTAGCGATTTGGACAGACTGGTCCATTATGACAGCTGGTGGAAAGGCAGACTAGAGCATCACATTGAATGTCTTAGCAGTCATCCTAACAGGGATTCATGACAGCAATCATACGACAACTTCCTTAGACCAGAAGTGTAAAGAAAACTTATAGCCATCTTTTTGATTCAGTGGAAAGTTATACTTGTGCATAAGCAAGATAAGAGCCTCCACAGACCTTCACTACAACTCCCGAGGAACATGCAACCATTTTAGAAATGCCTTAAAGAACAACAGAAATGCTGCAGAAAGTTCAACAAAATATATTATAAAAGTGTACCACTAGAATATTATAACACCAGACGATACATATAAGTCTACAAATAGTGTTAAAATGTGATTCATCCAAAAATAACTCAAACAGTAAGAGCTCCTACTTGTGTTCGACAAGATTCTTGGATGAGCGTTATGTGCTGTTGATGGCTAAAATAAACATGAAGATAATGTGTATTGTCGGCGTGTTATCAAATGAGTAAAGCTAAATAAACAGTATTAGTGTAAAAAGACACGTTCAAGAGATGAAAAAACAGAGTCTGTCACAGAAAAATAAGTCTTAAAGGTACAGTTCACCCAAAAATACAAAATCATTTATTCACCGTTCCAAATCTGTATACATTTCTTTGTCATGATGAACACAAAGAAAGATATTTGAAAGAATGCCAAACAGTTCTTGGCCACCATTGACAATTACAATGCTAGTCAAATGTGTCAGAACTGTTTGTTTTCCTACATTCTTCGAAATATCTTCTTTTGTGTGGCAAAGAACTGTTTCGTTACAAGCGTTCTTCCAAATATCTTCCTCTGTGTTCATCAGAACGAATGAATAAACATGCTGGCCCACAGATTTGGAACAACTTGAGGGTGGAGTAAAGGACGACAGAATTTTCTTTTTTGCCGAACGGCTTCCTTTAAGAGTCTGAAGAAAGTAATCATAGTCTTCTTTCTCACTGTTATTCATTCTCAACAAACACTAAAAGACACTAAGTTTCCCTTCATACACTGATGGCAAGAAAAAGATAAAATATAACATTAACTGAGATATGCCATCCAAATGTATGACATGTATAACTTTAAATACACTATAAAAAAATCAAAGATTAAGAAGATATTAAACAGTTCAGAGTTAACCCAAGTCTCCAGATTTATGAAAATTTTAGGCTGAGACGTAAATAATGAAAGTGAAATCACTATTGATTCCATGACACACCTCACACAAGACTGCCACACAGCCAAGGGCATATACAAGTACAAAGATACTGCAAGATAATAAACTAGTAAAATCAAGAGCAAAATGAAAAAAAGATGTTCCGTGGGATTTCTTGTTCGTAGTTTTAATGAACTCTGGAGTCTCTCTGTTACACTGCACTAGTCTGCCACCAGAGGGCAGAACTCTACTTAATATGTGCAATAAGTTGCTTCATTGAAAATCTTCCTTAAACAAAATGCTGTGAAAAATGATTTGCAAATACATATATCACAGAACATTTACTTACTAGCGAGGTGTGGTTAATAAATTCAAAATAGAAATATAAATTTTGTAAAATGCCACTTTTGCATTTGGCAGATTGTGAATTCAAGCTCTACATTTTCTATCATTGTGTGTTCCGTGGAATTTAAAACCCACAAACTTTGTGTTAAATAACACAATGCTACCACTTGAGCTTAAGTTACAAAATTGTACACAAAGACAAATTTATGCTACAAATAAATGGAGACCTCACAACTTAACATTCTCAAAACTAATATTTTACACAAACTGCCCAGACACGTAAGTTTTCCATATCAAAGTTTATTGCTGACATGCATGTAGAGATTTGATGAAGTACAAAAATATGTCTTTTATACAAATTTGTTTTTCATCTCTGTACAAGATTTTTGACACCTTTCCAAACAAGCAGCTTACATTGCGAAACGTTTAGGCTTTTGACAAGAATCATGTTTCATGTAACACCAGATCTTCTAAATGTTCCAGTTTCAGGAAAAGATGCAGCAAAAGTAACAATTCTGAAGTGAATCTCCCAATTTATCACGTCTGCACAAATGTGTCAAACTTAACCTTTAATTTCTTCCCTTGCGATGTCTTTGTTTTTTAAAGACACCCACAACTGTTCCAATTTCTGCTGCATCGTGGCACGTCTTTCTAATCAAACTCATGCACTAATTGCTTTAAAATGGAACAACGTACACGTCTCATGCTGCAGACATCACAAAATAGTCTATTCAGGGGAAATCTCTTCTCAATCACAGCGTAAGGGGCATATTAACCAGACATCCTAAACTAATAGAAGCTATTTTCTTTCACGTAGGTTTTAAGGTAGACTACACAACCGAAACCGTTCAGATTTGCTATGAGATAATTGCTTTTTTGAAACTCTACGTGGCTCCAGGATATAGCCTTGAGGCACTCGCCTTTGAATTTGAGCCCCTCTAAAGGATTCACATACATCATCCACTACAATACTGCTTTACATCCAAAAATTCACATTGAGGTGGGAATAGACTAATGCTTTCAATGGTGGCAGGCAACATGACTTTAAGTACTAATGTCTTATGTGGAAACATTGATGTGATTCTTTCGAATAATAATACCCTGTGCGCCATTAGTCCTAAAGATGTTTTTCACACAGGTCAGAGCGCGCTAAAATCTCACAAGATAAACTCTACATTGATTTTACATGTCATGCTACTGTGCACGATAATTTAGTCGACTTAAAAATAGAGCTATGCAGTCAGTCTCCATATTAGTGTAGCTTAATATACCAACAGGATTATTCGAGGAATCAAAAAAGGCCGAGAAATAAACCTTCACTGAAGATAGAAGAATTACAAATCAAGAGAGATCACAGCAATGCTTTTGAGTGATATAGGATCTCTACATTAACCATGGATGCAGAGCTTAGAAAAAACAAGGTTGGTGAATTATAAACAGCTAATAAATTATAATAAGGAAGAAAAAAAGGGAAGTAATGTCAGGCATTACTTATTTGAAAAGGAAATAAAAGGTCGAGCCAAGATGCTTGTCATGGACTCGGAAACCTACAGTACTAAATGGCCTTCCTATCTAATGATATAAGTGGAGTCAGACTTAAAGGCATCGCAAACTAAAGCCACGGGTCGATGCAAGCCAACCACCTAGTATACTAAGACATATTCTAGCATCAAAAGTACATCACCTGACCGTTGAGTTGAGAATGTGTCACAATCTAAGGCAAGATATCCCAAAAGTATGCTTTATACAAATGTCTAGCTTAAAACGGGATTGGAAAACAGTCAAATGAGAATCTGTTAAGAAATGCATGAAACACATTCAAAGTGAATTTGATGGCGTTTCCTTCCTGATGATGATGATGATGATGATGATGAAGAACTTTCTAACCATAAATGAAAAGGAAGATGAAGAAAAACAAAACAAAAAAACAAAGAAATGGTCCTCTACGCAATGGGTTTCTTTATTTTGAGGCCGAAAATGTTCCCAAGTGGCCAAATCTCTATCCCTGAGCTGCAGCTGAAATCTGTGTGGGGAGCGAACGCACCGGAGATACAGGAGGTGGCACAAAATGCGCTCCGATGGTTTGGCGTGTTATCAGCGGACGAGCGCTCTCGACAGCGGAACACAAAGGAAAAGGAGGGCTTAAGGACGGGGCTTATCTTAGCTTAGACTTCCGCATGACCGCCGTCTGAGCCATCCTGCTTCCTGACAGTTTCATCCCCTAACCAGCTGTTCAATCCTGTGAAGACTAGCCCCTGTGTGCCCCTCAAGACGGCGCATCACATACTAAAATATTCACCACGGTTTGCGATTGGTTGACCACAAAGAAAATCCTGGCGTTGACGAAGGATTGCATGACAGTCCCGTGCTAAAAAATACATTTCGGGGGTTGAATATCAAGGAAATGGGGAGTCAAACTTTGCTGTACCGCATCAGCCGGTTTAGATGCAAAGCAATGGTTGTAAGCATCCAGACACAGAATAATTAGCTTGACGCTAGCTGCCAATAGAAACCCATTCAAATAGAGGACTAGAACCGCGCTATGCTTGATTTCTGGAATGAGGTTATAGCTTTGATAAATTGTAATATTAATATCTTCAATGAAATATGCTACCGTTTTAGTAGGTGAGGAAAGGAAAAGCTTATTTGGAAAACCACTTACTGGTTTTGATGCACCAAAAACATAACCACAACCACAACGCTAATGCTCTCGAGCCAGTGCTCGTGTCCGAACCCCCGACATAATGAGTACTTTACACTATTAAAAACAGACTAAGAAAGGAGGAAAAAATTGAAAACGGTAAGAGGTAGATTTGCAGTTATAGACACAGATGAGGGCGATACAGACGAACCGGTCGAAGAGAACAGGACTGGGGCAGACGAGAAGGTTGATCGTGCGATCCGAGGCGTTTCACGTAGAAAGTGCTGGGGGACTCGAGGGGAGAAGGGTTGTGTGTGGTTTGCTACATGATTCTGTTTGGGTATTGCTGAAAATGTGTGTGCGCGAGTGTGTGTGTCGGATTTGGGCAAGGATTGGCATGGTGGAGGTGGTGTTGGTGGTCAGTGTCTCATTCATCCCGTGTGCCACGTCCAGGGCTGATGAATGTCGCAAGAGCTTTTCCTTGGCCGTGTGTGTTTACCAGACACACGCTGTGTGCTCAAACACACGCACATGCATACTCGCACGCAAAAATGCATACGAAAAAGCGTGTGTGCCCAGTTCACTGGCTCACTTCACTCGCGGTGACCCCGCCCATTGGGTTACTTGCGGAGGAAGCGCTGGGCCAGTATTGCGGCATCCAGAGGGCTGATTGGTTGAGCGTCGTGGCCGAGACGCCTCACGGGAGGCACGTTGCCGAAATGCCTCTTGCTGAGGAAGTTCTTGGTCTCGTGAATAGTGTTCTTCTCCTCCGCCAACAACATCTGCTGCCTCATGTAGTTCTCAAACTCGTACTGAGACGACTCCTCTGTGACTTTGGCCTGAGGTTATGATCAGATACGATTTTCATTAATCTTGCAATTTCAGAAACACTGAATTTACCTATCATAGAACTGTGAAAAGTCATTTTAGCTTACACCAGTACTAACCTCCTGAAGGTGTTCGGGGTGGTGAAGCTGATCGTCTATATCAGGCACCACCTGCAGAGGGCCGCTTAAGGAGGACACCGATTGCCTGTGGAGATAACCAGTCAGTGACAAATGGGACTTTTCAAATCTTCGGCTATGTAACAACCTTCAAGCGCATGACTGAACCAAGCTGGCTGAACAAGATTCCGGAAAATGTATCGAGATGACTTCAGACAAAAGATGACATCAACGCATCGCATGCATTCCTAAAAAGTTACTTTCATCACTGCGACAAGTCGAAAAAAATGTAACTTGGATAATGCTGATCTAAGGTCACAGGAGATTAGAAGATGTCACGCACCAGGAGGCGATGATTGCGCTCAGACACTCCAGCACCTCGGTGGCAGTGAGCCTCTGCTGGGGGTCGAGCACCAGAAGCTTCCTGATCAAACACACCGTACTTTCAGATACTCGTCCATCCCTGCAAAAGAAATCACAATTTTAGTAATCTATTTGCTTCAAGGTCATCTTTAAATTTGAATGAGCATGAGGACGAACTGTTTACATTACAGATTCTAATCGGAGGACGGTGAAGGACACTTACTCAGGGATGGAGAATTCAGCTGCTTTGATCTTACGGAAGAGCTCTTGAGGTATGCTGTCGTAAAATGGGAACTGGCCATAGAGCATGGTGAACAGCACCACGCCAAGCGCCCACATATCACTTGGCTTACCCCGGTATGGTCGGCCTGCATAGAAACACAGAGGACATTTAGCATTCTATTTCTCATTGCGTTTTAACATCCAATCTTGCATCATTGGCTGTGTCTGAATTACCCCCCCATCTCCAATAAAGTGTACTATATCGGGTGTCCACCATTTTGTAATGTTGTCCGAATTCTGAGTAATCGACTCATTCCGTACATTTGTTCACTTCTGTTAACCCACAATGCATTTTGATTTTGAGTGTACATCTGATGTACACTAGCTCACTCATATTTCCCATGATACAACGCCTGATTGGAATCAGCTGGAGGAGAGTGACCGTTAATTAGGGTGACCATATGCGCCAATTCGCATTTGTCAACCACATACGTCATCAAGGTTCTCACATTTCAGTAAAAAAAGCATTATAAAATTAACATTTAACATAGCTTAAGAAGTATTATTATTGTAGTCATCTCCTAACCTTGAAATACGACAGCTGCCTTTATAAAATAAAACCTGAAATAATAAACCATGATGACGTATGCGGTCGACAAATAGGACTCCCGGAATGAGAAATGGCTCATATGTTCCCACTAACGTTACTGCCACGAATGTACGTGTATACACTTGTGTTTGTTTTTGTTGAAAAAATGTCAAAGTAAATAAACGTGGCAAACATTCTCTTTAGAAGCGTATTGCACAAAATGGCGACGGAGACCGGAAGTAGGGGAAAACTTTTTCTCACAGGCATTTATTTTATTTACCAAAATAAAAGTAGCACATGTTGTCCAATTTATTTATGGTTTACTGGGAGATGTAAAAACAGGGAGATCAAACATTACAAAAACATTGTTTTTTGAGCGATTTATTTATTATCAAGGTCTGATATATGTTAGCCACATCAGCATAAAGGGAGCACTGCATGCCTAACTTTGTCTGGTCTCTACAACTGTTCTGTATAGTGAACGGAGCTGGAGCATTGCCCGGAAAAAACGTTTACCCTACTTCCGGTTTGCACATGTCACACTGTGAATTAGGTCTTTTAAAATCTAATACAATAAACGTGACATTTTGCCATTTTACAAAACAATTCATAGAAGCCACACAGGTGTGATTTAAGCTTAATGACAAATGCCTGCGACAATACTGTCAGATGCAGGATATATTATGTCAGTGTACAAACTTGTTTCACTTCTTCGTCATTTAGTGGACTTTATTGCCTATTCCCTATATAGCAAATTCTAGTGAGTTACCTATGACATCAAATATTATATATTTTTACTTGATTAGTTGAGAGGTGCTGGCTATATTTACTAAACCTGAAACAGAAAAATGTATGTGTGCAGAAAGAAAGTATGCAAGGCGTGTTTGTGTTGCACTATGAATCGCAGAACTCCCAAAACTATGCATAACAACTACATTAAAAAGCATAATTTAAGCTTAGCTACATTTTAATGTTACACTACATTGCTTGTCCCATACTAAAAGTGCACCATTGACTCAATGCCCACAAAGATAGCCTCACAGCTGATAACATGACTACTAAAAGGAAGTTGGTTTGCAAGCAATAAGCAGGCTTGTTTATTTAATACCATTATATCACAGCTTACATGTATGCTTAACATATTTATTGAGCTATTCATTACAAAAAGAAATATATGGCTTTAGTACCACGTCTTATGGTCCCTAAAACCTGTTCACACTCACCAAATTGCTTTGTTTACCACCATAAATGGGCAACAGAACACACCGTGCCAGAAGAAAAGCACCCATGAGTCACGAGAGCTCGATTTAAAAAGACTGATGTTAATTGGATGGGTTTCTGTTTGGTAAACAGCTTGATATATTATTCTGTCAGGTACACATTGTGTTTTCATAATGACCCATCACATGAAAGAAAGAGAGAGAGAGAGAACAACAGTGGAGTAGTTTCTTTCTGTATGACTCATTGTGATGACTCACCAAAGTAGCTCTCCTTTGTTCTGCTGTCATATTCGGCTGAATTACCCCGGGCTTCTCTCTTTCGGTTTAAAGTGAATGGGATCGCAAATAAGAGCTCAGCTTTGCTTCCTTTAATGCGAATGCTCGGAACGTGTCGTACAACCAAAGCTTACACTACATTTCATTGAAAACCCTAAAGGCGCAGAAAAGCTTAAGAAACATAGAATACATAGCGTGTCACCTCAAAGACCAGGCAAATATATTACAGTTAAGATACTACAAACTTTTCTGAAAACCTAAGTCTATAGAACGCTCAAGAATTTTGTGTTTCGTTTGCAAAAAAGGAACAAACAACCTCATTGACTTCCATTGTATGGACACAAACCCACCGAGACTGAATATTTTCTTCGTGCTCACAGAAGGTTTTTAACAACATGAGGGTGAATAAACAAAGGCATTGGATTCACAACTGAAATCTGTTGGACAAGCAAAAACCGATCCATCCCATCTCGATTTATAAACGCACGTCTTTATAAGGTACCCCGAATATCAGCTAGACATGAAATGCAAACAGCGAATTGCACATACTCCAATTGCATCACAAGTCCATTTTAAGTAAAGAAACGGAAATTGTCTGGAAGGGCTTAGCGTGACACAAGCACTGTAAATATGATACGTTGCACGGCTGAAATTTCCCCGAGGCCATGACAACAAGCTCAAGGAACAGTTTTGGTATCAGGGTTGTTGATGAGCCAACAGGTCCTGCTCACGCAACACAACACAAATAATGACATCAATGATGGTAAGCATTCCTCAGCCATGCTGACAGTATGTGAGTGCCGTCCTGATTAAGGCTGTGTAGGTGGTTGGGTTTATGAGCTTTGATTAAACTGGTGAGTTGAAAGGTGAGTCATGGTCATGGTCACATAAACACACACACAAAGAGAGAGAAACAGGATTCTCACCACTTAGGACATCTGGGCTGATGTACGCTGGACTCCCTCTCTGGTCCTTCAGCAGATCCTCCTCACTCACCAAATGCTTTCCGAGGCAAAAGTTTGTGATGGTGATCCGATGAGTCCTGCACATAAACAAAACACACAGGTGACGTCAAACCCCGTCGTAAATTCCAGCACTAGCCCCTACTGTTTGGATTAAGGTGGAATTCAGGCCGTTTACGTCTGTAGGGATATCAAACGAAACCTCATGTGTTGTTAAGCAGGTGCAAACATGCCTCTGATATGTTCGTTTGGGTCATTAAATTTAGCTTGTGGCAAGGAGCCATTCTGTCTTTCCAGAAAGCAGAACTTAACATGACAGGACACCACGACTGCACTTTTGAAAAACAAGTGAGTCACCTGTGGCTCGTCACAAGATCAGCGATGACTAATCTTTACATCTTGAAAAGGAAACAACTGGGCTCTTTTCAGCGTAAGGCATGCAAGCGTGCTCACACGCCCAAACTCTCGACCGGGGTCACTCTGGTGTAAAAACGTGCATGTTAGGATCGTGGGAAACCGCTGTGCCGACAGGTCCTCTTATGCGATGTCAGCTGTGATCACTATAAAAACCCCACCGCTCTCTGACAGCTACATCCTCTTTTTTCCCTTGCTTCCCCAGTTGCTGTCTCACTTTCACACCCTGAGAGTGACAGTCACATTCACGCCTTTTACCGCTACAAACAGCTCCAGAACCCAGGTTTTTCCCAGCAGAGCTTCGTATTAATTTGAGGCAGATTACCATCTTTAAATAAAAGGAGGGTCATGATTAAACTAGATTAGATGAGACTGGATTAGTCATGATCGACTGAAAACGTGATTTGTACCTCATTCGTACCTGAGTTACAGCATTGTATATGTTTCAAATGCTTGTTTAGTTTTGCTAGCTGCAAAACCTTGATCTGCACAACCCTTAGTACAAAAGCAGCATCTAAACGGAAGGTTTGCTTTGTCTGCCTGCATCACGACTCCTCTCTCGATTTCCCGAGCTAAAAGGACGTTTTCTATGCTCAGCTCCACTTCCTGCTCAGGCGAAGAGACCAGAAGCCTCCCGGACTCTCACGGGTACTAAAATTAGCCGCGTTGATGGGAAAAGTTAAAGGGTTTGATCGCAAGGGGAAGTCTTGATGCTGAATCCGGTCAGAACTGCCTCTGCTGGGTGAGGTTCAAGTGGGATTTTGATGCAATGATTTTTTTGCTGGAGTTCCTCTGCTTGGGCAATAAGTGCTGAAAGAGGAACAAAGCGAATAGTGAAAGCAAATCGGGAGATCCTAATCATACCATACACATAATATAGATCTCTATAGCGGAACACATAACAGTTGCCATATGGTGCACCCTAAAGAGTAAAGACTGCGAGTTGTGCAGGTCAAAAGAAAGGTCAAAGAAGTTTACTAGCCATCTTTGTCCGGCCTTCAATAACAATCAATAAAATTGATCGTAACTACATTAATACAACCAAAACATGCATTTATGCTTCACAAACGAGACATCAATGCTGCATCAGCAAATGTAATTTTACTTACACTTGCTTTCTCCTACTACGCAAGAACTTCCTTTATCTGCTTCTAAAAGCAGATTGCGATTTAGGGCAATAAACCGAGAACAAAGAAAACAGAACAATGTGTGGAAATCATAAAGGAGGTCGCTCCAGACTCGCCGCTCGGTTTTCAAAAGGCCAAGCAGAAAAGCAGCCTGTCACAGACCACTTCTGACTAATAGCAAGTACTTTCCATTCCACCCAAAGCTAAAAGTCTGCAGGCTGGGCAGGGTCACACAGAGAGTATGATCAGAAGGGTATGAGGAGAGCGTTAGAGAGAGAGACCCAGCGTTACGTGCACGCATGACTCAGCTCTCAGCTATGGATCCTTTGGCAGAGGGTTGTATTATCTCCAGCTGGGACACAATGTTCTGCTCTCCCGGTGAACTGAAGCAGACAGTCCACACTGCTCCGTTTCATCACCTCGGGTGCAGTGACAGCCATGCGTACGTGAGGATGTTTTCCTTTGTCGCTTAGCCATGCGATACCGGGTCTGAGCCTTTTCTCTTCAATTGACTCGGTTGCAAAAACTATTTCTTGACAACGGCACATGCGAGTTAAAAGTAAGTTCCCCAAAGATGAGAATAATTCCAGGCACAGAGCCAAGTTCCCTCACGTATTGTGACACATGCGTCTATATTTGAGACTTAGTTCTGGACTCTCCAACTGTTAAAATCGAATGCATTACCCATCTAGTTCATGTATTTCACCTGGCTGTATACTTTTATCATGGCTTGAACATTATGGCAGGAAAGCAGAGAAATCACAGGAAATGATGGTTAGGAGAGGAAGGAAAGGGGGTGTTAAGATGCAAGTCCGACTCAAACTCGCATTGCATGCTAAAGCACTTATGTTTACAAAATATGGGGATATATTAATACAAGGATATACTCATATGCACCAGTTGCAGAACTTCTCTAGACAGACTGACTACGACACACAATCACAGATATTAATAAAGAGTACAGATCTTAAGATGTCTTCAGAGGTGCATAAACACCTTACATAAGCATAGTGTTGATTACCTCAGAATGAGGTATTTATTTCTACATACACCACAGGTGCATTTTTACAACAGTAGCACTAAATGGACAAACTGCTCTACATACTACGGCAAAGAATAGAAAATGTAACGAGATCTAAGTTCCGTGTCTTCGAACGGGACCACTAGATGCCGCTGCATTTCATATACTGGTCCTTACTAAAACAACTTAAACATGCAAATTTTGATGCAATAAACAATGTATTAAGTCAGAAATTCTGAGAATCTGATCATAGATACACAATGTCAACCATATATACACAGCAGTGTATCTTGGGCTACTATCTGTGATTGGATCGCACAAGGTTTGTGGTGATTAAAGGTAAATAGTGACAGAGCTTTGGCCTTGCAAAGTGCAAAACAAGAGTTGCATAATGCAAACCTTCAATTCAACAAACCAGAACTCAAACTGTACAGTATAAAAATAGAAGCGAGGAGCAATTTTGAAAGGAACAAGCCCGGCTTCTCTCTCTACACACGCCACTGAGCTTGCAGGGTGTTACGGGCATCATAATTAGACAAGCTGTGACCAAACTGCACTACGCGAGAACGACAGGCACATGCTGGCAAATGTGACAGACAGAACTGAGCCTTTTCAATAAGTCAGCGAAGCTCACGTTCCTTTGGGACATTTGAAATGACAGAGATGACTGTGGTTAGAATTGCTCAAGCAGGCTCTCGTTCTGCTCAAACGGCAGAGGGGGATATGCAGACGGCACATATGCTATACGAAGAGGGCTGGTGAGGGATCGGGAATTCCGCCCTAGCCAGGCAACACGTGCGACTTTGCCTCTCTCTCGGACTCCCTTTCCTTTTCCAGGGAAGAAAAACAGGGGAACGTTCCAGGCAGTCTCGTTTTAACTTGGAAGGTTTATCGCTGCTAGATCTCCCTCCCTTCCCTGCCTGTGGCGATGAGTCACGCTCTTACTGAGAGCTTGAGTGGAGGGAGGTCAATGAGGCCAGACGGTGCTCGACGTAACTAACAGATGGCTGACTGCACAGGGCCTGGAGAACTCCACGGCTCTGCAGGTAGAGAAGTAAAGGACTGCATAGATGCCTCACCTTTTATTAAGCACCATGTTTCCCAGCTTCAAGTCTCGATGCACAATGTTCTTCTGCAATGGTAAAAAAACATTTTTTAGTGGAAAGCCCTCAAAAGTATTATAAAACAGAATTAAAGGTTTGCATCTCACCTTATGCAAAGCTTCCACCACTCTCACAACATCGTAGAAGATAACAATGGCCTCGCGCTCGCTCAGTCGCTTCTCTTTGATGACGTAATGCTGCAGATTGATGAGGTCGGCCGTCTTGTCGCTGAAGTCGTGGGCGCAGAGACAGTCGAGCACCAGGCAGATTCGCCTTTTCATCTTCCGCACTTTGTTGGCCTCCACGTCTTCCACAATCTCACAGGAACGGTCCTGAAACAGAAAAAGACAGATTTGTCAGAAACATTTTGCCCCCTTAATAACGAGTCTTTACTTCATTGAATAGTGTATGACAAAGCACACAACCACACTATTAAGAAGCGAGAAGAAAAAAAACGGCATCAAAACAACAATCCGAATGGACTGATGGTACACAATGTGCTTTATTTTCTTGAATGGTTCACCATGTGGAACAGCATGAATGACGAAACCCTCCTTCTGCCACCTGAGACTGAGGTCAAGCGAGGGTCGCGTATCGATCTGCAGTGCGGTTTTTGTTCGTAATGACGGTGCCTCCGAACACAAGAGCGGTCCATAATTAACCGGCCCACTCTAGAGAGGGGCTATAATAAACCAATCAATACCGCGAGCTTCAATGAACGGCTTCGACAGCACGGTACAACTTGTTCCAAGGCGGATTTCATCGGGGAGAGATGAAATGAAAGCATCTCTCGCTCAAAAAGAATGTGGTGAGTCATCGTGAGCACTTTGAGATAAAAATAAAAACAACTGAAAGATAATGGTTAACAAATATTAAGTGATAAAAAGAGACAGCGGATTGATGTGAGAGGCAACAAGGTACATGCCAAAAAATCCGAGAGCAGAACGCCCTGGTGGATCAATCAAATTCTGTAGTCATGCAATCATAAAATGCGAGACAACGACACACTTAAAAACATCCCAGGTTGCCGTGCAAGATAATGTTTTTAATAGGTTTGTTTTTATTTATACAAGATCCACTGCCAAGTGTAGTTTGTCTTACCTGGAAGAGGCCGTGATGGTGCACCACTCCCTCTTGGTTGGAGAGTAGTGACAGTAGAGAATACTCCGTGTGCAGGAGCATTTTGCCCTGCCTTTCCTCTTGCGTCTCTCCTGCTGTGTCTCCGCGCTCTTCCAGGGTCAGAATCTACAACAAAAGGAGAAGGTAAGAGGACACGACCTCAGCGTTGCCATACCACACATCCTATTATAAACCCTCTTATCTCCCGTGATGGCACACTAAGCCATCAACGATCTTGAGGCAATGCAGGGGATCCATTAGAGGCTTTATCTACAGCGAGGGTGAAGATAAGTTCCTGTCATGTCAGTCAACAAGTCTATACTGGAGATCTGGATCTGAAGGACACTAGACTTGGGGGCACAGGAAAGCAGGGTCAAAAGGTCTGATTTCAGGTTGAGTCAAGCCCATCCAATAACACGCTGGACCATAAACAAAAAGCTTGGTTTGATGTTCTAATCTGATCCAGACCAGGACGTGAATATGGACTAGTATTGCAAACTAGCGTATTTGAAGTATTGTGGTGGTTTATTGAGGCAGGTCAAAGGTTCATGCAAATAGTGAGATAAAAAGAGTCTATTGTTTGTCAGAAGCCATCCTACTCGGGACATTTTAAAAATCACATAGGAAGCTTTTGGGATGGTATTAAGATCGCTTTTAGGAAATCTAATTACCAATGGACACCATTTAAGACGTTTTGTGTTTGAATCACTCACACATTTTGAGACGGTCAACAGCATCAAAACCATGTGTGAACCAAACCAAAGAGTACTCACTTTTAGCTGGTAGAAATCATCCGTCCCATCTTTTCTGGCTAAACACTGCACTATGCTCTGAACGGGAGAGTTCCCGAGCCGCGGGCCTAGTGAGGTGAGAAGAAAACAGAAAAGACTGAAAAACGCAGAAGGTACAGACAGTTCAAGGCACAGCAATTCCCTCAGATCCCATTCATAAAGGCTCTTATCATAGCGCTCTGCATTAAGCACGTCACGCTGCTGTTTCCAACTGTGAAGGCTGCATTTCAAAGGCAAGACGGCTGTAAAATAGACACGTGGGGAAAGACCTGCAGGTTGCAGTCAATCCAAAACATTCCTGGCATTCTTTTCAAAACAAGACCACCACCATCTACTCTTACTTCCACAGAATTAGCCAAAAGGACCTCTGGTCTTTTTAAGAGTTTTCTTAGCGCTAGGAATGTTCTTCAGGACAAAGTAAATATTGAAAAGAAAAAGACTCCTGTCAGTGCCTGTGCAAATGGCAACTTGCCTGACAGATGTCTAGTTTATATGCCCATAATATGCTCACTGATGACGCATGTTTATTTGAATTAGGGGTATTATGTTAACAAAACACATACAATAATGCCGTAACCTAGTTAAAATGTGGCCTTAAGAGCAGCAATGGTTACAAACTCTCTCTCCACTTCCTTACATTTGTTTTAAAGGGATCGTTCACCCAAAAATTAATATTCTGTCATCATTTACTCACCCTCACATCATTTTAAACCTGTTTGACTTTATTTCTTCTGCAAAACACCAAAGATCATGCTGGTAAACTGAAAACTGCTGGTCCCCATTGACTTACATTGATTTTGTGTCCATACAATAGAAGTCAAAGCTGTCCAATGTTTTTTTAAACAACATTCGTTTGTTTTTGCAGAAGAAAGTCATGAAGGTTAAAATCAAAATGTATAGTGACTGCCAACATTATTCATTAATAAAAAATATGATATTGTGATAATATTCTTATTGGGAATTTGGCCATGATAAGTCAAGGTATATGAAAGTGACATTGTGACAATCCTAATTTTTTTAATACTTTATACCGCTGTTAGAAAACTAAACAAAATCACTGTTTCTTAAATATGTATCCTTGTTCTATAGTTTTTATTCTTAATTTTAGTACTTCGCATAATTAATGATGTTTTAAATCCGTGACAAATTAAGATCTATACATGTGTGTTTTGCTGGGCTATCGAATTATTTCTGAAATACTGCCGTTGACAATGTTGGTATTGTGACAACTGCATTGATCATGTGGCTCACCTAAAACAAAGGGTCCGGCTCTCTTTGCATTGTTGCCAGATATCCCAGCACATAGGAGTTTACTGGGCCTGCCGGATGACTCTCCAGCCCCTCGTTCTGAAGCACGGCGTTTGGACATTCTGCAGATCTGCAAAACCAAGTCGAGAAATGCAGTCAATACACAGTTACTAATATGAAACAACCCAACATGCAATCAGAAATACATGGGACATCTCGTCTACCTATGCGAAGTTCTATGCATCCAAACAATCCAGCCATGGGACATTAGCTCAATGCATTGTTGCCCTGGAGGACAATAGCCAATCCAGCCCACTTGAGGTCTTCCAGCATACTGGTAACAAAGTGTGCATTATAAATGGGGAAAATGACAGATGGGGGAAGGGGATCTAAAAAGTCATGCCCCCAACACTTCTGAACAGTCGCCATTAACAGCTCTGTCCCTTTATGAATGACAACCCATCAGGTCAATTGGCGTTTGCATGAGTAAAGATTAGCAGCAGGTGCGAACTCCCTGACTTGATAGACGGAGAGCTATTCTCAAATGGTGCCGTTGACCACAACCCGACTGAGAAAAGCAAACGCGGAGCTAAATGAACAAACAAATCGACTCAAATAACCCCACAATCTTGAACTCAGCAATTCCTGTTTTTACTTGTTTCCGTGCTTTTAATCCTTCCGTTCCTTAATCTGCACGGGTTTATCTGCAAATCTCTGTGGCGTAATCTACATATTACGAGAAGTCCTTTTTTGGCCGGATTTGATCAAAGAACATCAGACCGTTTGGTCCATTACTAACGGTACAAAAAGATAATAATGTCACGTAACCATGATAACAACACCTAAACCAAAGAGCCACGGGTTTATTACAGATGCGTCAACTTTTGTTGGGCAAAGGGCCCCTGTATGTTTTTGCAAACGCTTCTCTGGTTCTTCAGAGGTCAGGCGGTACTAAGTCGAGAGCGTGATTCACACAAGGCTTGGGGTCTGTACTGGTAGAGATTTATCAGAAATATGAAAGTCTGTTGTTTGACACCAATGGGAGCGTGACACACGCAGCCTCCGGACATCATCTCGAGTCGCGACGGGGGGAGCACATTTAGCACCGCAGCCCGTTCAGTACCCCATGGGCTCTTTAAAATCAATCTCAGATTAAGGGACAGCGCGGAGACTGGCCATGCGATTCCAGTGATGAATAACAACCTACAACTAATAGCAAATTAATGCAGACATTTGGAATAAATAGGAAATACAGACGCTTGCGAATCATATTTTTGATACAAACTAGATGAGGTCAGTTTGAATAATAGGAAAAGCATCCAAATATTTGCCAATTTCCTGCAACAGATCACACAGCCCGTATCGAGGCGGTAGGAGGGGGTACATTTGGCAGTTATCTCTTCACACGTTTACATCTTTTTCTCATTCTGGACCCAGACTGTTGACAACGTGACAGACGGAGGTGAGAGACGTGATTGCTTTCTCATCAACCCCCTTTGACACGCATTATTGGATTATTAGAAGACATGGTGCACTGGCTCGCAGTAAACATGCAAGCGGACATCTGGCACCTTAATAAAACCGAAAGAATCCAACTGGTAGTAAACCATCTGTAACAAAAGAGGGTCACACCAAACATTCATGCGGTTCACATTCTCCCACTGACACTAAAACATGAGCGTTTGCATACAAAGACCAGCTCTCAGATCATATTTGTTTAAGTAGCATGACGTATGAACAACAGTACAGTTACTCAGAAACCAGAAGTCATAAGTAACACAGTGATTTGCCCTTTTCACAGAAAATGACATATTTACAGCCAATGCAATCACTATCCTCGATGATGAAATAACGTTATCTAAGAGATTAGTCATGCTCAATTCAGCCGACTGCTTTTATAGACTGACAGAATGGACGCACACATCAGCCTTCGTCGAGGAAGTGAATTATCAACTCGCGTTTTAATGTTGTAATCGATCTTAAAATACGAACGTAAGCTGTCAGTGCAGCGAACTTGAGAACTCGCTGAACACCGGCTGGCGAACCATGCGTGTCAGGTGCGTCGGTACACGTTTTGTGTGACATGTAGGTGTCCAGATTTGCACCGCGTAAAAACAAATGACTAACGTTTCCATTTATAGGTAACGCGAACGACAGCGGAGATAATTGAAACGGGAGTGCACGGTGTACACCTAATAAAATAAAGATGGCAATCGACTGAAAACAACATGATTTATACGTCTCATCTGAACCCAAAACACTCATTCATTCAAACGACTTTAATAAATGTGATTAATCAAACAAAGCTCGCCTCGTATCGCCACGAGCCTGCTCCGATCGTCGTCTTGCGTCTGCACGCGAAACTTGCTTATTTAAACCCGTATTCCTGCGTTTAAGGTGCATATACAAAAATATTCAATCAAAGTGCAGTTCAGTCGAGTTTTATTAAGTTTCCGAAGGAAAGAATGGACGGCAAAGCACATAAGTTCATCGTGTCCCTTTAACGGACTGCGAAAATCTCCTCAGCCGGCCGACAGACAGACGAGCCATTTAACAACTTACCGAAAGCGCCGAGGGAATCCTCTGTCGTACACTAATTCCCGCTCATTTCTGGCCGATTGTACGATCAGCAGGTGCGCATTGACATTTACGCTCCACCGCACGGCGGTCTGTTTCAATCGAACCGGAGAAATTTCGCGATTACCGAAAGGGGTTTTGAGGGAAAAGCCTTCTTAGGACAACTGATCACATCTTTCCATAGCAGCACCACCTGACAACGGAAATGACGCACATGCCGTGAGTGGCAGAGCGGCTCGACCAATAGAAAATGCGCGTGTGGCTACCCGCCCCTCTACGTACATTCTTGAGACTGGCATTCTAGCTTGATGCGAGATGCAAAACGTCCGCGCGTGTAAATGAGCTGTAGTCAGATATTTGAGAGTTTTGTGAAAGATAATAATTTATAATACGAAGTATTTTAATTGTTACAGTGGAAATCAATCGCCTTTTGTTGAAGCGGATGACAAATCATGCATTAAGATTCTACCTAGAAATAGTATTGAGAAAAATGTAATGAAAATACACAAAGTAAACATAAACACGAATAATAAAAAAAAGAAATAATATCATGTGAGCACAGCAAATGTCCCGTAGCTAATTCTTGCACACATCACAAGACCCTCAAGAGATATGTATCCAATTTTAGATCCCCCCAAACTAAACAATTCACCCACGCATGCAAGTTTCAATTCAGTGGGCTGGTGTGAGGCAGCATGTCAAACAGAGAATATTTTAAAGGGCATCAACTGAGTTCAGACTGCGCTGTCTTCCTGGCTTGACTCAGCATGGCCTTTGCCTTAAACCACATGAAACACTTTATAAGCCTGTGGCTAAACATTGGCCAACCCACGGTGTGTGGGGTGGAAACTGTGAATCATACTTTACTAGTGCCCATGCCTGATAAAGATGTAGCAATGAAATAAAGAACAATTGCATGAGTACACTATCATATCACTTCTGGAAAGCATTGATTGTCTGTCTGGATGCATGCTCCTATTCGTTGCTAGCTCTTGTCACTTATTGTAATGACTTAATAACTTAAATAACGATACAAGTAACCACGATATTTGAAGGTTTTGCGTTTTCATTGAATGTTGATAAAACTACTCGCATGTAAAACATGTTTTGTAAAACATGCTGGTATTTCATGTTTTTCTTTGTAATTTGTGGCATTAATAAAACGCTATAAATATAAAGTACCTTATATGTTACCCTAGATCACAAAACCAGTCTTAAGTAGCACGGGAACATTTTTAGTAGAAGACAAAAATACATTGTATGGGTCGAAATGATCGATTTTTCTTTTATGCCCAAAATCATTAGGATATTAAGTAAAGATCATGTTCCATGAAGATATTTTGTACATTTCTTACCTTAAATATATAAAAACTTTATTTTTGTGAATGGATGGCCTGCTACAGTGCCCCTGATTAACAACTTCAAAGGCCATTTTCTCAATATTTTGATTTTTTTGCACTATCAGATTCCTGAGCTTTAAACGGCTGTATCTCAGCCAGATATTGTTATTTTCTAACAACTCATACACAAACAGATATTTAATTAGCTTTCAGCTTATTTAAAAATCTCAATTTCGAAAAATTGACCGATAAATGTCCTAAATCTGATTAGGGACAAAACGAAGATTCACATGCTTCTTATGCTCAACATTTCAGTTAATCATGACATCTAGAATATGATCAAATGGTTCATATACAAAAAATGTGTTTGTTTGTTTGCTCGGAACTCATCTCTTTGGACAAAATTAAGCAAGATATGTTTATCATGCTTTAATGTCACAATGTCCAAATATTGTGTGCTGTGTTGTTTAAAAAATAGCAAAAGCAATGAAAATCAGAAGCTCTTTCCCACGGAGGAACAAATGTGACAACGATTTTATCATAACTGTGTGGGTGAGAGAGCCATCTCCCACGACTATTCAAATTAACACAGCCGTTTTCAGTATTGCTCGTCTGAAAAGGGCCAAAACAGATCAAGTGTTTGAACAGCGTGTACCAGTGAAAAACTCTTTACATTTACAACTTGCCATTCTCTTGACATAAAATCATGAATATGAAATATATTTTGCAGGGTGTTATGAAATACTGCATGAATATACCATTATTAGAGAAACATGTTGACGGACAGATACACTCATCCATAATAGTGATTTAGCAATTTATGTGTGTTTGTTGAGAGGGATAAGAAGATCTGTCCAGTTTTTGTGAACAACGTAGTGTTATTCTATTGTGCCATCTAGTGTTGAGGAAATATCATCATGTTATGCCTGACAAAGCAATAACCTACATTTGCTTTTCGCATTTTTTACTTTTCATTTTATTTTCAGCACAAAAAGTCTACTTTGTTGAAACTAAATGCTCTCACATGTGGAAAAAAAGAGGACACACTGACCATAATTATTTGCAAAAGGACATACTTTATTTTTTAAACCTAACCTTTCAAAATACTGAAACCGTAAACAGACACAAATGAACTTTCATATACAGTGCGTTTAAGTGATACTCCACACGAAAATGCAAATTCTGTCATCATTGACTCCCCCTAAAGTTGTTCCAAATCTGTGTACATTTCTTTGTTCTGTTGAACACACAGAAAGTTATTTAGAAGAATGATAGCAACTGAGATTTCTGTGGTAGTCAAAAAAGTTGTAGTCACAGGTGCCCCAAAACTGTTTGTTTCCTAAATTCTTCAAAATATATTCTTTGTGTTTAACAGAGCCAAACACTTTACAATAATCGTATCTACTATTGTTTTCAATGTTGCCACATAAATCTCAGCTGCTAACATTCTTCCAAATATCTTTCTTTGTGTTCAACAGAACAAAGAAATGTATACAGGTATGGAACAACTTGAGGGCGAGTAATTCATGACAGAAATTTCATTTGTGGGTGGACTAACCCTTCAACTTCAATAAATGAGCTCTAATAAGCTTGTGAAAAATAGAAACATTTCATTCCCCACACATACCGCATTGCTTATTTTCATTTCATGGAAGGTCACCTTAAAGTACATTTCACATATATTTTCGCTTTATATAATCCAAAAACTGCACATTCTAAGACAACAATGTTTGTTCTCAATTGTGACATTGAAATTCCTGACTTGGTTGGATTTTATTTGCCTCCGTATAAATAATGACAAAACAAGCACAGATCAGTTGTCCTGGGGATTCCTGTAACCCAATTTTGGGATCTGTGCTAAAATGTTACTGCAAGTGTACTTCGGTTCCTCCGTTACCCTGTCTTAAGCAGCGCTTGTTGTATGGATACACCACATATGTAATCACAACCATCCACCTTTCGGTTGCACATTCAACGACATCTTTAAATGAATTCCATTTGAGCAAATTGAGACAATCCAGCAAAAGGCGTTTCATTCTGTCTATAGATATAAATGTCACAGGAGTGTCTGTGGCATCAAAACTCTGCAGAGGTCCTCACTTTGCCGGCCGACCTCGGTGATGTGAATTACGGAATGACCTGCTGCCTCAGTAGGTACTCCACAAACTGACTATGGAAAAGTGACTATGGTTCCCACGGCAAGTCGCATATTAAATCTCAACACCTGCTTTTTGCATTTCTTTCATTGTAGCAGGTGAAGAAAATTCACAAAGAGAATCTCCTTGAGCTGTCGTTCTAAATTAAACAAGGTTGTCACCGCAGCTCCAGGCAAAAGAGCTCTTCGAGGAGCGAGACAGCGCACATAGCAGGACCTGATCCTTCTCAACCACTCAATCACTTTCTTCAGCCAACAGAACCATTTAAGTTACAGACCGTCCATCATGGCCAGAAGGTCGTCACCTTTGCTGCTGGAACTAGGGGTGGTCTCCCCTGCCTCCCCAAACTCCCCCATGATTTTAGCCAGCTCAGCATTGGTCTGTTTGTCCTAAACAACAAGGAGAGTGACCCGGTGAGAGGTGTTTTGTTACTCCCGTAGCCCTCTTGTTAGCTCAGCAAGTTTAAAGTTAACCCAAACCTTATAATCTTTAGCTTGTCAAGAACCAATTAGGTAAGCTGAGAGCTTTGTCCCGGTGTGGGTGGATCATGGGTAATCAGGCATTACAATATATTATTTTTAAGGCCTAGGATCTATCTTAGACTATGTACACTGCAAGAAATGACATTCTTACTAAGCAGTTTTGTATAGTTTTAAAGTACAAAACATTTTAACATTTTTAAATCAAGATACATTTTCTAGACCAGAAAAGCGACCTAAGAAACAAAGTCTTGTTTTTTTTAATAAAATATAAGAATTACGAAAATTTATGTTCAAAACAAGCAAATAAATCTGCCAATGGGTTGAGAAAAACAAAGTTGAATTAGTAAACCTATTGGCAGATTTTTTTATTGTTTTAAACATAATTTCCCTAATTCGTAGATATTCTTTTATAGAACAAGACTAAATATCTTACGTAATTTTTCTTGTCAGGAAAATGTATCTTGATTTAAGTAGTAATACTATTTTTACTAGAAAAGTAAGAATGTCACTTTTTGTAGTGTATAAACAACATGTGTGTATTAATGTACGTGCAAACAAACCTTTGTTGCTTGAATATTAAGAACCTCATAGGACAGATCATCTGGTCTTGATATAAAAGCTTCCCTGTGGCAAAAATCTACATTTATTTGTATGAAACTGAATATCATCGACAAAATGAATATCAACAATTTCATGAAAACGCATTTCATCACGAATATCATCCATTTTATGAAAATTTATTTTCAATTATTTTAAGGTTCAGAAAATGTGAAAGTGAATCTCACGAAAAAACATGCCAAGGTCACATTTTACCTTAAAATCTGCAGAAATTATACAAATTATATTATTTTATCACATAATATTCATATTTCAAAGTATAATGGTAATACCTGTTGCCTTTGACTTTAATTTGGACTATAAAAAAGTCGAGGCATTAAACTGGAAAATTCAAATCATAAATATGATGCAAATATGATCACTCAAAAACAATCATTTTTTGTCTTTTGATTTTGAGCTATAAAGTAACTCTACATGTTTTTCTGAGAATTATCAATGAACCTGTTTGTGATAGATTTTTAATAAACAAAAAAGTACCAAAACTATAAAACTCACTCTTCCTCCTCATCAGTGGCGAAAAGATTCACCCTGAAACCAGAGTCGATATTTGTTGTTTTTTGCACCTCCAGACCTCCCATGAGTCTAGCAAGCATGTTTAGTTCTTCTTTAGCCAGGGGATTCGGAGTCGTGTTGACCTTCAGTAGTGTATATGGAGTAAACAGTTTGCAATGAATGTATTATATTTGACTGTGTTTTTATAAATAGCAGCCCAATAATCTGTGTCAATTCAGTCATTTTAAAACAACATAAAAAACATAAACAGAAAAGAGTCGAATCATAAACCAACCTTGGTGTGTTGTGAGGAGTTTTTGGAGGTTCCAGACATATGTGTTTCAACAGGACGACTCACGCTGTACCTGTAGAAACAAACAGGGCAATTACAGAGCTAACGCTTCAGTGAAAGACTACATGTCTCAGGTTTACAGCTAAATTATTCACAAATCAGTTAGGGATAAAACATGTGAAAAATGACACCATGAGTTGCTGTTTCCGACGATTTAGATAAGTAGAAATGATAGTAAAATCACAATATCTATGTTTGAAGTGTGACTGTGATATGGTTGACGCTCACATGTTCGTGCCCAGTTTGATGACCCGATCACCATACATTTCAAAAGAACCTTCACGAAGAGAAGCGTTGTAATTGCCACCGCCCTGGAACTGCAACCTTTTTACCTCCTCACCAACACAACTAAACATTCTGTAAAATAAACGTATTCATAAAAAAATAAATTGGGATGCAAAAGAAATAAGTAGAGGTTTGGTGTCAAAGTCTGATTCTTATGCAATTATCTATAAAACTTTACTGCTAGATTCAGTTCAAGCACAATGAGTGCCGAAAGAGCTTCATTCATTTTGTTTTTAATGTGAACTCAAATACACCGGCCGCTTGATTTCCACACATTTTTGATGCAGTGACTTTTTTTTAAATGGTAGCAGAAACCTCCTTCCCAACCTGATGAGTCCTGGGGTCTGTGTCCCATATGGAACGGGTCCTGATGTGGGCAGAACAAATCGACCATTGGAGTTCTGTACCTTGTCTTTCAGGAAAATTGATACCTAAAAACAAGGAAGTATGTAGATCTCATTGCAAACACTTTCCCAACAGTTTATGATTGCTTGCACATTAATATTGCTGCCTCTTTAACCGAGCATTTTGTATTACGTACAAATAGCAAAATAGACAAAAAACGTACTCTTATGTGCATATCTTGAAAGAAGATGAGGAGGGTTTGTCTAATTAGCTGAAACTCTCCAACAGATAAAGCGGTATATATCTAGAAGATACAAGAGAATAAAGACTTCTCAGAGTGTAGATTAAATTTAATGAACATTTATAGACAATTGACCAACAATTAATTGGTTCAATGAAATAATTGGCTGAAAACTTTCAGGCACCGTCACCTCTCTAAGCTGTTTATTAGTCTCATCCACTTGGCTGAGGATGCTGGGAGTGTCCTTCACAAAGTCCCTGATGGCATCCATATGGTTGAAGGACACGAGGAGGATGTCTTTGGGGCGAGGACACAACAAAACCTGATACTTGAAGGCCATGGTCATCAGGTCATAAAGCTGTGGAGGAAAAAAGCAAAACACGCGTCGATATATATTTTAAACGGTATGTGACATTACACACCAGAGGGAGCCAATCTGCAAAATCAACAGCAATTAACTTATTTTATAAAATCTAATCACAACAAAGCCAGATAAATGTTGGAACGTCCTAATGCAAATATCTTCTGTGAGTTTTAAAACCCATAAAACCGTTCAAGGAATTCCAATCCAATTTCTCATGGAATAAAAAAATAGGAATTCTCGACTGTGAACCTACTTTGTCCATGCTGGCCTGGTTGAGTCTCATGATTGAGGCGTGAGCCAGTCGATCAAACACGGTTCTTAGGGCCTTCTTGGAGTACAGCTCTTGTGGCTTGAACAGCTCTTCCAGAAAGTTCTTGTTGAACATGGTGGTGATGATATCATTCATAACTAACACAAAACACAATATACGAAAACAGTCATCATGAGACAAAACGAGACATTTTTATGAAACACTAGAGCATAAACCGAGCAAGCGGAAAATAAACACAAAATTCAAGCTTTATTGTCTTGCCATATGTTTTCACAGGCCAGCAGGCTAAAACTGTCATCACGTGTTAGCTGTGGACCGCAGATCACATGGAGAAAGTCATTGAGACCTCAGTACTGAACAAAAGCTTTAAAGTGATAGTTCACCCAAGTGGAAATTCTGTCACCATTTACTCACCATCGCGTCGTTCCAAACCTGTATGCATTTCGTGGGTCTGTTGAGGACAAAGGAAGATTTTTGGAAGAATGCTAGCAATTTTCAGTTCTGGGACATCATTGACTACCATAGTAGAAAATAATTATGTTTATCTTATTTTGAGGAATTTAGGAAAGCAAATAGTTCTGGGGCACCTTTAACTAAATTTTTTTCCCCTACAATGCTAGTTAATGATATAAAGGAACATTCTTTCAAATATCTTCCTTTGTTTTGTTTATACTGGTTTGAGGTGAATGATCATTTTTGGCTGAACTATCCCTCTTAGAGGCTGCACTTTAGAGCGAATAACATACCTCTTACACGTTCAAAATGTGCAATTTCACAGCGCAGAAACCCTCTCCCTCTACACAGCAGTTGCCTATGAGAGTTGGCACGTATGCTTGCATGCTACTTTTTTCTACTACCAGCAGCAAAGCAAACAGAATATTAACTATACCTCTTCTTCTGTCCTCCTCTAGCCAATCTGCTACAGTTGCTACAAAGATTGCAAATCACAAGGACACACTGAAAATGTTCTCTATAGGAAGAAACTATATTCATTACAGTTGACGTTTGCAAGGGAACAATAGACACTTGTTTGACATGTTTTGTGATCACCACAGCATCTGAGGCCGTTTATTATGAATTAACAAAATATTTGGAATGCAAATCTAATGAGACCAAAACATGATATAAAGACGGGGAACCATGGTAGTGGGCTGCATGTGACAGAGATAAGACTAAGGAAACGCTCAATACTATGCCATTGTGCGACAGAAGGTGTGAACTTTATTCAAAATAAATATACTACAATCTTCTGCGAAACACTCCAATGACAGAATTCTTTGATGAGATATTCGTTTAATGCATTTTCTACAGATGAGAGATTAAATTGTTAATGGAACAATGCTGTATTCATTAACTCATCCTCAAGTTATTCCAAATCTGTATACAGTAATGTCTTTGTTCTGATGAACACGGAGAAAGATATTTAGAGAAATGCTTGTAACCAAACAGTTCTTGGACACAATTGACTATCGTAGTAGTAAAAAATGCTCTATAAACTTTTTAAAAGAAGATATTTTAAAGAATGTAGGAAATTGAACAATCCTGGGGCACTTTTTGACCATCATTGTCATTTTTCCTAATAGTCAATAGTGGCCAGTTTGGTTACAAGCATTCTTCCAAATATCTTTCTCTGCGTTTATCAGAAAAAAATATTCACAGTTTCGGAACAACTCGAGGTTAAGTAAATGATGACAGACTTGTCTTTTGGGTGAACTGCGCCGTTAAGGGGATAATCACCCAAAATAAAGTCTTTCATCATTTACTCTTCCTCATGTCATACGAGACACAAGACAACACATTCCTCAATATGCATTATTTGAGAGGCATGAGAGTGAACATATGAGGACATCATTTTTATTTTTGGGTGAACTAAGTTACCATTTATTACAACGTTAGGCTTTGTCTCCATGCGTTTGTTTACGTCCTTTAAAATACAACAAATCTACCGTTCTCTGGATAACCATTTAACTAAACCGCGCCACATGATCTCCATTCAAACACACAGGCTAACTTGCTAATTTTGTTTGCATGAATAGCGTGAAACATCTGTTCCAAGAAAGATGAGTCGGAACACAGCGTGCATTAACGACCACCGATGCATTCCTTATATATTATAATGTGGGCATCAAGATGACCAGATGTGCTTTTATCACCCCCTGGAATCATGGTGCTCTCTACCTTTCTTGGCTTTATCTGCTGGGATATTCTGAGCCCGTAAACGCTGATCCAGGATGTACAGCATCTCTCCACCCAGATTAATGAAGAGCAGAGGTAGCGTTCTCGTCGACATTTTTATGGATTTAGAGGGAATTCAGCCACTAACGATAACGGCGTAATATTGTAAGTAAGAAAAGACGCGATATCTGCGTCTACTGTAACGTAAGTTAAAGATCCAGCAAAATAAATACGCGTCTGTAAACCGTCTATCGGTTGCCAGGTCACCGGCAACAAGCGCCAATCAGAGACGCTAATACTGAAGGGTGCGTATGACGTAAGCCACGAACGTATAAAATCAACGACAGATCAACCGAAACAGAAAACAAAATTTTTATATATTTAGATATTTTGTATGAACAGGTTTTAAGCAATTGTATTGTCTTTGCAAAATAGATACAACTGAAAAAACGAAACTATGCTAATTCAAGTAAAAAAATTTATTTTTAACATTTAAACATTTTTATAACATTAAAGGGGTTTTTATAACATTCAATTTTTTTATATAAACACTTACTGACACTTATAAACATATACTGACATTACATTCTTTAGTATAGGAAAATATAGTATTTAGGCCTCTCCATTCCTGATACGAATTTCTCTGGCCATTCGGCACGTCTCAAAGAATCCACAGCAACAGGTCATCAATGCATCGTTGCATATTGTGCCCTGCAGAAGAAGAAAAACAATTATTATTAAACCAAGTGATAAAATAAATAAGAATATAAACCATCACAGAAATGATTATAGAGGAATATAGTGGCCTCTGTGGGTCTCTATATCGATATATCGGCTTCTATTGGTGGGATGTTATGTGGCATATGGGAACCAGTACAGTATTGGATGTCCAAAACACAAACATATTTTCGATGGAATTAATGGTGAACAGCTGATGGTTGATAACGGTATTATTTTCAGTATAGGGGGTATTAACAAATCATTTATTAGTTAAATTCTTAGTGTATTACTTGTATTCCATAGGTCAGTCGCATATGTGTCCGCATTGCAGCCATTCCTCCAGGTACGCATGCAAGGCATACGTTCTCTCCATACTTTTTTGTTGTGTAACAGCTAAGAGCTATTGGACAAAAACAGCCCAGGGCACCTAGACGACAACGGAAGGATGTAGAAAATTGGTTATAGATCAAACATTCTATGATAAACTCAGCCTCAAATACAACTATGCATTTTAAAACACTCGTGGTTTGTTCCATTGACTAAACCCATGACTACTCCAATAAATGTTAAACAACAATTGAAAAAAAGAGCAATGCAATAGTATCAAAGTTTGAGTTTTATGTAGAATTTGAATGGCTGGTTGAGTAATGTCAGAACTTACAGACAAGTATGTCATTAAAGCAAGAACACAGTCCAGTGCTCCATTCTCCTGTCTGCACATTTGTGCCGTAAGAACCAGCACCAGGTTGAGTGATGACTGGGTTTGACATGTCAATCAAATAGAACAGCCCAGGAAAAGCAGAGAAAAAGGCTTTCCTCCTTCGTGATTTGAGGACAAAAGTAGAAAAGTGCTTTAATATTCATACTTAATAAAAATATACGGAGGTCATAAGACATTTAAACGCTAGTCTGATGGAATTACAAAACAAAATACCTCTTTTCTATTTTTATAACCGTTTTAGGAACAACCGTTATATCACAGTGATTTGTTTTCTGTTTTTAAGTGGGTTATGTTCAGGTTTTTTTCACAGAACAAATTACCGTTACATTCTTCATCATCTCTTAGATACGAATACTTTTTTAAAGAATTGTTTTGGATCTTAAAATACATTTTAAACTTTTTACAAACAAGTAAAACCAAACTTTATATATATATATGACCGATATGAATTGAAATGTATTCTACAATATAAAGAAAATAACTGCAAACACACCTCGTGTTCTCCTGATCTTCTTGATCTGAGGTTTGCAGCTGAAAAGGAAGTTGTGACACACCAACGCATTTGCACTATCGTCTGCAATGTTTCCGATTCATGCATATAAGCTCCACACGAAACACGTCATCAAGATGTTCGTTGTAAAGGAAATGTGACCAACCAGAATTCTGAAAAATCAATGAATAATCTCACAAAAAGCAGACATGTTGACCCCCAGATCAGTCACCAGATTGTGATGCATTTCAAATAAGACAGCAGTTCAGGGAACTTGAGCAGGCAAAACGTTCGTTCTAGCCACACAACCACAATACATTTTATGTGCAAATGACACAGGTCTTCATTTGCTGCAGATCCAAAACGTCTGAGTATGTGAAACTACTGATCAAATAAAATAGTTTCTAGGAAGTGATTCTGATATATTTAGTAGTAATGACCAACTCAAAGTCTTTTTAAACAAAATATGTTATGATAGTCTGACCAAGATGAGCAAAAAATGACAACACTGAAAAAACACTACGGAGAAATATTATGCATTTTCTATCACATTTATTTTTCATCGGTAACACACATGAATCAAAAGGGAACATCTGGATGACAATGTGATGTGTTCGATTGGCATACAGACATACTGACGTCTCCGCACACTGTCAATAACATAGTTTTTTTTCCTTGGCTGTATGAACTTGTTTACACTGAAGTTTCTTTTGGTTTTGTGGACCCTGTGGAGGATGTTGTCTCTTCTCTTTAAGCTACAGCTGCTCTCTCTTTTGCTTGCTGCTCTGCTTTTTGTTTCTGTACTTCCTTAAAGACCTGATAGAAAAACACATGAACATCATGAGTTACAAACAAAAAACCCTGAGGGATTTATTCAAATTATGCAACGCATTTTAATGCCACATGATTTATCATAAGACATACTTTATGGATTTCTTCAAGATAAAAAAAATCTTAGAAACATCACTATTATGCAAAGATAGTCAGTTTTTTATGCTCAAGGAAAAGTTCACCTTCAAAATTAAAATTCTGAAATTATTTATACACCCTCGTCATTTCAAACCCCTTTGACTTTTTTTACTTCTGCAGAACACAAAAGAAGATATTTCGAAAAATGTTGGTACCAGAAAAGTGTTGGTCACCATTGACTCGCGTTGGTTTGGTGTCAATGCATGCGATAGAAGACAATGGGGAGCAATTGTTACCAACATTTTTTTCTAAAATATCACAAAAAAGTTTAAAGGGACCATTTGGCACAAATATGTGTTTTTCTGTGTCTTTGGTGTGTTATAAGTTGTCCATGCATGTATTAGACACGTAAAATTGCAAAAATAAAGTGTCGGAACAAAAGATGAATTCTATCTAAAAGCGAATGCTCACCCAGACCTGCCTGCAACACCTCTTGTAACCACACGCCCACAAATCTATGTCAGTTAGTTGTATAATATGACTAAGACTGCCCAAATGTATACGCGAGTAAGGTGGGTGTACCTGTCCGTATATTGCTTTGGAACCTGATGTTCCAATTATGGCAAGAGGCGCTACATTTCAGTCACATGCTTTCTAATAAAAAATATTTGATTAGCTAATTTTTACCGAATGCAGACCTTCTGCCAGGAAAAGACGTTTAGTTTTGGTTTTAAACTAAGAAACGATTTTCAAACGTCACGAACAGGCAAATTGGTTAAATAATTTGTAAATATAATGTCATATATGTTATTAAAAGACATATTAATAATTCAATTTTGTGTAATATTAAACTGCCCCTCTCATAATGATTTGCAGCATCCGGGTTACAGGGTGTTATTAGTTTTGAGCGATTGTTATTTGAAAACAACAACCTTTGGAATGTCGCGACTGGCCAATCAGAATCGAGCATTCAATGAACCGTGTAATAATTAATTTTTAATTTATAGTTATAAAAAAGAATAACATGTTAGTGGGATAGAAAACATATATTCGGGATGAGGTGCTTGCTGTGAGTGTTACCTTAATGCAAAAGGCCTTTTTGGCCAGCCAGCGTCGGGTGACCCGTCGGTAGTATTCAGGGGGGAACGTGTATGTGATATCTAGTTCTTTACACACTTTCTCGAATGCATCATAGCGGGTCCTTCTCAGAAACTTGAGCTTTTTCTTCCGGCTGTCAATGCTCATAAGCATCCATCTTTTGTTAGCTTTATCCTGATGGAATATAAAAAATGGGGGTTAAAATTAATTTTGACAACAGTTTACTTGAAGAACAGAACTACTTGTGTGCACAGCAGTGTTCTTTTTCGTAAACTAAAACTAAGATAAAAACGATTGAAAAAAAAAATTATTTCGTAAAGTGAAATAAATATATATAAATGTAAATAAATAAACAACTAAAATGAAACGGAGCAGCAGTTGTTTAAAAACGAACTAAAATAAAATAATAATTTTCTCAAATAGGTAATAGTCTTCATAAATAATGAGATTATTTCCCATTGTGGCTAATTTTGGCCTGACTGTAGCAGCAGCTGTTCTATACTATAGATGACGCGTTACGCTCATTTGCATGAAGAAGAAGACAGTAGGATGGCTGCCTAGTCGAAAAGTTTGCAGTTTGGGACTATTTTGAGTTTTTGTTTGTAACTGTAAAAAGCAAACGTATTGTCTTGGTGCAAGATAAGATTTGTGGGGTGGGAATCCGACAAACCTGAAAGTACATTTGCAATTGAATCACTGCGTGGAGCACTAAAACTTCATGATAAAAGATTCGGAAAGGAGGAGTAATAAAAACGATGCGGCTAAGGACGTCGCTAGCAGCTCGCAGTCCCGGTGTGAGAAGCAGATGACTCTGTCACCGTGCGTTCAAAGATCCGTGGTTTGGCCAACAACTTAGAATAAAACTAAAACTGAAACTAAAATATATAAAATCTAAATAGAAATTTGGATTTCTATTTAGATTTTAATAAATAGAGAAATCAAAACGAAAAATTCAAGAATAACACTAAATAAACCTAAACTGAAATTTGTAGCAAATTTGAAAACAATATTTACATAAAACTTATTTTAAAATGCAGAACTAAAATAACCCTGCTGCAGATACTTCAGTATTCATTACATCAGTTCTTGGCCAGTATCCCTTCTGAATCAAATGGGGAGCAAATGTTCTGACACCTTTAATGAAGGCAGGAAAAACAAAGGCAGTGTTTACCTTGGGGTGTTTGTGTAAGTGCTCCTGGAAGTTGCGAATTCGCGCTGTCAAAATCGCCACTGTAGAGCAAAAAAGGATGTTCCCCATTATTGAGTCATTATCTGCGATTCCTGAGTGGTTAAAGCACAGACTTTCTCAACCCTTCAAAAAAAAAAGGAACTTACCCTTGACTTCTGTTGAGGTGCGGTCATTCTCATCTCTCTGGACCTTTGCAATAAGCTCTTCCTCTTTCCTTTGCAGTTTTTCACTCTTAAGACAGACAACGTGACACATAAATGTTACATTTCAAACTACTGCACAACTATCAGTTCATAAATCTCTTATTGACTAAGAGAAAAGCAACTATTACGGATGCACAGACGGACTGACAGAAAAAATAAATGACTGTATGAAAATACTAAATGGAGCAATGCAAACCCGTACATGATTTGCAAACTCCAGGGTAAGTAGTTTCTTCACCACATCGTCAACCCTGCAAAAGATGATGTAATACTGTGAGCGTTTGCATGAGCGTTAAAGGGAAGTATGAAGAAATCATGTACATCCTAAAACTTGTTGTACAAATGACCGAGCACGTCTCACAATTATCCCAATTGTGCAAGGTCATGATCAGGTTAATGCGAAAACGGGGGATAACAACGTACGTATGTGCAAGCGGGACGGATGCGTATTCAAGCTTCAGCATAGATGGAGGCAGGTCCTGGAGCTGACTTGGGAATTCTGCAAAGAAATTGTGAAAAAAAGAAGCTTAAATGTTTCATTCAGAAACTGTTTGCAACTTACAACTTCCATTCTACGTCCCGTGCCAGGCAAGTTTTTCCACATTAAACTAACTTGACCTTACAATGTGCACAAGGGCATAACACTGTAGTGCTGCCCCGCTGACAGAGAGAGATTGCATGGCCATGTGCTTGACTGTTTGCAACGGGTACAGGTGATTTAGCCAAAGAGAATCATTATACAGCACTCATTTTTTACCTTGTTTCTTTCTAACTGCCCGGGCATACCATCTCACTTGTTGGTTTGGAAAGGTTTCATCGCCTGAAATAAATATCAAAGTCAAATATATTATAATATAATAATACAAGTCACTCATCAGCAATGAATACTGTATATATATAATCACAATAAACTGCAAATTTGCACAACGAACACACGAAACCAAGGAACTAGATTTCCTTGTAAAACCATACAAACCATTAGATCACAGCATGTATTTTGTACGTGTTGTTTATTGTTTAAGGTAAAAGAGTGTTTAATATGGACCCCACCACTTATAGCTAATGTGTTTTTCTAAATATCACTGTTGTGTTCTGGAATGTTTGAAATGACATTGGCTGAATAAATGATTAAGTAAACTATCATTTTTTGGGCGAACTTTAACTACCTTTACAACTCTGCATTGTGGTTCACAACACATCACTAGAGATAAAGTTAAACCAGAGCGTTTGTAGGAAGTGATCTAGTTGACCACATCCTGCTGTCATACTGTCATGTCGTCTTCTGTCCCAAAAGCAAGTCAGGTTAAATTAGAGGACCTTGAAAAGGGTTTGTACGCCATCCACATTCTGCTTTTTTGTGTTTAGATCGACAAACAATCTCTGAGGTTCAAGCACGGGAATCAAATAAACAGCTGTACAACTGACACGTGTTTGTTTTTAATACAACCACTACAGTGATGTTTACTACATCATATGTTTCTAAATCCTTTCATTCATAATGATGAAAATAATGTCAGCCGAATAATATTAACATCGCTGAAATAAGCCAAATACAAAGCCATGCCTAAATAGGGCCGCAGTTTACATTTAACAGGGAACCAGCCAACTAAATAACTTGTAGTTACATCTGCATATTTTACATCAAAGCCTTTATAAATGAGTTTAAAGAACTGCTTACAGAAGGAAATTAGTAATGTTTAAAAAAAGGGTGAACCAGTGATTTTATAACATTTAAAAGAAACACTTGTAAGCCTTTTCTAGATTGCTGCTTAGACATCTGCTGTTGTGCAATAACACAAGTCATTCTAAATTGATTCGTGACATACATTGGGCTACGATAAAAAAGGCACAATGTCTGCTACACAAAACATGTATAATCTTAAAGATAAATTTTTTCTTACGGACACGTACTTAACACCCACCACTTTATCATCGATAGACCTTTATGGAAATAACAACACAACTATTCACAACCTATGCTGTTAACACCGAGACTCCAGATAAGTAACCTAAAAGGTTGCACGTTCAAACTGGCGAAAATCTCCATCACATATCAAGACTTTCCTTCCTGTATATAATAAGACAAACAATAAGTGGTGGATTTCTAACAATTATGTTATTACAGAAAGTCATACATCAACAATGAATTCAGTGCTTGTGCTTTTATCCGTTTAAAAATATCAGAAATAATATTAAAAGCAGATTCTGATCATATTATTGTACTATAACAGTGGTGGGAAGATAGCAAAAGACAAATTAACACCAGGCAGCCCCCTACCACCCATGCAACAACAAATTTGGACCACAATCGTTAATTTTCTCACATTGCTACGACATGAGAAGCCACACTTAGTCATATCGCTACACGCTCACATAAAGGTGACAACAATCTTTTGCTCCTCGTTCTGCCACTAAATTTATCTTTTTTTGTTGCACGGCCTTACTCTGTTAAGGATTCTTCTTAACAACATCAAACTGTCCCTTTTTGTATTTCTAAAACAACATAAATTCATCGTATGATTCTTTGCATGATTATGCACTGTAACTGTTGAAAGCATACTTCAATTTTGCATGAAAGTTTCATATTTGTTCATTATAAAACATCTGAGGAACTAAAAACTGATCAGTTTAAAAAGGCATGACAAACTTTGCAATCTATGTTATAATAAAATGACAATTCTGTAATCATTTAGACGACCTCAGATTGCTCCAAACCTATATAAATGTCTTTGTTCTGGAAGATATTTGGAGGAATGTCAGTAGCTGTCCAACATTTACGAACCATAGTATTGAAAGAATAGAATGGGAGTCAATGGGGGACAAGATCTGCTCGGATACCGACATTCTTCCAAATATCTTCTTTTGTGTTTAGTAGAAAAAAGAAATGATAACAATTTTGAAAAAAAACCGGAAGGTGAGTAAATGATGACAGAATTTTAATTTTTGGGTGAACTATCCCTTTACCATCAAAGGATACATTTTGCTCTCATTCTGTAGTGATTGAAGTTTGGGAGCCCTCTAGATGTCAATGTTGGAATTACACAGATAGGCTTGTAAGACTAAATCATGTATTTTATATATATTACTAAATTAAAACTAAATCATATAAACTAAGATTCACACATTTTTAAAAAGCTCAGTCCAACCACTGGCGCTTATAAGGAAATTCCACCTCGAAATTAGCTTTTTATTTTTTTAATGTATGAATGCCCATTTATGCTAAAAACGAATGTTAATCATACAGTCAGAACTTCAATGTTGAACAATTCTCACCTTTATAGTTTCGTGCTAACGTCCAGTTCATATAAGAACTGCATTGAACCTGTTTAAGTACGGACGACGCACTACTGGCCTGCTTCACGCTTGAAATCACACTCCATGTCCGTAAACCCAACGATGTGGTCCGAAAAATGTTTTTTAAAAGCATTCTGATTTATTATAATAATGTCCTGTTACATACGCTCTTGGGCAACACATTTACCCTTTCAGCTCACGTGCGCCGCCATCTTCAATCAGACATTAGTAAACAACCTCAGAAAAACTATGCGCAAGTGTGAACAATCGAGCGACGATGGCGTTGCCTGTGTCTGAATCTTGAATTTTTCTGTTTTCCTGATGGTTTGAAAAGTTTACTCTTTGTGTAATTACAAACAACTCCAATTTTTGTAAATAAATGTTAATTATCCTTTTCAACTTCTCTCAAAATCCATCTGTCAAATTTTGGAAGCTTTTCAGGACGAGAGCCGTTATGAGAGAGTCGCGTCAACTCCGTTGACTTCAATGGAACAGTAATGGCGGCGACTAAACAGACCAACTGAGGTACATTTCTAACCAATTTAAAGACGAAAGCCATTTCATAAATAAAAAATGAAATAAATAAAGCATTTAAAGAGAAAAGATAACTTCCTTGAACTATGAAGGCTCCATGAATCACGTGACACTAGTTCCCGGAAGTTACTAGTTACGTATGGAGCTGCGAATAAACAGACCAACTGAGGTTAACTTTTAGCCCATTTAAAGACGAAACCCATTTAATGAATAAAAAATGAAGAAATAATGTATTTAAAGAGAAAACATAACTTCCTTGAACTATGAAGGCTCCATGAATCACGTGACACAGGCTGTCAATAGTTCCCCGAAGTTACTAGTTACGCATGGCGCTGCGACTAAACAGACCAACTGAGTTAAATTTTAAACCCATTTAAGGACGAAACCCATTTAATGAATAAAAATGAAAGAAATAAAACATTTAATGAGAAAACATAACTTCATGGAATTATCTGAAGGCTCCGTGAATCACGTGACGTTTTGGACTTTCGTTGACAGAACTCTCTCTCTCTCTCTCTCTCTCTCTCTCTCTCTCTCTCCCTCTCAATGGCTCTGTTCAGGAAAAAGCAGGCATGCACTTTTGGCAGTGTTGCCTATTTCTAGGGTCTGTCTAAAATATTATATATTAAAATAAAACGTATTAAAAAAATAGCATATATAAATTCTGACATGACGCTAAACAAAACCTTTAGTGTTATATGCAGGGTATGTAAAGCAAGTTATCATCCTGTGACCTTTTCAGCATGTTTTTCCAATGAAAACAGCCTTAAGAACATTTTGAAACTAAAGATATGATTATGCAATTTAGATAATGAATGTTTGTACAGTTGTGGTTTATATACACAGTGTTCAAGTGACGATATTCTGGATAAAAAGGGGCGGGACAAGACTGTCTGACTGCATGTCTCCCATACGTCAAAGACGTGCGGTGATTCTGAAAGCACGCACCGACACGCGGGTATCTTTATTTTATCTTTATGTAAATAATCCAAAATGAAAGAAGGATATTGGGCATTTATGAACGGTTAGTCTCTACACCCTTCTGGTAGCCTGTTAAAACCAGGTCGTTGCTCGTTGTCGCACCGGAGGAAGTCTCTTTGTTCAGCGTTTTCTTCAATAAAATAAAACAAAATAAAATGGACAACAAGGAGAGCAGGTCGGACGAAGAATTTGAATCACCCGAGGAAGAGGAGGTGGATCCGAGAATTCAGGTGCTTGTGCCATTAATATCATGTGTGTCTGATGCGCATGAAATGTGTAAAAAATTCAGTAATAATGTAGATTTGTTTGGTTCATTTCATCGCACTTCGCTTATTGTCGTTGGATATTAATCTCTGTTGTGACTGATGTGTTATCGGTTATTTCGCTGCTACATGTTTATTAAGAAGTGTGGATATTGCGGCACATTGTTGCCTGTCTCCGCTGTTTATAGCAAAATCAAACGAACTTAATTTGTGTATTTATTTACGTCCATCCCTATCTGGGCTAAAATAAAAAACAACGGTAACCGCGGTTTCCCCTTTTAATTCGTTTTAATTGTTCCTGTTTTCACCTATTTAAAAACATAGAATGCATCGCAGAAATTGAATAGATTACCAACTTATGAAGGGAATTGTGTATTGTTTTAAAGTCTGTGGTGGTCTGTCATTTGGTCATGTGTTGTAATGTTATCTGGTGGATTGAACAATTTATTTTCTAGAATAGTTTAAATGTTTTCCTGTTACAGCTAAAATTCTGATGAAGAAAATGACAAAATAAAAAGACCAAATTAAATTAATTTCAGATCACCAAGACATGTGAAACATGCCTTTTAAAATTCACCCTGTAACCATAGTTACTCCCAAAATAGTTGTGACTTTTGAAAGTTTAAAGAATGATTATACATCTGTATCCCATAAGTAGCCTCTATATATATATATATATATATATATATATATATATATATATATATATATAAATATATACAGTTGAAAGAAAAAGCATGTGAACCCTTTGGGCTTACTTGGATTTCTTCATAAATTGGTCATAAAATGTGTTCTGATCTTCATCTAAGTCACAACAATAGAGAAACACAGTCTGCTTAAACTAATACCGCACAAACATTATACGTTTTCATGTTTTTATTGAACACAACATGTAAACATTCATAGTGCAGGGTGGAAAAAGTATGTGAACCTTTGGGTTTAATAACTGGTTGACCCTCCTTTGGCAGCAATAACCTCAACCAAACGTTTCCTATAGTTGCAGATCAGACCTGCACAACGGTCAGGAGAAATTTTGGACCATTCCTCTTTACAAAAGTGTTTCAGTTCAGCAATACTCTTGGGATGTCTGGTGTGAATCGCTCTCTTGAGGTCATCCCACAGCATCTCAATCGGGTTGAGGTCAGGACTCTGACTGGGCCACTCCAGAAGGCGTATATTCTTCTGTTGAAGCCATTCTGTTGTTGATTTACTTCTATGCTTTGGGTCGTTGTCCTGTTGCATCGTCCATCCTCTGTTAAGCTTCAGTTGGCGGACAGATGGTCTTAAGTTTTCCTGCAAAATGTCTTGATAAACTTTGGAATTCATTTTTCCATCGATGACAGTAATCCGTCCAGGGCCTGAGGCAGCAAAGCAGCCCCAAACCATGATGCCCCCCTCCACCATATTTCACAGTTGGGATGAGATTTTGATGTTGGTGTGCTGTGCCTTTTGTTCTCCACACATAGCGTTGTGTGTTCTTTCCAAACAACTCAATTTTGGTTTCATCTGTCCACAGAATGTTTTGCCAGTAGTGCTGTGGAACATCCAGGTGCTCTTTTGCAAACTTCAAACGTGCTGCAATGTTTTTTTTGGACAGCAGTGGCTTCCTCCGTGGTGTCCTCCCATGAAGTCCATTCTTGTTTAATGTTTTCCTTATTGTAGATTTGTCAACAAAAATGTTAGCATGTGCCAGAGATTTCTGTAAGTGTTTAGCTGACTCTCTAGGATTCTTCTTCACCTCATTGAGCATTCTGCGCTGTGCTCTTGGAGTCATCTTTACAGGACGACCACGCCTAGGGAGTGTAGCAACAGTGCTGAACTTTCTCCATTTGTAGACAATCTGTCTTACCGTGGACACATGGACATCAAGGCTTTTAGATATACTTTTGTAGCCCTTTCCAGCTTTATGTAAGTCAACAATTCTTGATCGTAGGTCTTCTGAGAGCTCTTTTGTGCGAGGCATGGTTCAAATCAGACAACGCTTCTTCAGAACAGCAAACTCAAAACTGGTGTGTGTTTTTTATTGGAGAGGCCAGCTTTAATCAACACATCCAATCTCATCACATTGATTGGACCCCAGGTTGGCTGACTCCTGGCTCCAATTAGCTCTTGGAGAAGTCATTAGCCTAGGGTTTCACATACTTTTTCCACCCTGCACTATGAATGTTTACATGTTGTGTTCAATAAAAACATGAAAACATATAATGTTTGTGCGGTACTAGTTTAAGCAGACTGTGTTTCTCTATTGTTGGGACTTAGATGAAGATCAGAACACATTTTATGACCAATTTATGAAGAAATCCAAGTAAGCCCAAAGGGTTCACATACTATTTCATTCAACTGTATATATATTTCAATTTTTTCTGACCAATCACCTGACTTTTCTTCATAGGGAGAGCTTGAGAAACTCAACCAGTCAACAGATGACATCAATAGATGTGAAACGGAGCTTGAGGTACGAATGCACAATCCAATATCCAAAAGTTTGCACTCGATATGGTATATTTCCTATTCTCTTGGACATGACGTATTTCTCTATATGGTAATTCCTGTTCTTTATGCAAAAGGCATATTCAGACCTCTTATATCAAATGGTAAATTCTTAAAACTACAATTCGTAACTTTCCCCTCTCTATCAACAGCGCTGTTTGAAACATACAATTTTAAGTTACATGACTGACATTTGGACATTGATTGTTCACTCACTTGCTCAATAACTTTTTGTTTTGTTTATTTTTAACCCAAAAAGTTACCGATTGCATCTGAATAGGTCAACTGTACTGTGGTTGGATTTTAAACCCTGGCACAGTACAAAAAGGAATGCATTGTAATGTCTGGATAAGGCAATAAAGTGATTCTAGATCATATCAATCTGGATTGTAAATATCATGAAAAAACTGTCTGATTTGTATCTTCTGTAACCCAGGACAAAATATGTTGTGAGTTTATATTAGGCGTTCACGCATTATCCCTGCTGAACTGTCCAAGATTCTTCTGAGTTTATTGTTTGTGCCTGTCCTTCTAATTGAATAATTCAATAAGATGATTTAGCAAGTCTGTAGTCAAAAACAGGAGTCGACGTCAAATTACTCTCCCATTTACTCATTTCTATGGCTGTCACAGTAATTAAATCACTGTTTTTATTACCTTCTCCTGAAGCTTTATTGTTCACAGGACTTACCCTGTCCTTCAATGTCAGCAAGTACGCAAGTTACACACAATCTTCCTCACCGAATATATTAGCAAGTTATTTAACAGTACTCACATTGAGTGTGTAAAGAATGGACTTCTGTGTTATAAAGAACAGGCAAGCAGAGAGGATTAGAAATAAAACTGATTGGGGCCATGTTTCCTTTTGTCTTAGGTTTTTATGTCTGCATGGGAAAAGAGTTTTCATGAGTAGTGCCAGTGCTCAGACGGAGTAAATATTTACATTTCTCACTTCCTGCAGATGTTAGAATCAAAAGTGGAAAACTTGTGCTAGATATACAGGTGCTTGGTCATTTATATCTGTGGTTTGATAGACGTCAGAGTATTAAACCTATTAATACGCACAGTTATTAAGGCGTCCAGTTCATGAAATTTAGCGGCATCTAGTGGTGAGGTTGCGAATTGCAACCAACGGCTCACTCCACCCTTCCCTTTAGAAGCACTAAAGTGGCCGTTCCTCATGTGACATAACTGACAGAAATTTGCTTTGAAAGTTTGTGAAAAGCACATAAAATTGTTTATTTGATCATAATATGTTTAAAGGTGCAGTTTGTAACAATTTGGCAGTAAAATATCTACTTAGTATAGTACTTGCATTATCTCAAATGTTTCAAACTACTTGTAAATCGTAAGAAAATCGCCATTCTAAAGAGTGACACGGGGCTGTGCAGTCACCTGTGAATGATGTCTTATCCACGTTCCCCTTTGTTACCCCCTTTACTGACTTAGAAACCGCATGACAACTGTGTCGTGCACAAATGCAGAAGTAGTGTTTAGGGTCTAGCAAGCCACGGAAGTAGTGTCTAGCGTCTAGCAAGCCACTAACTTGATTCGAGCATCTCTTATTTATGGATCACAATTATCCGCAACATTTATAAAACTTTACCTCATCCGCTAACATGGTTTTTCGTTCTTGTTTGATTGATGGCCATTAGTGATAGAGTTTAAGACCGCAGATCCCATCATTCCATATTCCTTAACAGGGTCATCAAGCTACAACACTGAGCATGTGTTTACAAACTGTAGCTTTAAGTTGGCGTTGTTTGTAACTATGAAGCTATTCTATTTATTAGTCTTTTATTTTATTGCGAAAAGGTGCAGGCATCAGTATCTGCGAGTACCAGAAAAAATATCAGTACTCGTGCTCGGTCTTTAATAAATGGTATCGATGCATCCCTATATAGTATATTGCATTTCTGTCAGTAGTCCATAAAATGACACATTGGACAATTAAGTGTGTTTACACAGTGTCTCATTTGATGCTACAGGTGTTCTTGTAGCTAAACCAGTAAAAGTTTAAATAGCCTTCAGCTAATGTGAATGTCAAACATCTTCGTTTCAGAATGTAAATCTTCTTGAGTGGGAGCAACAGTAACACTGATGTTTGTTTGACAACCTCATGACTGAGCTATTTGTTAAATTAGCATTGCCTTTGCGTCAGTGTCCATGTTACCCTTTAGAGAGACTTGTTTGAACTGTTATGTCTCATTTTTTTCTGGGATGTTGGTTGAAATGATCAGTATTTTGGTGAACAAGCCTTAATCTTGTTACTTTCCCTTACTGGAATTTTAATATTAGAAAATAAAAAATGAATAAAAAGCTTGTTTGTGCTACAGCTACAGTATGTGTTACAGCAGTTCTTACTTTTTCTTTCTAATCTGATTAAAGATAAACTGGTGTCACTTTTTAATGTGCCGGGGATACTTGGACTCTGAATTCTCAGAAGGGAAATTTCCTGAAAATGTCAAACCAACCATGAAAAAGTTTTTACCGTCAGTTTTTACTATGGTAACAGCACAGATTTTTACATTTAGTGGTTCAAATACCCATGTGAGAGCTCTCTTCAAATTTGTAAAGCATTTCTTTTATTTTAAGTGCATTGTTTTTCATAATCAGTTAAGAGCCATTTTCAAGATTGTTACATCCATAACGCTACATATTCCTCATAAATGGACACAATAAATTAATATAAAGTAACTATTTCAATGTTCTATAAAGAGGCATCACTTCTTCATTCATTGGGTATTATTGCTTCAGGATTGTGCATTTTATTTCACAAAAATCCTACAAAGTTTATCGTCTTCCGAAAACTGCATCTTTTTTTTTGTCACATCAATAACGCATGTTTATTTCCCTTTTTTATTTTTCAGGCAAATTGTTCTGCCCAAAGTTGAGCATTTTTCAACTCTGGGGACTGGTTAAACGCCGGCTAGTATCGTGGGAAAAACGCATAGCACCAGCGCTGGGCGAAAAAAAAAAACTGATGTTTTTTTAAAAAGCGCAGTGTTACAGTTGAAAAAATAAAAAAAACATTCCGGCCGCAGCCGTAAATGCCTCAGTGGACACAGCCCCTAATGGCATCCTGACTGAATATGACTTTCTTCTTTAAGAATAATGTAGTCGGAGTTATAATAATATACAAAATCAGTAATTGATTCTTTGCGGGTGTCTACCGGAAGTATAGGCCGCATAACGTTTCTTAATGTTGGGGCCGCTTCTATTTTTTTTTTTGCCAAACAAAAAATAGATGCCGTATGTTTTAGCTTCCCAATCCGAACACAGCCTCACTGATAGTTTATAAATATTCTGTCTCCAGGATGCCAGACAGAAGTTTCGTTCCGTGCTGGTGGAAGCTACACTCAAGCTGGATGAGCTGGTGAAGAAGATCGGCAAAGCGGTGGAGGAATCAAAACCGTATTGGGAAGCCCGGCAGGTGGCGCGACAGGTGAGCCAAAGACATCAAAACAAAGAAAATTTCCATAGTGTTTTCCAGAAGCCAACCTCACCCATGCACCGTCTGTTTTCGAAGTTGTCAGGCTACCGTTTCATTTCCACAAGCGTTTGCCTTTATCCTTATCTTTGGGGGTTGTTTTGCTATCATGTTGTCTGCTATCTGCTGGATTGCATGTCAGCTTTAACTTCAAATCTGTCACGGGTGGTTGATTTCATTCAGCAGCGCAAAAAAAATTATACTGAAAGAGAGAAATCTCGGTTCTCTTTTTTTTTAGGGTCTGGCAGTGCTATTCTGAGAGAAAATCATCTGTTGAACACTGGATCAAAACATACCAAAAATATAGTTTAATAAATATAAGAGGACCTTTGTTTTCTACGAGCAGGCCGACAGGATGTTAATCAAGTTCAGTTGCTGTGTGAAGATATTTAGGTGTTGTTCCCCGAACAAAGACATGCTGGTTAACCACCACAGTAAGATGTTTTGTGGAGTAAATTAGCGACGTAGTGACGACTGTTTCCAAAAACCGTAGTAAATCTGACGGAGATCAATTGTTTGAACCAAGTAGGTTCGGCAATATAGTTGATGACACCACACAGGTGAAGGAGTAATGACGTCTACTAATAAATATGTTCAGATCGAATTAATGTCAGATTCTCAATGTTAATTACATGCATTGCATTTAAGGAGTACTTTTGTTATCCTATTTGTTTTATCCGTTGTTTTATTTAATGGTAATTAAATCATTTATAAGTATCCTCCTACGTCATACCACCCGGGGATTCCCCAGGGTCCTAGCGCACGCAGATCAAGCTCAAGCTTACTTTTTAAAAACAGCGATTCTATTTCCTTCACAAACTAAAAGATATCCAATTAAATTTGTATATGTTTCGAGTGATGCATGTTTTTGATCAAAAGCTTGATGCCTTTAAGTGTAGATGTGATAATAATAAGGAACGATGCTTCTAACCACAGCTCTAGACCTGTAGTTACAACCACGCAATTTTGGGATGTTTCTTGCGATTGATCGTTGAAACGATGGTTTTGGGAAACACTTAAATCATTAAACTATGCTGGAACAACGAAACTCACGACCATAATTGGCTAACGATGCTTTTGGGGGTTAGAAAGCGAGACGGCCAAAAACGGCCAAGACCAGCCAAAGTTAATATGTTGTTCTCAGACATGGTAAATTGTTGTTTTTGGGGAGAGAAATTGCACATTGTGAGATATTAACATTTCACAACCGTTTGATTTTCGGCACCTCCAGATTGGGTAGTCACATGACATTTTTCGCTCTGATGATTTGCTGAAAGAGCAACATCCAATGACATGAATGAAAATGCAGATAGCTCTCTCTCATTACTATTTGAACTGTTCTCTCCATTTCAAGCTATTTGTTTTCTGTGCGCCGTCTCTATGAAGTATAAGCTTGAGTGCATTGGAGCTTTAACTGCGCCTCGTCTCTGTGAGGCTGTTTCTGCCAATTTCCCCTTATATATTTAGCTTAAATCTCTCCTCTGTTGGCAGTTATTGCTATAAGGAAATACCCTTCAATCCGAATGTCATCTTATTTGGTGCTAATGTGCCTTCTGAGTTTCACAGCCTGTGTGATCTCACTTCTGCAAACGTGTTCTTATGAATATCACAGACCAGCTGTTGTGAAGAAACACACATGGCTGTCTCAATTGTATGATAATGCCAATATATATTCTAGGTGCTTTATAATCCGAGTGCACTCTGAAAACACTTTCAGTACTCAAATGTCAAAAATAGGTATAAATTACATCCAATCTCTCATACGGACTTTGATGTGTATATGTGAAAAATGAGATTCTGAAAGCCTGATTTGCACGCACCTGCACACACGCTCAGAAGCTTTTTAAAATAATAAATGATTTGCATTGCTTGTCAAAGTCGGTCAGCTTTAGATGTAGCAGAAAACCTTTGGGTTTAGATGGAATCAGTTATGAGGTATAATAAATACAAGAAACTACACAACACAGTGTATACTTTGCTGATTCAAGGGCGAAGAAATATTTTAAGACCCCGTATTAATAATTCAGTCCACATTTATCATTTCCAACTCTCCTGAATAATATATCGGCCTATTACTCCAAATGTTATATGAGGTTTTGTGCATTTGCATTCTCAGTTTAGATTTGACCATATACATATAAACGTCTTAAAGGTGTCCTATGTATGTACTTGAAGATATGGAAGATCATATACTTTTTCCGGGTCCAAATGCTCAATAAGATGCTATAGGCAAACAACAAAAATTTGAATATACGCTAATGGCGAGGAAAAAAAGCTTCGATCCTAGCCCCTATCTTCATATCAAAATCCCACATTGCCAGTCAGCGATTTATTTTTCATAATAAATTCAAATATTAATGTCTTCTAATGATTCCCTGAGCCTGTTGACTGTAGTGTATACTTTGAGTTAATACATGTTTCACTTAAATATAAAATATGATTAGACCGTGCTCAGAAACGGCTGTTAAAGCTGTAGCATCGCTTGAAATGAACAGATGCTTAGATCTGTAGACGGTTTTCCTCTCTTCACCACTTAACAAGCGAATAGCCCACTTCAGATGACGTAAACAACGTTGGTTCAGAAGAACTTCCTGTTTCAGTCTTTCAAAACAACTCAAACGTTTAAACAAAATACAGAACACGTGTTACTAAATCAGAATGTTTAACGAATGTATTTAAAATTTCACTACATAAAAATTGAGTATGGATTCAAAGATTGATTTTCACCTCAACAACCTCTGTTTCCCATTGATGCTATTTTTGATCCCCTATTTCTCTGATATCTCATAAGAACTGTGAGAGAAAATATGCGTTTCCTGGCTATTGCAAAAGCATTATGGTAATGTTCTAGAATCTTGTTGCAGTTCGTAGAAACTTTCATCAGACCACCCACAATCCACCCACTAACTATAATGCGCCTTTTGGACAACGTGCGTTTTTTAGATCGTTTTTTTCTATTAAACTTAATCATTTAGTTGTGTTTAACAAACTGCCAAATATAGGGATCCATTCTGCACAATTTCCAAGAAATCTCAGCTTAGATCATGTGAAAATAACTCTGTAGAATCCATCTGGGGCTGAGTTATAATTCATAACAGCAAATCCCACAGAAATTGTTCCTCAGAGATTGGCTGTGGATATCAGATTGTCTGGCCCAGTAAAGATGTCTGTAAATACTTTAAGCTCATAAATAACCTGCATGTCATGGCTATGACTTGCTTGTCCTTCCATTGACACATGCCCAAATGGTTGACTTGTTTTGAGGATTATTTCAGCTAATGGGTAATTTCCAAAAAGTTGATAAACTGGAAGTCTCGTGTTGACGTGATGTGTACGCAGAAGCAATTCGGGATTCGTTTTCCGAGAGATGATCTTAAGGTTGAGATCATAAATCGATACGTTTTATACCAGGTAAATTCAGATGTCTTGGAATAAGTGACATTATTTCTATTCCAGAGTAATGAGTATGGACCTAAAACATCAAAACACCATTTCAACCCTTTAAATGTCAGTATGAGACCTTTTAAAAGTTCAATCAAAATCATGTATACATTCAACGTAACTCATCAATTAAAGTATATTTTTCTGGAAAATATAACTTGAGTAATGTACAGTCTATACATTATTCTTCACATAAATGTGATTGGATTGCCGGCAGCTCTCCCATCACTCGGTGTCCTTTGCTGTGTGGATCGGAGGTCTCTGCAGTCGATCCCCTGCCGTCAGCTTTCCGAGGCAATGCCGCATCCCATCAACTTTGAAGCCGGAGCTAAAAATAGCTTTTGTGTGAGGGTGAGGAAAAGATGGAGGAAGAAGGACTGAAAGAGTAGGCGATAAGATCAAGGCGATAATAATTTGTTGGGCAAATATAGTGAGATTACCATTAAAAATTAAATCCTAGCTAAGCTCACTGCAAAATAACTGACTTAGGTGAGTATCTTTAATAATGAATAAATGCAAAAGAAGATACAGGATATTGGGGTGCTGCCATCCCAAAAATGGAAAACATCAACAGGGATGCACGATAGATTAATCGACCATATCGTTATCGGCCGATACCGACAACATTAAAATGATCATTTATCGGTCAATACCGATATAGACGATAATTTATCGTGCATCCCTAGTAAAAAAATGTAGGTAGATATATTACAGCACATAAATCATTTCCTCTGCTTAAACTTCTTCAGCTGCTCGCAATTAAAAATCAATACAGAACTGTCTTTCTGTCGTGATCAGTCACTTACTGCTATTATCAAAACATTGCTGATGAATTTATCGGAACAAAAGCATATTGTTTGATTCCGACTGCTGTCTGAATGACCTGTAACACATGTGGCTATTAAGAAAAAATCTGGCTTGCTCTGGAAGAACATCTATAATATGCTTATTAAATAAAACATATACCAGAAAAGTTTGAAGGTTAAAGAATCGCTAACTAGCATAAAGTAGGCTTTATGAAAAAAAGAAGAACTAACGGTTACCTTGTTTTCGACAGTGAATGTTTTCATACAAAAGCAGTTGTCCACTTTTTGCCTTTTTGTTTCAGTCTCAGGACATTTTATATTAATATCTAGATACTGTATATCGGCTTCCAATGTTGAAGCATCATCGGTCATCGGCCAAAATGTACATATCGGTGCATCCCTAAAAATCTCTTGCGTAACTTCTCTGGATCTGTTAAACATTTGTGGATTGATCTGGCCGCTGCTACAAGATCAGCAGTTTCTGTAGCCATCTTTCAGAATGGTCTGAAAACACATCTCTTCTGTCAACACCTGACCGATCAGATCTGACTTCTATCTCTTTCTGCTTTTTCTATCCTTTAAAAATATTTCAAACTTAGCTTTGTATACTGTGGTGGGCTCAATGAGACCAGTTTTTACTTCACTTTTTGTTGTCCTTATGTTGTTCCAAATGCTCCTATTGTTATCCTCATTTGTAAGTCGCTTTGGACAAAAGCGTCCGCTAAATGACAAAATGTAAATGAAGAACAAAACAACATTGGCCTCCATTGACTTCCCTTGTATGGACACAAAACCACAACGACATTTCTCAAAATATCTTCTTTTGTGCTTCACAGAAGAAGAGTCATAAATGGGTTTTGAATGACATGTCTTTCAAAAAGATCAACTGTCTTTTTCTCTCCAGGCTCAGCTGGAAGCACAAAGGTCCACACAGGACTTCCAGAGGGCCGCTGAGGTGCTGCGTGCGGCCAAGGAGACCATCGCTCTGGCCGAACAGAGGCTGCTGGAGGACGACCAGCGGCAGTTCGACTCGGCGTGGCAGGAGATGCTCAACCACGCTACTCAGCGGGTGAGTGGTCCGCGGATCTGCTTTGACAATAGAACCATTCATTGAAATAATCAACAATGCTTTTGGTTTGCAGGTGATGGAGGCGGAACAGATCAAATCACGCAGCGAGCTGATGCACAAGGAGACCGCAGCCAAGTACACCGCCGCCATGGGCCGCATGAAACAGCTTGAGAAGAAGCTCAAACGCACCATCAGCAAGTCGAAGTATGTACGCTAATGAATCCATTAGAGACGCTGTGAGATAGCAAACATGCGTGCACTCCATGCCATTCACAATCTTCATATGGCCAAGGTTTACATCACAGAGATGCTTTCACTTCTGCTTATTTTTAGACGATGAGGTTACACAGGTTTAAATCAGTCGTATGAGGCTATCTCCAATAGCTTCTTCCTGTTTCAGTGCGCAAAAAAGGTGCGAAGTGGATGAGACTGAATGTGTGTGGGGAGGGTGGGTTTCTCAGCAAGCGAGTATGACTCGGCAGGTTGATGGGGAGCTCATCTCTCTGTCTGAACCTGTCTAATCCTCTCATTCAGAATTTGCCTAGTGTGTCAGCATATGGGGAACGGTTGCAGTGGTGATAGGCATCATGTTATTTACAGGCTCTTACAGTTGGACTAATCACTTTTTCCTCATTTCTTTTGCAGGCCATACTTTGAAATGAAGGCAAAATATTACCTGAAGCTGGAGGTACTGTTGCATATATATAGGCTTATATCACACAAAAACACTATAAAACACTTTTTTATTTTATTTACTATAGTATCTAATAACTTTGCTAGTTTACTATAGTATTTTTGAACCTTACTAAAGTAAATACTAGGGATGTAACAACATTGACATTGTTTTATCGCAATAGCAAAATTGTCTCAATTTTATCGTGGTCACATGACTGGATGAAACGTTAGGTCTTCACAGAGAATGTTCGAAAAAATAATAGATGGTATCTCTGTCAAGGTCTATCTGGTGCAAATATTTTATTTTATAAAAGGGATTTTTTAGTCATTCGACCCATATATGATTAGTGGATAAAGAAAAGAGGATGCTTACGGCACGTTTCGAAGTCGCCATTGCATAAATATCGTACAGTTGACGTTATACCGAGGTATTATTGTACAGTGAGATTTTGATATTGTTATATCACTAGCACATACTAGAGTTGACTATAGACTAGTGTTGGGCAAGTTATTCGGAAAAAATTACTTTACTATCTAAAATTAATTACTTATTACATATTCAGTAGTGTAATTAGATAACTGTACAAATTACTCTCTCCAAAAGGTTTTTAATTACTGATTACAAATGAATGAATGAATGATAACATAAATCAACTTTGATTAGTTAAGTGATTCACGGATAAACATGAAACGGCTCTTTTAATTTATTCAAATAAATCATATAAAACAACATAAAGTAGTATTATTGACTGACAAAAGTTATACAAATGTGAGATTACTTCAGGGAGAAGTAATGAATTACAGTAACTTGTTACTTAGTAGCTAGTTACACACTACACTGCTACAGACTATTCTATGGTAATTATACTATACAATAATTGACTGTAGTATACAACAGTTTATAACAGTAAATACTATAGTGTACTCTAGTATTTACTATAAGGTTCAAGAATACTATAGTATACTGTAGTTAAATCTCTATAGATACCAAAGTAATTACTATAGTATGTACTGCAGTATTTTCTGTTGTATGCAAATCCACTGTAGAGCAAAATTCATATAAAAGATGACTGGCATCTTAAATGATGTTTATTTTTTATTCACTTTAATGAGATACTAAGACTTGTGTCTTGTTTGAAACTATTTATTACAGTCAACATATCAAGTTTTTAGGATGTTGGAATGTTTTTCACTAAACAAATAGATTTGGGAAATAAAGATTTGTCTAAGTGCATCATTCTGTATTTGTTTGGACTGTAAAGTTTATCTCCATGATTTCAATTTTCTGAATATTTCTTGTTTGCCATCTCTATTCTTTATGATTCGCTTTATTTCATCCATCTTTCTCTCTTCAGCAACTGAAGAAAAATGTAGATGACCTGCAAGCTAAGCTAACACGAGCTAAAGGGGATTATAAATCTGCCTTGAGGAACCTGGAGATGATCTCGGATGAGATCCACGAGCGCAGACGTTCCTCAGGCATGGGGCCGCGGGAGAGAGGCGTCGGTTCGGAGGGTGATGGCGTCATCGGTGAAGATCTCTCCGGCTTTAAATTAGACTCTGATGGGATATCGAGTGAGTAGAGATTTTCGTTCTCAGCCTCTCTGGATGTCTTTTGTATGAATAGCATTTCAAGAAGAACAGTGTAACTCCTCACATGTAATATTGCGTACGTTTCAAACGTTTAGTGGCTTTCCTTGCTTAGCAAAATGTTAACATTAGACCCTATGTAAGTCGACTGAGCACTTGTCGAGTCCCTTCTCACAAGCATTGTTTGTGTCTTATGCATGAGAGACCAATAATACAGCTTTAACGGTTCATATCACATATGTGAGGCTTTGATGTTAGGAACTTTCACTGGAAAACACTATTGGATGGTTGATGATGGTTTAACCAAGACAAATAGCTGTTATGCCACTAAGTGGCCTTTAGGCTTTTCTTTGACCTCAGCAGAATTGGATTTAATGGTAGAAATCAAATCCAATATTCTGGAATAATCGAGTTGGGGATATCAAGCAGGATGCATTCTTGTTTTTACCCAGTTTGATGTTTTGGTGTATTGAATCACATCTTTGTGTGTGTTTTATAATCTTTAAATGGCTGCATTGCAGTATTGAGCGAAGGGTTTTCTGTCCTTTGTCTTTATTTGGTTCTGCTAAGGCTTGCATGAGGTCTTTAAAACAAACAAACTGTGAAAATCACCAATGAAATGCTGGTCGTTTAGTGATAATTGTTTAAGGTTTGACATTTTGCAAGGTCATTTAATTTCTCTTTCCATTTCTTTAAACCGTTTAGGTTGATTTTTTTTTTCAAGGTAAGACTGTTGCTATCAAAACAACATCCCAATACCGTAACATTGACTCATTCAATTATGTTTGTTTGAGGTGGAACTATTTATTTGATAAACTAATAAAAGAAAGTTTTTGTATGTTCTGTTTGATGACATAAGTGCGGAGAAATGACACACCGTTCTTCTTTCTAGTGGTGGTCATTGACCGTGTAGTTAGATGGACTGATGCATGTGACTTTGTAAAGTGTGAATTGAGCTGTAAAAGATGGAACAGATAAAATCAGCATTTGTGAGCTCCGTATCATTCAAAGAGCAGCTACAGGAATGCTTTTACATGAAGGAGACAGATTATGAGTGCTGAACATTAACCTAAGATGTCAGTAAACACATACTAGCTATGTTGATTTGATGGTTAACTTGTTTTTATTCACATGAGAGTCCAAGGTCTTTTAGTGACCTCCCATAGGCACTTTTAAATCATTTTAACTTTATTTTCTACTGTACTGAATGAAAGAGACAACTAAAAGGTGGGGAATAAAAAGCGAGTAGAAAAAAACGTACTGGTCGTGCATTTATATAGCCACAGAAAGAAATATATTATTACTTTATATTATTATATAAATTATTAAGTAAATATTAAAATTAGAAAAACTGAAACGGTCTATTTATAGGTATTTGTGTAGGTAAAATGATCATTTTTTTTTCATTCTGTGAACTACTAACAATATTTATCCCAAATTTCAAATATTTCTATTTGCATTTATTTGCAGAAAGTGAAAACTGGAGAAACAGGTCAAAATTAACAGAAAAGATGCTTTGTGTTTTTCAGACCTCAAATACTGCAAATAAATCTAGTTCACATCACTTTTAAGCAATAAAAACGTCATTTAATACACGTATTTAGAAAAAGAAAAAAATGAGATGACCTCGATTTTTATCACAGTTATTCGTGCCCTGCTCTCAGTCACTAAGTTGGATGACTTTGTAACCCCTGAGGTTTGATTTTGTTGAGATTCGACAGACACTGGACTGGAACGGCCACAATACATCTAGAAATGCTGATTAAATGACACTAGAATATTTAGGAATAAACCGTATGCGTCGTGTCCTCTTAAATGATTTTTCTCCCCGCAGTGGCATCTGGTTCCTTCGATGATGAAAACTGCACCTCCAGTGCCATGTCTGAGGAAGACTCTGAGTCCACCGGCAGCTTCAGCTTTGGGACGAACACTCCTCTGGATTTACCTTGTCCCTTCTCTTCCTCTTCTTCCTCATCATCTGGCTCTCCGTCCTCCTCGTCCCCCTCCTCTCGCCCCTGCAGCCTGGACCTGCCCAGCAACGTCTCATTGTCTGACTTCAGTCTGATGTCACCGATCCTGGGCCCTCGCAGCGAATGCAGCGGAGCTTCTTCCCCTGAGTGCGATGTAGAGAGAGGTGAGATGCGTTGGCAGTGATGGATGAAGGCCGGAATGAACGCACGTTCAAGTCTTGCTCTAGTTTCTCATGTGAGACTATCTAATCAGTTTTTTCTCTCCTGTGCCTGTTTGCACCTGTGCCATTGTTAGGCGGTGGGATAATGTAAAACATATTTTTTTTCTGTGCTGAGGTGACCCTGGACAAAAAAACCTTTTGGGGCTATTTTTCGAGATTGAGATTTTTACATAATCTGAAAGCTGAATAAATAAGCTTTCTGATATTGGTTTATGAGTTGTTAGGATATGACAATATCTGGCCGAGATACAATATTTTTAACTTTTTTTTTAATACTTGTTTTTACTTTACTTAATATCTTAATGATATGACCCATAAAATGTATTTTGTCTTTTACTAAATGATCCAGGGTCACAAATATTGATGTGCATGTTATTTTCAATAATCTAGATTCATAATTTTGGCTCCGATTTGACGATTTTCTTCTCGTTTGTGATCTCCGAAATTATCTTTTTTAAAAGCAATCAAACTAAATAAAGTAAAATAATAGTATTTTAAATGTTTGTATGCAGGTGACCGAGCAGAGGGAGCCGAAGCTGTACTCGACCACAGTCTGGGCAATAACAACGCCAGCGCCAAACCGATCTTCGGCCTTGATAGTCGCTTTCGTCTGCTGTCTCTTAAACTCGGCCGAACGGAAAGCAGAAAAAACTCCGATCCTCTCCGTCTGGCCCAGCGCTCCTCCACGACCACGATCCTGCTCGACGGGATGTGAAGGCCGAAGCCGCTACACAGACATTGATGTATTCATCCTCATTGCCTCCTTCGCCAATGTCACCTCCGTCTATTCCTCTCACCGTCTTGAACATACCGCCAACTTTCGGATTGGACTTTGGCTCGGTCTCATGAGTGTTTGGACTGTGACGCGACGTGCAGCAGAGACACATTTGACATTTGCTAGACACTAGATTAAATGTGCACTTTCTAAGAATGCATTTAAAAAAAGACACATTAGCTTCCCACACGTCCTGTTGTCTACAAAGTGATGATGTCTGCAGAAGTCGCTGTAGTTAGCACTTGTCTTTACTGGGGAGCTTTATGAAATGCATTAAGAGATTTAATATACTGTCGATTTGTGCACTTTTGTCTGTAGTGCCGTAACAGTGTCACGGGCCGGTTAATATACACAATCATTTGTGTGGCAGTATAATGTTACAGCCTTTCCGGTTAATGTGTAGCTAGGACACCTGTGCATGTTTACGCTGTACACTGGACGTGTTAAAAAGAAAAAAGGATTCAAAATCTTCCAAGGAGCTTTGAACCTGTGCTGCTTTGCTGCAACAAAAAAGAAGCAAACAAGCTGCATGTCGCAGGTCAGCGCCTCGCATCGGCACCCGTCACGTTCATCTCTCACAAGCCAAATAACACGAGCTTCCCCCGCACGACTGGACATCGCGCATGCCTCCGTATAGAGAATAATGAGCAATATGTGCAGATTCACAGGATCTTGAGCTGACGATAAAACGCTGGACACTTCAGACAAGAGCCGAATAGATTTATCGATGGGGATTGTGGGTAAGATTTGACTGGTGTCAGTCGTTGTTTAGCACACTGAGATTAGGAAGATATTGAATGTTAAAGCTTTCGTACAGTAGCTGTTGGATTTAGAGACGCAGCATCAGATCTGGTGTTTTTGTATGACCTTGTGTCTTCTCAGATGTACTTCACCTTAGCTCCTGTTTGTTTTGTTCTTTTGTCTGTTGTTGAGGAAAAAATAAGCTCATACCAGTATTTTTAAGTGATTTATGACGTTTGGTCTTTTTGTTGTTTACAAAGCTGGTGTAATTGTTTTCAAATTAATAAATAAAATACCTGATGTATTGTTAGTAGTCAAGAAGATGATCACACTGATAAAATAAGATGTCTGTTGAAATGCCGTTGGCTACCATAAAACAACTTTAAGTTAAATCTCAGTTTGGCAATTACAATATTTTTTTTGTGTGATTTTAGAGGTACTTTAAATTCTAAGATCACCTTGCTATTGTCATTTAATGCAATAAATGACGAGTCTCTAAGGATTCAGAAATATAATTGGATGTTTGAGCAGGTTTGTAGCCAATAGCGCATTACGCCGTCAAATCATGTTTCAGGAATATTTTGTAATATCATGCCATAAGGTTTCTGATTCATGTGTTTCTGCTTAAAGGTAAAGTTCACCTCAAAATAAATGTCTGTAAAGTATTCACCCTATTGTTGTGATGAACACAGAGAAAGATATTTAGAAGAATGCTTGAAACCAAACAGTTCTTGGCAACCATTGACTACCATAGTAGGAAAAATGACAAGAGATGTCAAAAGTGCCCCAGAACTGTTTGCTTTCCTACATTCTTCAAAATATCTTCTTTTGTGTTAAAAAACAAAGACACTAATAAAACTGACTTTTCAGAACGAAGTAATGTACACAAATTTGGAACTTGAGAGTGAGGAAAGACAAAATTTTCATTTTTGGGTAAACCGTTTCTTCAACTCAAAAATGTTAAACATCTGTGTTATGTATTACACGTGCGCTTATGTTTTAATCTCAGCAAATAAATACATTTGAGAACATAAGACCGGCACAGTCCTCAAACAGGACCTTCAACAATAACATCCATTATTAATATAAAACATTCAGTTCATGTCATAATTTGTAAACGTACAGTTCTCTGCTGGTATAGTGAAGGGGTGAAGCGTTCAAATAGCTCTGGAAAGCAAAAATAATTTGGCAAATTGACTGATTATATAGCTCCTGAAAAGAAGCCCTGCAACTTAAGTCTGTCTGGACATCGCTGATCAGACCACAGGAAGAGCCCTTAGATATATGTGTACACACAGAAGCCTCTGATCAATTCTACGATTAGTAAACAGACATATTTAATACACAACAACATAGAGCCCCTGTTTTATTCCAGTCTCCTGAGTGAAGCGGTCTTTCAGGTCAAGTGTACACACATCCTTCATGATTGTACTTTGTGACCACGACTCTTAATAAACCCATCCCTCTGAGCACCACACGGCACAAGTTTCAGCAGTCATATGCCATCCATCACAACAAACATGATAAATGTGGCATGTGGCGCTACTTCAGATCGTGGCCGCAGAAAGATTTTGTGGGCTGCATATATCTAGACTTCTCTACTGCAACATGTCCTTATTGCAGCTGAGATACCCGCATTGGAGCAGTGCTGCTGAAGTCAAGGAAGAACGGACCTTCCTGTTTGGGCAGGAAGGTGGTGGGGATCACGTTGTAAATTCCGGCAGGCAAGTGCTCGGCGTCCATATAACAGAAACCACATCTGAGGACGAAGAGGAATAAACGGGGTTACTTGACGGAGCATGAGAGCGAAAGAATAACAAATGATGAATATACTTTAATGTCAAAATAATTCATGCACACTTGATGAGGCTTCTATCAGAATAAAAGTATAAATCATGACAAATACCAACAAAATGCTAATGCACTGTATGGCAGGAGCTTTATGAGCGAAATTTAAAGATATGTTGTCTGATGTAGATAATCCTTACAAAAAATCGTAATATTGCATTATTGAGATGTGTATCACTAATAATATGCTGTTTATTAGGAGTACAGTTTTTGTGTATTGATAGATTCCTGACAAATTCAATTTTATTTATATAACGTTGCATTATTGTGGTAAAGAGAAAAATTAATACAAATATATAAATAAATATATATGGTATTTTAGGTAATATTGCATTCTCCCTCAATATAAACAGACCAACTAGGTCTTAAAATATACAAAGATAATATTAAGCTACCATACAGCTTTAGTATGCCTATAATTTAGCACACTGCTGCCTAAACTACTTATTACTCCATGATAATATGCAGTTTTTTCAGATCGTACTGCACAAAATGAGGTTAGCAGTATTAGTGAAGGTTCAAGAGAAGTTGGTAATAGAGTTCAGAAAAATGTGTATCTTTAAAGAACCGAACATGAAGCTGTTAATATTTACCGGTAATCCCCGCTGGCTCTCTTTTGAGAGCTGGAAGAGCCTGAATCCCCAACTGTAGATACTGTCACCACTTCAAAGCCCACACTGTACTGCCTGCGGAGAGAAAGACAAACTCATTCATATTCACAGGCATCTCGCTACATCAGTAATCCACACATGGCGAATACCCTCCTACGCTTCACTGCAAAGAGACGGAAGAGAGTTTTAATATGATTAGATGTTTTTGCCAGGATGGAGTAGTTGAGAAGGATGCCCCTACCCACATCAAATTCTTGTATTTACTATTTTGGGGTTTTTTTCTCCGTGTGGGATCAGAAATAATCGTAACCAACCACCAAAAAATACCTAAAATGATGTATTCTCAAAGTCCAGTGTATGAGATATAGCGACATCTAGCGGTGGGGTTGTGAATTGCAACCAACGGCTCACTCCACTGCTCCCTTTCGAAGCACTAAGGTGGCTGGCACAAGACTTAAATGTTGTCACGTTTTAGCTTCTTTGCCGAAGGAATTAACGTATTTACGAAACGCCCTTTGTAGTACAGTTTGTCCTTTTAGGGCTTCCGTAGAAACAACATGGCGTATTCCATGTAAAGGGGACCCGTGGTGTATGTAGATAGAAATGGCTCATTCTAAGGTAATAAAAACATAACGCTTCATTTTGTAATGTCTTTATGGACCTCTGAAGACATAGTTATGTCTATTCTATTTCATTTCTATCAATAGCATTGACACATTGGACCATTAAATTATCCCATATTACATTGTGTAATTAAAGACAACTTTGCATTCATGCATTTGGAAGATGCTTTGATGCACAGCAAAATAAAAATTACATTTTAATTTGACATTTAAATGTGTTTCTTGGCAATTTAACCTTTGTCATTGGTGTGCCTTGTGTCACATTATTATACAAGAACCAAGCTGAAGGTTTATAATATGCGACGCTTAACTCTGTGCAGAACATTCTTACGCCCCTAAGGATGTCCCGTGACATAGTGTCTCATTGTTATCACTTCTGCTGAAGAGCACATTTCTATTATTAAACGATTAAGAACTGATGACTCTTATTTCTATTCAACAGAATAATGGTTTATCTCAGACTGTCAAGCGTTAGCTTACCTGAAACACTGAAAGATAATGAAACCAGTAAAGAATACCAATAAAACCAATTCCTAATCCCCCCCCTGGTGGTGTGAAGTAAAATAACCATCGGTCTGACCTGGATCCACGGAGTTCGATGAGCAGAGGCCCTGCCTTCTCAAGGTTAAACTGGTATATGGGGTTGTTTTTGTAGGTATCTTTATAGTTCCCACAGCCACCTGCACTTGCCCCCTTCCACTGGCCATTAATCTACCCACAGGAACACAAAAAATGGGAGAGAGATACAGAATAAGTTATCAAACAAACAATAATAACCATCAACCAGACTATAAATGCAGGTAGAGGTGTGAACTCACTCTTTTGGTGTGGGTGTAAGGTGTGGGGATTTTCGAGAAGTTAAACTTGCACACCGAGTAGACCTGGAGAGGTTTATTCATACTAAATCAAATGAAATTATTCATTCAAAATGAAATCAATAAACAGGGTGAGACATAAACATGGGGTCTTACTCTTAGTGTGTAGTTGATGGTGTTTTGTTTCTCATACTGGGACACCACCAGGGTAAAGGTCCCTGGGCTAGTCAGTTTAATCTTGGTCAGATAATGAGGGCTGTTGATTCTGATGCCATCAATGAAAGGAGGAGGGTCAGCTGTGAAAGTAAATAATAAGTTATTTACTTTATAAAATATATATATATATTTCCAAACTAATTATTATCTTATTTTAACATGAAAGAGATAAAGAATTGTACATTGTAACAGAAAACAATGATACCTTTGTATTCCAGAGGCACTTTATGTTGTCAATTTATGATGCAATAAATGTTATAATATATCAGATTTTTTGAGTATAACATTGTACCTCAAAGGAGTCGTTCACTTTCAAAATAAATGTTCATTATATTTACTCGCCCCCATGTCAGTCAAGATGTTCATGTTTTTTTTCTTTAGGCGAAAAGAAATAAAGGTTTTCGATGAAAACATTCCAGGATTTTTCTCCTTACAGTGACTTCGATGGACTCCAAACGGTTGAAGGTCAAAATGACAGTTTCATTGCAAGTTCAAAGGACTTTAAATGATGAATAAAGATCTTATTAAACAAAATAATGATATGCTTTATAAACACAAACGCTAGCCTTGCTCTGTTCTGCTATGCGCGTTCATGACTTCACAAAAAGGTCACGTTGAAGTAGGCGGAAGTGAAGTGATGAACGCGCATCGTAGAACAGAGCAAGGCGAGCATTTATGTTTATAAAGCATTTACATTCTTTTATTTTTATTTTAAGTGACAGATCATTACGCTATATAAGACATTTATTCATGGTCTGGTATCGTTTAAAGTCCTTTGAAGCTGCACTGAAATCTTGACCTTCACTATAAGTCACTATATGGAGAAAAATCCTGGAATGTTTTCATCAAAAACCTTCATTTCTTTTCGACTACAGTAACAAATACATAAACATCTTGGATTACATGGGGGCGAGTAAATGATCATGAAAATTTATTTTGAAAGTGAACTACTCCTTTAATAGTAAAAATTGTCCTTGGTGGGCATAATCTATCATAGGGTCAACGATCTAAACCCTTAAACATAAAGGCATTAAATGGCTATTTACCTGGATAATAGACTTTCTTTCCATCCGACTTGTAAACTACCAATGTAATAAATTCCCGGTTTTGAGCGAAGTCGTCCTTTGAGAATGAAAGAGAATTAATTATTTCAACTGAATCACGACTGTAAGGCATTGTAGCAATGACATCACCTTCTGTTCTCTCTACCTTGTCAGTGATGTGTCTGGTGAGCAACACCCATACTGCAGCGCCCCCTTGAGGACAATTCACCTCCAGTTTATACTGAGGGTTATTGGCCAAGCTGTAGACGTCCTTCACCGGACCCTGTTTCCCATCCCAGCTACTGCAATATCAAACCAACATACACTTTCTTGTATCGCACTGATAATCCCACATGTGATGATGTCATCAAAATGATATGAACCTGTGTATACAGGACGACTCTTTAAAAAGCGCAGGATTCCAGCTAAGGTAGATGACGTCATAATACTGGCACAGATCTTCCCAGATGATCCAAAACACCCCTTAAAGAAAAACATACGTGAATAAGGACGCTTTAACGACACACTTTTCTGTTCTTAGGCAATCGTGTGCCTACCGTTATCAAACTTCTGTGCCGTTTTGGGGTCGAAATTGAGGTATTTGAGAAGATCTGGTGTCCAGTTCTTTTCGTCGCGTTCGCTGTATCTTCCTTTCCACCTGAGATGACTCCATGGGTTCTTCAGCTGGAGGAAGCGTTTACCCTGAGCCAACGAGGAGACGATGTTGCAATGTTAAAGTTTTCAGTCAAAACAGTCCAGTTTCGAAATGTTCATTTTAAACATTAAAATAATTTTCAGATATCAGTATTGTATGATGTGCTATTGTACTCATGAAGTTCACCTTGTACTCCCTGATGTCCAGGACAGCATAAGCATGAGTGGGTACCAAACCCCACCTTTCCCCCTCCTCCTCGGTCATGACCCCTGTCGCCGTGGTGACGAGAACGTCTCCTCTGTGAAACCTGCAACACCACACCATTGATGCCCAAAATCAAATCACATAAAGCCACTCGAACGAATCTAAATCTGTTCCCTATAGAATCCAAAGCAGCCTTACAGCATGCTTATGAGAGCGATTCCTTGAAAAAAGCCTGCTCACCTCTGGTAAAGCATGCGGAAAGTGTCATCTTTGTTAAAAGACTGATTGTCTGAGTGCATAGCGATACGTTCTGGGATCCAGCCGGTAAGTGCGTGCAAATCGATATTCTACAACAACAAAAGACATAATGAATCGACAAATGCAGACCAGCATCCCAAAAAACCCACAAAAAAAAAAAATATGTCAGAGGTGACACCCACAGAGTTAGATCCTGGGAAATCATATCCTCCCATGACCTTCATGTAGGCCTTCTCGATGAGTGACACCCACAGCTCATTTCGATTACTGGAGTACGAGCAAAGCAGCTCGCCGTTGTGATCCACCGGGAGGAAGTCATCGATGATCACCTGACAGAGAAACACACACCTGAACTTTTAAAATAGAGCTTGGAGAACCCAAACAAATCAATATTTTTAAAGACTTGTATATGAAGAGGCGGGGCTCTGAGGGCTTGAATACCTTCCTCGGGACTCCATTGATGTGTAACTTCACCATGTACTTTCCACAGGGGTTGTACTCGGGCTCTCCTTTCCTGTTTTGGGGGAAGATGATGCTACAAACAAACAAACAAAATTTTTCTTTATATGCATGTATTATTATTCATATGAATTATTAGTATCTCAGTTATTCTTCATTATTAACTATTGCACTACCGCACAACAGCACTTTTTTACTTTGCTACAATGCACATATTGCCAGCTCAGGGCATTGTTGCTTCTATATCATTACGCATCATGTGCATTATTATATACATAAAACTATATTATATACATTTATATAATAACCAGGGCTGTCAAACGATTAATCGCGATTAATCGCATCCAGAATAAAAGTTTCTGTTCACTTAATATGTGTCCATGTATTGTGCATATCAATTTTATATTTATAAATACAAAAACATACACTAAATGTATATATATTTATACATTTAATACAATGTATTATTTATATTTACCTATAATTTAAAATACATATAAACGTCTATTAATTTTGGTAACACTTTAGTATACGGACCAACTCTCACTATGAACTAGTTGCTTATTGGATGCCTATTTTTAGCATATTGGCTGGTTAGAAGTCATAGTTAATGGTTTATTAATACCGAGAATTGGTCCTTAAAATAAAGTGTTACCTTAATTTTTATGTTTTTCTTAAATATTTGCATGTATGTGTATGTGTTTATAAACACAAATAATATGCATTGTACAAAGACATATATAATGAAAACACAAAATTTTATTCTGGAAGCGATTAATCGTGATTAATCGTTTGACAGCCCTAATATTAACAAATATATTCATGAATTTTTTCAAATATTTATTATTCTCCTTATTACATTGTTGTTGTTAATTCAAAAAACGTAAAAATGTAGCTTAATCTTCTACATTTTCCAAATTTTCTAAATCCAACATTTATTTTGCATTCTAACCATTTTATTATTCATAAACGATACATGTATTGCATACTGTTTGAAAAATGCTCTCCCGCACATTTTACTATTTATTATACCGTGTGTGGTAATGTATGTGACAAATGAAACGTGAATCTATCATATATAACTCTGCAGGGGAATGATAAATAATTTTAATTATAATGCGAGTTATTTTAAATAATTAGATCACAATTAGAATTGTATTTTAGAACATTTATTTTGTTTGATGAAGGATGCATCACTATTACTATACATGATTGCTCATGCTTAGGATAACATAATCACAGACTTGAATTGAACGAGGCTGTATCTATCTACAGACCAAAATATCAGAAGTTTGAGTGGTAAGATTCTTTTACGTAGGCCAGGAGGCAACCATCTATAACTGTTGCAACAAAGATGGAAACAACATTTTTTATATTGTATTGTACGGTATAGCATGAATGTTTGTTTTCATTTGAATTACTGGAATATATGAACATGTTTATTGAAAGAGGGCGTCCCAATACTTTTGTGCAAATAGTGTATATGTAATTAATTTCTGCCCCAGGACACCTGACGCATTACTGTATATATACATTAACCCGCAATCCCCTGAGTCACCGATTTGGTGCTGTGTGAAATCAGGGAGGCGGCGTCATAATCTAAACCAGGCTTTAAATGAAAGCATTAGTCAAACACACACACACATTTCAGAGTAAACATAGAGGCATGACACACCCACCCTACCTTGTGATTAACTTTTTGCTGTAGCGTCTCTCATAAGCGGCACTGATGGCCAATGAAGCCACAAAGGAACAGTCTGACACAACCGTCTGCAAACAAAAACAAAGGGACAGTTAAGCAAATTAAGAATCTCATTTATGAGCAAACAACAAAACTTCTGAAGGGAAAAACTTCTGTCGCAGCTGCTCCAAACAATAGGCAAAACTATCACCGGTAAAGTCGCCAATACACTACTGTTCGAAAGTTTAGGGTCACTTGACTGAAATGTTTTTCATGATTTTAAATCATGATCCTTAAAAGGCATATATCTGAACGTTTAAATTTAATAATAAAGAATTAATATTTAGCTTTTCAAACATATGCCTTTCTTTCATTACATATTTTTTAAGCTTTGAAATGAATGACATTCAATGACAAAAATGATGACAAAGCGTCCAATAAGAATCCAGAAAATATAAATTCACAGTTAAGGTCTTTGCACATAAAGTGCAAAATTTTCATAAGAGGTTTTTCATATTTGGCGCTCGTTTGTACGATGTCTCTGAATTGTCAAAACACCTTTCAAAATCCTTGCTACGGATGCGAAAAACACAGAAAATCGAACCCAGTCCGAATTTTTTTACAATGGGACGATAGTTACGGAGGCAGTGTGAAAATGTGGTTGACATTTGTATTTGTATTTTTCTTTTAACATGCAAAATTTTCAGACCAAAATTTCGGATTCTATGTGCAAGCGGCTTTGATCTAAAAGTTCGGGGAAAAATTAAGTAAATGACCATAAATGTCTATTGCCCTGACTCACAGACAAGGCTAAAGGCCAATCCCAGACTAAAATTGATGTTAGAGCAGTTTTAACTGAAAGTAACTCATCTTAAAACATCTCAAAGTATGTGAGTGCCATTGTTTCGGCACACCAGTAATGTTTTTTACTAGGGCATTTTCATAAATGTAGTTTAAATATCTAATTTCAGGGTTAGTCCGGGTTTAAACCTAGCCCCGTCTGTGAAACCGGGCCTTTATGTCTCTAGTATGAAGATACTTGTGACCTGTTTGATACTGAAGCTGGACACTGTGTAGATCATGATGGGGTTATTGCAGATGTCATCGGGTCGAACCCAGCGTGAGAAGATAGCTTTCTGCTTCGGCGACAGAGCCAGTTTTCCACATTTGTCCCTGTGTGTAAACAGAACCATGTCACGCAGGTCTTTAGACTGCGTGATACTACAGATTTAAAAGCCAACTATTCTAAATCAGTTCAAAGAAAAATACAGCTGTCGAAAGAAAAGTGAATGTCTGTAAGCCAGCTGCGAAAACTCCATAAAAAGGAAACACTCACGAGAAGGGGACAGGAAAAGCGAAACGTTCCCTCAGGTCGACTCTCATGAATGGTACATACTCAATTCCATTTATCTTGGAGGTCTTCCTACAAAACACAAAATGGCAAAGTTGTATTATTATCAAACAATATATATAAGGACAAATGTGTCTTATGGGTGAATTTCTCGAAATTGAAATTTATACATTGTCTGAAAGCTGAATAATTGAGCTTTCTATTGATGTATGAGTTGTGAAGGATAGGACAATATATATGGTTTTGTACTCTGGAATCTAAGGCTGCAAAAAATCTAAACATTGAGAAAATCGGCGCTGTAGCAGGCCATCCACTCACAAAAAATAACGTTTTCATATATTTAGATTTTATTATTTTATTTTACAAAATATCTTCATGGAACATGATCTTAACTTAATTTCCTAATGATTTTTGGCATAAAAGAAAAATCTATAATTTTGACCCATACAATGTATTTTTGGCTTTTCCTAAAAATGTTACTTAAGACTGGTTTTGTGATCCAGGGTCAGACATTTTTAACTTTGTGAAATCAAATAAAACGAACGATCATAGCCGAACATCAACGGGGCCAAATTTGCAACATATTTGTAAGAATCTCACTTTCGGCTCATGTTTCCCTATAAAGTTTGTCGATGCCATCTTACTCGGTCTGGGCCTACCTGAGCACCTCGATTTCCTCCGCTGTGTAGCGTTCACCCTGCGGCTCGCACGACTGCACGGCTCGAACCGGCTGAGATCTGTCGTGGAGGGAAAAGTCTTGTCCCAGCGGCAGGAACTGCCTCACCTGAGCAGGGGCTTTGGGTGTTGGCTTGTCTTGGTTCACGGGTTTACTGAGAGAATCTTTCAGTCCCTCTGCCCTGAATTACAGAAACAGAGGACAATGGGTAAAATGACTTTCAGTGTATAACCAAACAACGTCATTGCAGAATGTCTCTTGTGCTACTCAGAAGAAAGTGAAAAGGGTTTGGAACAACATGAGGGCAACCGAATGACCACAAAAGCTTCAAGGCCTGTTATTTACGACATATTCAACATTATTGTATTAAAGAGTTAAGCACCTGTCCAGTGCCTGTCGAGCGAGTTGCTTCAGTTTCCCCTGCAGCGCTTGATCTGATGTCTCATTGGACTGTGTGGGACATAGAAAGAGTTCAAAGATTACAAGGTTGTGGCTCCGTCTCTGATTACAAGAGGATCCCATATAACTGTCAGTCAGAGATATGAAACCAGACTTAACCCAAGCACCTGTTGCAAAGCTGTTACGTCCCAACTGTTGCTAGAATCTAAGTCAACTAATGAAATTAGCATGTGACAGATTTTCTCTTTATCTAAAGACTTACGGTTTGAATGCACAACTCCACAGCCTGAGTATAGAGCTCAATAGCTTCATCTGCGTTTTCCTTCTCGTCCTCTTCAAACGCCTGCGTGACCAGAAAATACGCCCTCTCCAGATCCGACTGATGTTTGCTCTTCAGAGGATCACAGCTTTGGGCTTGAACTGATCACAGAGAGGACATGTGTGTTCATTTAATATGTGTCCCTGTATTGTGCACATTAATTTTGTATTTATAAAGACAAAAAGAAACACATAAATGTATTTATAAAACAGTCAGTTCTGGTCCTTGATTCTGATTGGCTGGGAGGAGTTCTAAGCCGTTATAAAATACCCAATATATAATGGCAGACCGCACCAAGTAGTCTAAATATCATTTAATTTACTTGATCTTATGAAAGCTTGCTAAGCATATGGAACAAATGTTTTATAAAAGCAATAAGGCTTATTGCTTTAATATATTTACTAACATTTGGAGATGTATTGTTTATATTTACCAATAACTTAAATTACATATAAACATTTATTAATTTGTGTATTTTTCTTTGGATAAAAGCGTCCGCCAAATGCGTAAAAGTAAATGTAAAAGTGAGTTGAGAACAGGATCTGAGCGATGAATTTCTAAAGGTTGGGCCATGGAAAGTATTAGCACAATTTCCTCTCCTTCCTTCTACTGTGAATAGGAGGAGCATCACTTTTGATGACCACAGTGAAAGAGAATGAAGAAAATATTGAAGCCAATCATCGCAACAGGTTCATCAAGTCGACGAAAACCCGGATACTGTAAGTATCAATAGATGAAAACAGCATTTCAATGATGTCACTTGTACACAATGAACTAACCGGCGTTGAGAAGAGTCTGTACTCTTTCCATGTACTCGTTCACTTTGTCCTGAATGTTTTCCAGTTTGGATCCAGCCATACCTGCATAGATGAGAGCCTGGGCAGCCTCCTAAACAGATTATACAAGATATCACGAAATAAGCATGTTTCAATATCAGCTTTTAATGTTAAACATTAGATATGTTTAGGAATGTGTAAAGTCATCTTTAAATCAGTATCATAAAGACAAGCCACAGCTTACCTTATAGTAAAAAACAGCTTCATTGTATTTGCCCTTCTGGTCGTGCTGTACAGCCAGTTTGGCGAATTTGATAGCATCGTGTTCCAGAGCCGTACAGTCCATGATTATATTTAAAGTCCAACCGAGTTCAGTTTAACTGACATACGTTTAATCCATTCCTCATCACGAGCAGCTTCTCCTTGCGTTATCCTCAGTTATTCCAGTTACGTAAACTTATCCACGACTTTTTCCGAAATAAAGTGCGTTAAAACCAATATCGATCACACGAGGCACCCAAACCTAGTTATTTAGAAAATAAGCTAGAAGCGACAACGCCGCAACTTGTGTTGATGACATCAAAACAACTCCGCTGCACTTCCGGGTCTGGTGGGCGTGTCGTGTTGTCGTTGACGCACGTCATGCAGTCAGAGCTGCGCTGTGGTTGGGCCTACGCGATGTGATGGGAAAATCCAAGTAGGGGTATCTGCAGGTCGCTTGATGGGCGTGCCGAAAGGCAGGGGCGTGCCAAAAAGGTATCTCATTGGTCAAAATGTGCTCTTTCTTGACACAGCCCTTGAGAGAGAGAGTTGCGTCCAATTGACTCCAATTGGCTCTCAATAGTTTCCAGAAGTTCCTAGTAACGCATGGAGCTGCGACTAAACAGACCAACTGAGGTGAACTTCTAAACAGTTTGAAGACGAAAGCCGTTTAATGAATAAAAAATGAAATAAATAAAGCATATAGAGAGAAAACATAACTTCCTGGAACTATCTGAACCTCCATGAATCAAGTGACGCTCCAGCGTTTTGGACTTACGTTGCCAGAACTCTGTCAAATGCTCTGTTCCTTGGCAACTGGGTTGACCAATCAGCGTTAACAACATGCACACGTCATTCTTTTAAACCGGAAAAAGTTCGCGGTCAGGTGTCGGATGCAAACTTGTGAATTTGTGAAAAGTAGCCCTAAAAACTAAATAAAATTGTATCAGTAACTTCGTTTATGCTAAATTACTTAATGATAAATTAAAGAAGGTAACTAAACAGCTCGTACTCATCTAGAAGCAGCTCTCGTTACGTTTTATGAGTATTTTAGTCTTTCTGCGTGTTTTTGTTTACATGTATGTTGAAATGTCTAAACAATATTCTACGGTTGAAGAGTCTAGTCGACGGAACACACAGAGTTTGCAGATCTGGAGACAAAGTTTGACACAGACACCAGGGGCCTGTACCATGAAGCCGGTTTAGGTGGCTAGCCAGGTAAGTTAAGGATTACTTTGCGCCAACCCTGGGTTTTAGGTACCATGAAAGTAACTCAGCTTTAATCGGTGTTCATCGCCATGGTAACTTACGCTGCACGGCTAACCTGCTCCGGAGCAGGCTATGATCTAGATTAGAGATCTCACATCGAAAATAAACCAAACAGCGGCGAGCAAATTTACATATAAGTGAGGCAACTAACTCACAATGCGTGTTACAATGGTTAGTTATTTTTAATAATGTTTAATAAAATAAAAATACTAACATAAGATGATGTAAATATATATTACAAATACAAAATCAAAAAATGGTGACTATATAGGTAAAATCAGATTTTAGACATGACATTTGCTGGCTTTCCCTTACACATGAAATTAAATGTATTTATACTGTTATTGTACTACATACAATATGTATTTCTTTGCATTGCATTTTTTACATTCTTGTCTGAGGTGCAGAACATCTAGGATCACTTCCAGTTTCACTGTGTTGGGTGAAACATTTATCTTCTTTGTCCACTGAAGAAACCTTCTATTATACAGCTACAGTTAGATACAGACAAAACCATAAATTGACCGGTGACATCACATATTTTGAACACTGCTATTTTAATCTTTTTGTTAACAAGTTACACTTACAATGAACCTAAATAATGTATCATAGAGTAAACCTACATTTTTAAATGTTTAAGACGTTTTTAATACTTGTAATGCCTACAACATTCCCTATGCATCTGTGTTTTTGTCAGTGCTTTAAGGAAGGTAAAGTATAACAGGGCTGTTTAATAGCCTGTTGGTGGGAGACGGGGGTCCCTATGTATAACAGAGGTTTTTGCTATCCTGACCGCAGAACCACTTCAACATGGCCCTCAATCAAACCAGAGTCAGGATTGAGATGACCATCGGATTTTTAAATGAACACTTCAACTGACAACTAAGTTCACATACTGGTATTTATTTTATTTAACCTTCTTTATTAAGAGTAAGCTTCTCTAGTGTATTTTGTTCACAAAATACATGTGTTACTTCTGTAACCTTTGGAGGTATCCGTTTCTGGGGAAGGTTGTGAAATGTCCTACAATAAAAGAGACACCAGTAACATAAAATATAAATCCTCACATTCACACTTGTGCCATAATGAATAGTACAGTACATTTATCTCTTTAACTTTGTCAGCACACAGATCGTTTCACTTCATCATGTTCTTCATCCTCATTAATAAAGGTAAACTAAATGATAACTAATGTTAGCAGGATATGTTCATCCACTGTGGGGGTACATACAAACATTCTGAAACCGTTCTCTCTTGCGTAGACAGCAGAAACAGTATTACTGCGTGGCTGAAATACATTTTTGTGTTACTAACATTTGCGCATAATTATTTCCTAAGAAACCTACGTAACTCCCTCTATCCATGTTGAACGTGATTGGTTTAGCGATCCCGACGTCACTCGTTCATGTGCACGCGCGCACAAACTAATCTTAGCTTCAGGATCAAAGCTTGAGTTGACAAAGAAACTCCTGGAGCTGCTTCATGGTACCAACAAAGCTTGATCACGTTGGTTTGGTTTTGACAACCCAAAACCAATCCTGTAACCCAGAGTTTGTTCAACTAACATCATGGTACAGGCCCCAGGTGCTTGTTCTATCAGAGTCCAAAGTTTATTGTATAAAGGACCAATATTTATAAGCTTGGACCAGGAGGTGTCATATAAAATCACCAGACTTTCTGTTTAGGCTTTTCCTCCTGAGAACAATCAGATATGATCACAAAGTACGTATTCAATATTACAGCATCAAAACAATTGTCCCTAGACATCATTAGGAACCTTGAGATGGAGACAACAGATACTTATATCATTATATGACAGCATAAGACATGATACAACTTTCAACGAGGTTAAACAACAAGAAAGTAAGGCACATCTTATATGAATAGAAGCTAATACTAATAGGAATGAATATGAATGAAGACATAAGATATATGAACTTTGTATTAAACACAGATGCAATATTTGTAATGGACAGGACGAAATCCAGATTCTCACAATGTACATGTTAAATAGTTGAACTTAAACGGTATAAATGCCCTTTAGTGTATGATAGCTTTGTTGTTGCTATTCTATCATGACATGGCATGGATAATGTGACAGCCACAAAAAAAAACAATTGTTTTCGGATAAACTAAAATAGATTCCAAAACATCATGATATCGACCAAAAGAAATGCGGTAAAAATAAGTGCACAAAGATGTCAGAAATTCAAAACACAGTGGCGTATTAAGTTAAGATTGGGACATTAAGGTTCACTTTCGAGAGCGGTCACTTCGACATTGCGGAGAACCGCATATGAAACTCCTCCCCTTTTTCACTTTTCCTGAAGTCTATTGGATAACGCCAGTAAAAAAACGGGCCAATTGTCGCAAGAATGCAACAGTATGCAAATGCTGACGAACCCAGACAGTATAAATACAGTGCATGTGACGACAATCCTCAGAATCTTCTTTTTCACGCTGCCATCGTTGAAGACGCAACTGGATACTTCTTCACCGCATCCGATGGCTTCCTTCTGTTGTCTTTGCGCGGGTCCCATTGACCCGCAGGATACGCACGAGCACTGCATTGCCTTCCTGGGCCTGGCTCATGCGGAGGCTGCATTCTGCGAGTCCGATTGCGCGCACTGTGCGGACCTGCCGGCGCGTGTCTTGAGAACTCGCAGGAACATCGCTCGAGGAATAATAGGGTCAAGGCTCTCTCAGTCGCTGTGAGTCCCAACGAGTCGCTGGTGAGTCTAACGATTCCAAGGGGGAGCGGCGACGACACGGCTCTGGCCCGCCGTCCTCTGCGGTCACCCCATTCCCCAGTCCTCCACATCGACGAGAGTCTTCTTCCTCCGTCTTCCGTCGCGGGCGCCGTTTCCTCCGGCGCTGAGGAGGACGATGACTCCATGTCCATCTCAGCTTCGAACAAGGACTGGGCAGGATCGGAGCGGGTACGCCCCGACCTAGAGAGCACCCTGGACCTCCACGAGGAGTTCACGAGGGTCCCGAGAAGGCCGTCAGCGAGCTCGACATCACCTGGAGTTCACCTGAGGAGCCGGCAAAAAGTAAGCTCAACTCGTGGTACCTCCAGGCGGGCCGCCGTCAAGCCACATCAATGAGGAGTGCGCCATTTTTTCCAGATGTCCACGAGCACGTGGTGAAATCGTGGTCTGCTCCTCAGTCGGCGCGCGTTCACGCTGCTACGCAGTCCATGTTCGCCCACGTGGTCGGAGCGGAGGCCCACGGTTACGTGCGCATGCCACCCGTCGAGGAGACCCTCGCCAATCATTTGTGCCCTTCCACCACCTCGTTGGGCTCGGACCCAGGCCTGCCGTCTAAGACGTGTAGGTTTACCGCCTATCTCGCCGGTAAGGCTTACGCATCCGCCGGGGAAGCCCCTTCCCCTTTGCACGCAATGGCGGTGCTGCAGGTATTCCAGGCTAAGATCCTTCAGTCGCTGGATAGCGGAAGCCTGGAGGCGAACGCCACGAGGGATCTGAGGGCAGCGACCCACTTCGCTCTGATGGCTACGAAGCGGACCGCACAAGCTATCGACCGATCCATGGGGTTTATGGTCGTCTTACACCGTCATCTGTGGCTTACGTTGGCGGACCTAAAAGACGCTGATCGTAAGTCTCTTCTCAACGCCCCGATCACTCCCTCCGGCCTCTTTGGTGACGTCGTGGAGTCGGTGGTGGAGCGCTTCGGGGAGACGCAAAAGCGCTTCAATGCCATGAGTCACGTGCTCCCGCGATGCTCTTATCAACCGTCTCCGAGAGCCCGTTCTTCATCCGCGCCACACTCCACGCAGAGGCCGGCCAAACAGCACGCTGCTTCCGCTCTGGCTTCTCGAGGTCGTGAGCCGGATGCCCGGCCTAAACAATGGTCGGGCCCACCTAAGAAGAGGTACGGGCCGAAGAGAGGACCGCCGCGCAACCACGGCGGGGCGTCAACGTCTGCCAAGCCGTCGTCCTGACGGACCTATAAAGAGGAGGAGAGAGTTTGTGAGCGTTCCGGTGGCCCCCAAACGCCGCTGCTTGCATCAGTTTTCTCCCGCGGTTGCGGGCGAACATTGCAATGTTGTAAATGTTTGTGTAAATGCAATAAAAACACATACCTGTTCACAAAAAGAGCTATTTCCTCCTCACCCAGCCAAAGCTGCATTCCTAACCCTGCCACGGTGCAGCGCGAAGCCGCAGTTAATCCCGGCTATAACCAGCCTTCCCTCGTCCGCGGTCTCTCCCGTGGGCGAGAGACGGCTGGAGTCTCATGCACGAGCCATTTCCCCGCCAGTGAAATTAGCCTCGCTGCACCAGCGTGCTTCCCTAAACCAGTGGTCACCAACCCTGCTCCTGGAGATCTACCGTCCGGAAGATTTTAGCTCTAACCCCAATCAGACACAGCTGAGCTATCTAATCAAGGCGTTCAGGTTTGCTTGATAATTACAGACAGGTGTGCTGAAGCATGGTTGGAGCTACAGTCTGCAGGATGGTAGATCTCCAGGAACAGGGTTGGTGACCACTGCCCTAAACGGTCCGCGGACGGTAACGCCCGAAGAGATTCGGCCATTATGTCTGTTTCTGGACGCGTGGAAAGCCATTCCGGGCATTTCTCATTGGCTACTAAATGTGATAGAACACGGGTACACCCTGCAGTTCAGGCGCAGACCTCCCCGCTTCAGCGGTGTGGTTCCGTCGCTTACGTCAGCGCGAAATGTCCCTGTGTTGAGGCAGGAAATTTGCAGCCTGCTCGCGAAAGGAGCGATCGAGCGTGTCCCTCCGAACGAGCGAGAAAGCGGTTTTACAGCCGGTATTTTGTTGTGCCCAAGAGAGATGGTGGTCTGCGTCCGATTCTGGACTTGAGACCCGTCAACCGAGCCCTTCACAAGCGAGTGTTCAGAATGACAACTCTAAAACAGATCCTGGCACAAGTGCGTCCCGGGGACTGGTTTGCATCCGTGGATCTGAAGGATGCGTATTTTCATGTTCAGATAGCCAAGCGCCACCGAAAGTTGCTGCGATTCGCTTTCGCGGGTTCAGCGTACCAATTTGCCGTCCTCCCGTTTGGAATGGCATTAGCTCCGCGCCCATTCTCGAAGTGCGTGGACGCTGCGCTTTCCCCTCTCAGAGCGAGCGGTATGCGCATTCTGAATTATCTGGACGACTGGTTAATTTTAGCCCATTCACGGGAGGCGCTATCCGGTCATACGCAAATGCTGCTTCGTCACTTGACATCCCTGGGGCTACGCGTGAACATGCAGAAAAGCAAGCTCAGTCCGAGTCAGTCTATAACGTATCTGGGGGTATGTTTCGACTCAGTGGAGGTGCGCGCTCGCCTCTCTCAAGAGTGGACGGAGTCCATCTCTTCAGCTCTACGTCTGCTCAGGCCGGGTCGGTCTGTTCCACTGAGGGAGTTTCAGAGGCTTTTGGGTCTCATGGCGTCAGCCTCGGCGGTCTGCCACCTGGGTCTTCTGCACAGGCGACCGCTAAAGTTTTGGCTGAAGGCTCGGGTTCCATGGAAAGCATGGTCCTCGGGTCGAGTGCGAGTCCCGGTTACACTCAGTTGCCTCAGTGCCCACAGCCCGTGACGCGACCCGTGCATGTTCAGTCGGGGAGTTCCCCTGGGGCTGGTTACGAGACGCATAGTCGTTACGACGGATGGCATGCCGGCATCCGGCCTTTGGACACAGTCACTGAGAAAATGGCATATAAATTGCTTGGAGCTGATGGCGGTGTCTCTAGCTCTCCATACTTTCCAGTCGAGGCTGGAGAAGAAACATGTCCTGATTCGCACCGACAACATGTCCGTGGTTTCGTACATAAATCGCCAGGGAGGAGTCCGCTCAGGAACTCTTTTCAAACAGGCTGCGAGTCTCCTACTGTGGGCAGATCGGCATCTACTCTCTGTCAGGGCAGCGCATTTTCCCGGTCGTCTGAACTGCGGAGCGGACATGCTTTCGAGGGAGGGTCTTCCGCACGGGGAATGGAGGCTTCATCCCGACTCAGTGCGGTCAATTTGGGAGTGCTTTGGGAAGGCAGAAGTGGATCTGTTCGCGACGAGCGAGAACGCGCACTGCCTGCTGTATTTCTTGCTGACCCACTCCCCCATGGGGAGCGACGCTCTGACGGTGCGTTAGCCGGATGTTCGGCTTTATAAACGCCTTCCACCAGGCGTTTATTCGCTCTCAAATGGGGGGTGTTTGTTAAATGGTGCAGTAGTAACAATATCGACCCGATGTCCTGCCCCTTGTCTGATATTTTATGCTTCCTGCAGCACAGGCTGGACAACGGCGGACTCCCGTCAACACTGAAGGTTTATGTGGCTGCTATCGCCTCGTTTCGTTCCCCGGTTGATGGGCAATCGATTGGAAGGCACATGCTGGTAGTCAGATTCCTCAGAGGAGCGAGGAGACTTTTCCCCCGCGATCCCCTTCGGTGCCGCCTTGGGACTTAGCGCTGGTGTTGAAGGCTCTCTCTTTTCCCCCATTCGAGCCTTTGGACGCGGCTTCCATAAGAGAGCTCACTCTAAAAAACGTTCTCCTTCTTGCCCTTGCTTCGGCTAAGCGCAAAGGGGATTTATAGGGCTTGGTCTAGGGGCACATCTATTCAGGACATATGCTGTGCGGCTGGCTGGTCTTCGCAGAACACTTTCGCCAGGTTCTACAGATGGGACGTGTCCTCTTTGTCGTCTCAAGTCCTCTCGGTGAGTGCTGATCACTCTTTATCTTCTACCTTATAATCGCTTATGTTGCACAGTTGTTGCCGCGTTGCTGTTTACGCTGTGCTTGGTGTACTTTTATGATCTCTGTTATATCCGCCCGGGAATCCGTGCTGGCTCTTACTGTTGTGGTGTCTGCCCTGTTTCAGCGCAGCCCTCTGCATTTATTGGGTTTGGATATGCAAATTTGGCAGGAGCCCGATCTAGCAGCTCATTGGGCTGTTCAGTGATTTAGCAGTTCATTGGCCGATTTAAGCCAATCAGCTGTTGACGCGTAGGGCGACCACGCGAATGGTTAAAATTGTATGCTTCCCATGCTTGTGTGTTGTAACCCAGTTTTCTTTTCTGGCTGATTTTGCAAGCTCTCACAGCGGGATTGTACTACCATTCCATATGCGGTTCTCCGCAATGTCGAAGTGACCGCTCTCGAAAGGGAACGTCTCCGGTTACTTTCGTAACCTCGGTTCCCTGAGAAGCGGGAATAAGACATTGCGTAGATCGCAATGTTCGCCGCTCATCACCGTGCAGGCGTTCTCTCGTAGATTCTGAGGATTGTCGTCACATGCACTGTATTTATACTGTCTGGGTTCGTCAGTATTTGCATACTGTTGCATTCTTGCGACAATTGGCCAGTTTTTTTACTGGCTTTATCCAATAGACTTCAGGAAAAGTGAAAAAGGGGAGGAGTTTCATTTGCTGTTCTCCGCAATGTTTCGTTCCCGTTTCTCAGGGAACCGAGGTTACGAAAGTAACCGGAGACGTTCTTTCAGGGCCATACATTAAAAATATAAAACGCCTACAAAATGTTTCTTGAGCTTAACTCTGCCTCCTAGTGTTGAAAATGTTAATCCAGTCGTAATGCTTTCGCAGACATTTCTTGTGGCTTCAGGGCTTAATTTATATGGAGGAATTAAAGAAGCCTGAACATTTACCAAACACAGCCTAATTATATGGTAATATGAATCATTTTTATTTAACAGTACATTAATGTGCGATGTATGCTGCAGTATCAATGTGTTAGTGCTTATAAACATGGTCACATTATATTCCAATGTAAAATGACGACTGAAATAATATAGCCAGATGTAAAGTTTCAGGAACAGTAAATAAACCTTTACAGAGCATTTATGTTGTGTTTAATGCTTTTTTGTGTGCATACGGTCAGGTGTCGCGTATGTTTCACTTTTTTCTTACTGAATTCTTGTGAATGTTAAGTCAAGTCACATCAATTCAAGTCAAATTATATCCATCAAATCAATTTTTTTTGCAAATGTTGCTTCTCATGGTTTTGTTTAAGCACAGATGCAGTTGTGTGATGAACATGAAATGCATAGAGTTGGTTAATACGACATAAACTGGGTGTTGGCAAGACACGAAAACATCAGTCTAGAGAATTTTTGTATATTTATTCTTTCATTTAAAAAAATAAGTAAAGTTGTGAAGTTGGAAGGAACGAATGAGCCACAGATGATTTCTTCTGTCAGTGTATCTCCTGGCATGTTATAGTTCAATATGGTTGACATTCTTGACAGTTTCAATTCAGTGAATATACGCCGTGTGGGTGACCTTGTATAAAAGGAGGACAGTCATTTTACATTCAGCCACGGTCAAAAACTTGAAAAACACTATGACATGCCAAAAATTCAGATAATTAGCCATGCCAAAGCCATGCAACATGCCAAAGAAAACCTCCATCTATTTGATAAATATGTTTATTTAAAAATACTTTTAGCTCACATGACAAAACTTTATCTTATGTAATTCGAGTCTTATCTAAGCCAGTTTTAATGCTGCCATTGCATGACGTATAATTCATGGCTGTTTTTCATTAGAAAGTTCATTTGGCAGGTTTTGATGTTGGTTTAAGAGTGAAAAATGCAGAAAACATTGTTAGTCCTTGTAAACTGCCAACATCTTTTACACAAAAGGTATGGGTCGAACTATGAAAAAAGTTTCCCCTTCACCGCATGATGGTAGTTAATATTTGACAGATGTGGCAATATGTGTAAAAATGATGTTGCAACGGTAAACAGTGGATTTTGGAAGGAGTAAAGATTTAATTCTTTTGTCAGATGTTGGAAGCCTTTCATTTAACATGAAACAAAATGTCTAGTTAAAACACACAAACTGGCTTTAATTTTAAAACAAGTATACTATGTGAGGTCATATAAAACTGAAAACATTACTGTGGAATAGAAGTTTCCATTTAAACTCTTTAAAGTGTTCATGCCATATGCTAGACTGTAAACAAAGGAAGCTCATTTCCGCAGTGGATGATTGCTGTAATTAGGAAGCTTAATCAAGGGACATTAAACTGCTCCTCGACTTCAAAATCACCACAGACTTCTCTCACAGGTCACAAGTTGTTACTTGACATTTTTCTGTTACTCCTAGTGTTACAGGCCACACAATTACAACACAGCAAAGCTGAATCTTCATTTAGTTTAACTTTTACACTGAAAATAATGGAACTGATTTTTACGATGAGTTATGTTTCTCGTTGAATGTGCAGATCTCCTTAACATCAAATCTCACTATATGGATGAAAATCTTAATAAGATTATGTGGATGGCAAATCTTGATGCGAGTTATCATTGTTTTCCTTATTTAGTTATCACAATTCCGACTAAATTTTAACATTAAGGATGTTAAAATCATTTTGCATGGATAGGCACAGCGACAGGTACTTCACAAAATCAGATCCAACTCATTTTTTAAAGGACTTACCCCGTTTTGTATTTGGCTCCTACATCTGTGTCCTATAAAGATTGTGTCCATAAAGATTGTTCACCCCAAAATTTCATTATTTACATGTAGTTATTTGAAACCTTTATGACCTACTTTGTTCCTCAAAACACAAAATAAGATATTTTGAAGAATGCTGGTTAAAGAAAACCATTGGTCCCCATTGACTTGCATTGATTTTGTCTCCAAACAATAGAAGGTAATGGGGACTGACGGGTTTTGTTAACCAACATTTTTCAAAATATCTTATTTTGTGTTTCGAAGAAGATATAAAGTCATACAGTTTGCAATGACAAGAGGGTGAGTAAAGGATCATTTTTTTTGTTTTGGTGTGAACTATCCCTTTAATGCTTTAGGTTTCTGTTGCTCCTTTTGGACTGAGGAGAAAGTTTAAGTTTTGAAGTTCAACTCTCTTGAAATATTGATGCCTATAGTGTGCTTCAAAATATACCTTTGCGTACAAAAACACGTTGAGCTTCATTCGTTTTTCATTTGAACTAAAGGATAAAAACACGCTTAAAAAGCAGGAAAATATATGTTCTTGGTCGCCTAAGATCTAATCGCCTAAGCATTTCCTATATCAAAACGTGTGAGTCAGATGTTTCAACCAAAACTTCCACAGAATCACAGCATGCTTCTGGCCTCAGTGATCCATCCAAGTGTTCTTTTGGCTACAGTGCTCTAATTGTTAAATGGAGCCTAATCTGTCCCAGAAAAATAAAAAGCTCGGTTTCACATGACTATCCGAAGGCCATAAAAGAGGGCCAATAAAAAGAAAGAACTTTACTAATGCTCCAAACGGCTATTGAGAAACGTATTATAAGAATGTTTCTCAATTCCCTGACCGCTGTCTGCTGCTAGTTCTCGCAGTAAGTCACGGTTAATGTGATACCAATTAATGACAACAAACTTTTGTTTCGTTCCGGCTGCAGAGAAGTATAGCCAACAGCTAAACACATCAATCTCGGGCTCACGTTGACTTACATTGTATGGGCACAAAAACAATTCTCAAATTATTTTCATTTGTGTTCCACAGAATTTTCTGTTATATATAGGTTATAAGCTATGAGGGTGAATTTAGACATTTGAGGGAACTATCGCTTTAATAATGGCATTATAGTTTTCTATGACCATCCACATTGCAACAGTTACAGCACACAGTCAATAGAACCTTCTGAAAGTTTTTGTGCCATCTTGGGCGGATGGCTTCTAGTGCGTTTGTTTGATCAGGAAATATAACTATGGTGTGTTTAAAACTGCAATAGCGTTAGGCAGAGTCGTTGAGGAAAAGCCCCTGGTTCTTCGCTTTCGATTTCTCCATATACTAAACAATACAAGTAATGGTACATATCAAAACAAAATAGCAGTGGAGTATGATCCTCCCAAGATGGCCGCCCCACTGTAACATGCAACATATGGCGTGACATCAATGTCAACATCCTGTCTGTGTTTTCCCTGGTAGTTTGGACTTTTAGTATGTTTCTTTTGAGTTCATGTTCCCTGTATAGTTTTGTAGTCATTTGTAGTTCTTTTGTTCATTGGTTCCTTGTTGATTTTCTCCCATGTGTGTCTTGTCAGCCCTCTTTAGTTTGTGTATATGTACCACAGTGTTCCCTTTGTCTAGTGTCGAATGTTGTACTTGTTATGTTGTATGCTAATGTCGTGATTCTTCGTGGGTTTTTGGACATATTGTTTCTCAGTGGATGTAAATGCATTTTGATCTGTCTGTTTGCCTCCTTATCCACAGGGAACAGTCAGCTTCACATTCTCTATGAAGTTGAACATTTATCACAAAATTAGACTGCTTCCATTTGTACCTTCCATTTGAGTCTCCGGAGTAAGACGAGGTAAAGTTGATGAGGTAGTTGTAATGTTAGATATCGGGATTAGTGCAGGTCAGGAATGCCATCCGTTCCTTTATTGCAGTGATACTCAAATCAAGCTCGAGAGAGGTTATTTAATGTCATACGCCAAGTAATCTGCTCAGTCCGCATTAAGTCAAACGTGGCATGTTCTTGAACACTTTGATTAGCTTATTGATACACGTTAAAAGCACCCATGGAGCATTATAGGGACCTGTTATGTTAATGTATTAACACTTACAGAGAACGGGATTAAACATTCTCTTTGTCTAATCAGATCATATCTGTCATGATAAACACAGAAGAACCCAGGTGCAGGCAAGCACGAGACGGTAGGGGTAACACGGGTATTTATTTGACAATGAACAGGAACAAAAAAGGCAAAACAAAACCCACAATGGGAAAACAAGACAGGGTAAAATATAAGCAAATACAAGATTAGATTAGATTAGATTCAACTTTATTGTCATTACACATATACAAGTACAGTGTAACGAAATGTAGTTTAGGTCTAACCAGAAGTGCAATTAGCAAGTGCAGATATACAGTGTGAATAAATACAGAATACAATTTTAGGGAAATACTATACAAGGACACTGACTGACTAAAACTACAAAAAAAAAAAACACTTGATGTAACACTGAACTAACACTTACTTTGACAAGGGGTAAACAGGAACATGGTAAGACAATGGCAAGAACAACTGCTCATACAGCAAACAGGTACTACTTACATCAAAGCAAGCACAAGCAACGAACCAGCACAGGACAATGAAACATGAGATGTATAAATAGGGAGACAAACACAGGATAATTAAATAGGGACCAGGTCACACAGATCAAACACTAAGCGAAAGCTAATGAGACGGAAAGGGCGGGAACACAGACGCGACTCGGGGAGAGTATGGAAGGCCACAAGGTCAAAAACGTCTCTCCCCACATGAAACAGGGGATTCTGTTTTGGTTCTGCCTCAAGACCAGGAATTAGTCAACCAAGATTGGCAGAACCGTGACGATATCTTATTTATAGCATTAAGGCATGAAGTAATCTATAATTATGGTTTGGAGCCAAAAAAATAAAGGAGGAACTATGTGAAGCATAAAGCAAAACATGAACCTATGTAGGTAACTTCCAAAAGGAGAGTTAGAATAACTTCCTGGCAATGTATGAAGCAGTGCTTGAAGGAGAAAAACCATCCAACAGTGGAACAATAAGACAATGTTGTTGTCTGTTTGTTGTTCAGGGCATTTCTTTTAATAAAAATGTCTTATTTATGTGTCTTATAGTCAATGTCTTATAGTCAATGTGCAGATTAGAAAAGAAAATCTAAATGTCTTGATAAAGAACATTAATTACATGGACAAATAAAGCATGTGTTTATGTCAATGGTCATACAGAAAAGTTAAGGTGGTCTGGCTGTTTTCTCACATGTGCGTCTGATAAAATCGTTGCTGTAAATGTAGTTTTATGTTTAGAGGAAAGCCAGGTGCAGACCCACAACATACCCAATTGACTTGACATTAGCTAATCTTAATTATCCAAACCACATGTGGCCGATGCTTGGATTTTTATTGCATATGCATAACTGTCAAATATGCCAAAGCTTTTTCAAACAAATAAGTGACGGGAGGCAAAGGGGAGTGAAGATATTTACACATATTACACTACAGATGTTAACCTGTAGGAACCTCAGTGGAAACAGAAACATATTTCTTTAACAATAGCCAGAACCTTATGCTATGTGATTTACAACAACCTTTGTTGTTGGTAAAACTGTGTTCCCTATGTCCCTATAAATGGACATAGGGACCAGACGCGATTTCTTTAAGACTGCAAGGGAAGCTCAGCTTCCCCTATAATTGTCAAAAAATGAATGGTCAAATATATGTACTATTATGTTAACATTTTATTGACTAAAAATGCGTTAAACACGTTCATCTCAAACGAAAACAATTTCGTTCAGAATCAGCTACTTAGGTCGGCTGACTCGATTTCCTTCTCATTCATTCCCGTAGCGTACAGTGCATTACTCTGTTGAAGCCCAGCGTCCATTGACTTCAATGGGGCTGCTTTAAACAGTTTTGTTTCAGTGCTTAGAAACAAGACGGTCATTGGATAATGCTGCGATTATGTCCCGCCCACGGACGCTCAGCGTCTCTGGGATGAATGGAGGAGTGGGCTGGCCCGGACTCCGAGCGTCTGGGTGATGATTGGAGGGTCAGTCCTCTCTTTTTAATCCACTTTTATGTCCTAAAACGCTCGTTTTTTGGGGTCGACAGCTTATAAAAACGTATTTCTTGGTTTTTTTTAGCTTGTTTGCTATACACATTGTCACATATCAGCTTTTAGACATTGTTTTTTTTTTTTTTATAAATAAATGACGAGGAGGCGGCAGCTTCTCGCAATGCAAAGAGACGGTTGGTGTGGACGTGGGCGTGGTCTTCAGATTATGGCGCGTATCACTCTGTGTCTCCATTTCCAACTCAGTCCCATCGCGGATTTTGCATGTGTAGTCGAAAGACAAACTGCTGCAACATTCATCGTATATTTCACACAATTTCACACCACATTCATTGTTTCAGTTTAACATAATTCCCACATTTCCTCCTGTTGAGTTAAATATATATATATTAGATCGTTTGTTCATTAATTCATATAGTCTGAACTAGCCAGCTAGCAAACTACACACGATGGCAGACAATGCTAATATTGTCGACCTGATTTTGGCAAAGCCATTAGAAAGTCTTCCTTACGAGGAGAAACTTAGAATTAAACAGAAGGGCAGATCAACACCTAAGATTGATTTAGTGCAAACGATAGGGGAAAGTAAAAGGTCTTTTCAGCTCTCCCGGTATGACAAAGTTAGCTGGCTGACTGGAAGTGCTATGAAAAAGAAAATGTACTGCTGGCCATGTCTCTTGATGAAACCATCTCATGGATGTGTTGTTTGGTCAAAATTGGGGTTTGGAGATCTGTCAAACTTTGACAGGGCATATAAAAGGCATGAAAATAGCAATGAACATGTGAGTGCATGTGCAAGATTAAGTTGCATGGGCAGGATCAGGGTTGAGCATGCAATCAATGAAGGTGCTCGCATTCAAGTGGCTAAACATAATGAAACTGTTAAACAAAACAGGGCCTTCGTAAACCGCCTTATTGATGTGACATCAGGGCCAGATTGGGAATCATTTTCAGCCCTGGAGTTTCATGCCTTAGACCGGCCCACATTAGTTTACAACTGACAATATTAAAGTAATGATAATTAAAACCTCAGAATATAAGTGTGCACTGTTCTCTACAGCCGTTTAATTCATTGTATTTTTTACAAATATCATAATTTCCAATTCAGTGAAAATATGGTTTCTACGGTTTATTCTATTCCCTTTCAATTGTGGGCTTTGTAACTATCGTTTGATTAAAAACATCATAGGTCACTAGTAACACTTGGGCATAGAGAGTTGTTATATTGCAACTAATGTGATCACAGCAAAAAAAAATGCTTTTCTTACTAAGTATTTTTGTCTCGTTTCCAGTACAAATATAAAAAAATCTTAAATCAAGATACATTTACAAAACAAGTAAAATGGCACAAGAAATTATGTCTTGTTTTCTTAAAAAAAAAACTCAAAATTAAGTGATTTTTTGCTTAAAACAAGTTAGCATACATTATCTGCCAATGGGGAAGAAAAATAATTGTGTTTCAGTTTGAATTAAGATTTAGCTTGTTTGAGGTAAAAACATTTTTAGGTGTTTTTTCAGAAAACAAGACATAATTTCTTATGCCATTTAACTTGTCTAGTAAATGTATCTTGAATTAAGATTATTTAGATATTTGAACTGGAAACAAGACAAATATAATAAGTGAGAAAAGCATTTTTCGCAGTGATCATGTTTAGTTATTCAAACACACTGACTGTGGTACAACAACAGCTTAATAGTGTGTCTTTCACAGTGAGAGTCTCTGGCATGATACAACTGGGTCCTGGCTCTGTTTCTGACACTAAATACAATTTTAAACGTTTATTTCTGTTACCACAAATATCATTAATTATCTCAGGGCTCTTCATTACTAGTTCTTCTGAATGACAATCTTACCTGCCCATTCTGGTGTATTGGGCTCATGACTGGAGCGTGGTAATGTAACTGGGCCTTGCTCTTCATCACTGTTATCAGCAAACTGGACTAGAGGCGGCTGCTGCTGAAGAGCTACAAGAAAAAGTTTGATACATGAACGGTGGTTTGCAGACAACTTTGTTTGGCACGGCCGCTAGCATCTTGCAGTGCTCCTATTCCTAACTACCTTAACGTTAGCTTACCGTACGTATCGTCGTCTTCATTTGTTTTGACAAAAATGTGTTCAGCTTAGAACATTTGGCCGCGTCAGTTTCCAGAGCTTTCTTCTTTTTTATTCTGGTCTTTTCAGCGCCGCCTTTGCGCTTTCTGTTTTCCATTTTTATTTCTGACGTTTTTTTATTTTGAGCAACTTACATTGCCGCTGTCGGGGGCGGGGCCTGGAAGTCAAAAGATAATCACGTGATCATTAACCTGCAGGCTGCACTCTGAGTGGGGCTGCGAAAAAATATTAAATAAAAAAGAGTGGGGCTGCGGTAAAATAATAAATAAAAAGATTAGGGCCGCTGTGAGTGCAGGCAGCCTAGGGACAGCAGCATCCACATTTCATTCGTGCCATGACAACACCGGCCCTCGCGGCCAAAAAAACAGACCGGCCCACTGGGAATTCTCCCGGTGCTCCCGATTAGCCAATCCGGGCTTGTGTGACATCCTTGCTTGGCCGGCAGGAGCTGTCAATTAGGGGACATGATGAGAGTAGTGAATCATCCAACAAGGGGAATTACAGAGAGTTCACAGAAACATTAGCTAAATATGACTCTGTCCTGTCCACACAATTCGAGTCCTCAACTTTCTTTTCTGGTATGTCACACACTATTCAAAATGACTTGATCTCTGCTCTTGCAGCCACCATTTCTGATCAGATCAGAGATGAAATTCAGGATGCTCCCTTTTTTGGATGGCAGGTGGATGAAACCACTGATATATCCTGCCGTGCCCAACTCTCTGTCATTGTTCGCTATGTGGATAGTGAAGGTAAAATTCAGGAGCGCTTCATTGGATTTTTTGATGTTTCTGGGGGGCGAGATGCTCAGTCCGTTTTTGATGTATTAAAGGAGAACATGCAGGGCTACAATTTTAAGGATAAGCTTGTGGCACAGACCTATGATGGGGCTGCTGTCATGGATTCAGCTCTCAATGGTCTGCAGGCCAAAGTGAAAGCAATAGCCCCCAGTGCAATGTTTGTGCATTGCTATGCACACAGACTGAATCTGGTGCTGTCACAGGGGGCAAATGCTTGCCTGAGTGCAGAATTTTTTTTGCATCACTCTCTGGGTTTGCCACATTTTTCTCACAATCCACAAAGAGGACGTCTTTTCTGGAGTCTGCAGGCTGCTCAAGGTTGCCCAGAAACGCTCCTACTCGATGGAATTTCACATCACGGATAGTGAGCACTGTGGCAAACAATTATGATAGCCTCCTGCAGACATTTGATAACATCATTGCAGATACGACAATGGATGATGATACACTGGATTGTGCCAAAGGCTTCGTGAGGAAACTGGAGGATTTTGAGTTTGTGTTCATGTTGTACACATATGAACAAATCTTCTCTGAGACTGATGTGGTCTTTGATATTGTCCAGCAGAGAGCGATGGATGTTCTTTACTGCAAGAAAAGAATTGAGTCTCTTCTTGCATTTGTCAAAGAGAAGAGGTCAGAGGGGGCTTCCCAAGCTGTTTATGCCAAAGCAGCAGATCTCACATCAGACCCAAGAGATGAGCCCATGAGAAAGCGCCGTCTGACCCAATTGCAGGATCCCCAAGAGCGCTACAGAAATCTGTACATGGCCATCCTTGATAACATCTTGGAGCAGATTCCTTGACGTTTTTCAAATTTGGAAAGTATGCTTTTCTTAGAATTAGTCAATCCAGGGAAATTTGATGACATGAGACAAGCATTTCCAGAGGAGGCCTTCCAAAGTGTCCTGAAAAGTTAAGGCCATCACTTTGATTCAGGGAGACTGAGGTCTGAACTTCAAGTCCTGTATTCAGATCAGGACTTGCAGAGTAACAGGGGAAAGCTCTGTGATTACTTGGTGTTCCTTAAAGACATGGAGTTGGACAGTGCAATGCCTCAGCTTTACAAACTGTTCTCATTAGTGGCAACAATTGGAGCTACATCTGCAGGTGTAGAAAGGAGCTTCTCCTGTTTAAAGCGGCTCAAGTCCTACACCCGTAACACAATGGGCCAAGGCCGTTTAAGCAGCCTAGCTCTGCTGGCCATTGAGAGGACACTGGTCAAGTCACTGGAAAAGACGCCTAGTTGGTACGACAGGGTTACAGAGCATTTTCTTGAAAAGGAACGTAGGGCAGAATTTCCATATAAATAAATGGACAATTTTAATGATTTTGGCCGAAAATGAGCTTCCCCTCTATAAAAGATCAGCAGCCGCCACTGATAGGGACATAGTTTTGAAGCTTAATGTAATAATGTTATAAACTGTTATTTTTAAGTTAAGGCTGTGATGATAAAGATTCCCAAAGAACCCAGGTTGTTGGCAAACGTAAACAGTCATTTAAAGGATGTTTGTGTAATTACTCAAACCAAATTTCACAACCAAGGCATTAGCCAAAACAAAAGGCATCTTTGGATAATCTTCCAATTCCAAGCAACTTTCACACACATCTAATATAACATTAAGACTTCCAAATAAGTCTTTGTTTTCTTTCATAGTATACAATAATACCACTCAGTAAATTGTCTTCAATGGTTTTGTCGGGTATATAAAACAGTACAGCCAAACATGTGTCAAATGCATATAAAACAGCTCATAAGTAGCTCATTGGATTGTCATTTCATGTAGAAAGAAAACAACCAGAGACTAGCAGAAACAGGATTGTTTTCTTTTAAATAAAAGCTGCCAGCAGACCCTGCTGTTTTATTGAATTTCAGAAGAACTTGTGATTCATTTTCTCTTGAGAAACCATCTGTTTGAGATTTTCAATGTTTCTCACAAAAAGGTTAATAGCCTAAATCAGCAGAAAAGCAGAATGCAACCAAATCAAACTTCGCATGAATGTACTCTAGTAATGTAGACTATTGAATAACCTTAATTATAATAGCATGCATCATTTTCCATTCTGATGGTTTCTAATTTTGTGTAAAGATAAAAGCGTTGTTATTAAGGGCGAAGTGTGTGGTAAAGTACAGTATGTAAAGACAACTATTAAACAATTGGTTCGCTGTGGTGCTGTCACATTATAATGTTGCTCTGGCCTTAGGACAAGACTACTGATAAAGATAGGAGTATCCAGCCAATAGCAGACTTTATTAGGTGATACATGAGGTGATTCTAGCATGCATTTATCATCTTTATTTATATTGCGCTTTTTACAATTTTGATTGTTACAAAGCATCTGTACATGAGACATATTAACTATAAGCAAAACAATTAATGTTATACATGTAAAAATAAGAAAAAGGTGAAAACACAGAAGACGGACACACCCACATTCAAAACACACAGATGCACAAACACAGGGACGCGCAGACACGAGACGCGCGCACGCCCGCGCAGTGTAAGCATGTAAGATAAAGGAGAGAGAAACACACGTCAAATATTAAACAGACTATAAATTCCTATATGCAATATTAATTAAGTAAAACTTAATATTCTTAAACTTCTCATTAATGTTTCCAGTTATTGTTGGTAACATCCCTGTACAGTACAGTTATCTTTAGTTCATTATGAATCTTCATGGATCTATTCCACACATAATTGTTGTTGTAAGGTTCCCACGCTAAGATTAAATACATTAAATTGTTGGGGAGTTGACTTGAAGTTACATTCCAGGGTGAAAGGAGATGTACTGCGGGCTCAAAGCTGGGGAGTGTGAGGAGACAAGATTGTGTTCTCATCTTACTAACATTTGCTCTCTGGTGACATTATTATTCCTTTACCAGACATTTTGGTAATTATGTACATTTGTGCCTATAATAGTTACTGGATTTTGATCTGACTAAAAACGATAAAATCCCAATCAGACTTAATAATCTAACGTTTTCTAAATGTTTCCCTTTTTGTACTGTAACAAAGTTAATACATAAATAAAGCTCAGCTCTCGAGTCTATGTGGAAAACCAACTTGATTGGAGGAATTAATATATTTAAGAATGTATTAGTAAGTTGCCTAGATTTAGTGAAAACACTGAAGAAATGGGAGGAGGGGTTATGAGGAGTGGTCAGCAAGACTGTTTTACACAGGCGCTCGTGCAGTGCATCTCTTGTCTCGCGCTCCAGTAGATGTAAGTACACACAATGCGTTTTTTATCTTGAGATGATTTAAGAATAGGCTAATAGGTTTTAATCATTCTTGCATATGCATTACATTACATTTTGTTTGTCGTATGCAATGCACTTTTTTTAAGTTGTGAAAATTCTTTGTGGTTGAAAATAGGTTTAACTTTTATATGCATGACTTTCAGCATCATTACAGCCATTATGCTTTCATTCATGTGTATAGCCTATTTGTGATAATAGTGAGGCGAAAAAACGTAGATTCGCACTGGTTGTGCTTTTACGTGATATTCATGTTTTCAAATAAAAAAGTCTGCGGACAACAAGTTTGAGAGAGAGAGAGAGAGAGAGAGAGAGAGAGGAGAGGGTCGTGCATGCAAGCCTTTGTTCTGTTAAGTGTGTGTGTGTGCATGGATAATAGGACTGAATGAAAACTCTTTGACAGGATTTCTTCTACAAAAGTAATCATTCTAAGTTAATCAATAATTTTAGTGAAATTTAATTTGATAAAGAAAAATAAAAATATTTTACTAAATACAATTAAATAAAAAATCGATTTTATTTTGCGAATAATTTAAGGGCTGCTGACGTCACAACTTAGAATGCGCGTTCATGTGCAGATCCATTAAAAGAGAGAGGCCCTGTTCCAATTGGCGCGCGTCATGTGGACTTGCGGTCTCGTGGACTTAAATTGCGCGTACTCGCAATTCTACGAGTCCGACGGCTGTCCCAATTATCTTTTAGCCCTTAGACGTCTGCTCACGAGCGCCTACTATGTGCCCTCGATACAGTCTTCGGCGAAGTCCGCATTGACGCAGACTCCACTGAAGTCCCCTACCCAGGAATCCTTGCGAACGCCCAATCACAGAACAGATGAGAGGAGTGTCGTGGATGTCAGACATTTATATAAACATGCCGGATGCATTCTTAAATGTAGGTTTTGATCAAATTCCAAGTAAATGTATTATTACTTATTCACAACATTGCTTATTTATTTTCTATTTTCTATGATTTTTTTATTAATTAAATGGCTCCCGTCTTTAAATGGGTTAGAAGTTCACCTCAGTTGGTCTGTTTAGTCGCAGCTCCATGCGTTACTTGTAACTTCCAGGAACTATTGAGAGACTCCGTGAACTGTTCCATTGAAGTCAACGAAGTTGACCCAACTCTCTCTAATGGCTCTATTCATGTGGAGTCATCAACCAATTAGCTTTGTTCTTTTTCTGCATCTCCCGTGCGGGATTTACATGTCAACGGAGGTTCAAAATGTTTTGCGGACCCACAAACAAAATGTTTCAACTGCATTCTCAATCTGCCATTTAAATGGCACTGACAGACAGGTTCTCCATGTATTGCAATCGCAACCCCCTAACCGGGTTTTGGAGATAAGCAAGGTAACATCGGCTGGTTGCCCACTTGCCCACCTGGTGATTTTCAATCTTATATTGAGACAATGGAACAAACAGGTAATGGTATTTTATAATAAGGAAAGAAATGATTCCTAAAGTAGAAGAATTAAACTGTCATCATCGTGGTGCTTTTGATTGAATCAGGTGTTGTCGTGATCTTAAAGCATTTGAGCTTGGTTTAAAGGGTATATTTTGGTGTTTTCTGCCGAAGCGAGCTTAGTACTTCCGGTTCCATCGCTCCAAAGTCTATGGGTTTTCTACTGGGTTTTTGGTAAAGCGCCCAAAATAAGGTCTGTGGTAAACAAAACCTCTAAATATTTTCATGGTTTTATTCTATGACATAAAACACACCAATTATAACTCGCTTGTGATTTTTTTAAAGCCTTATTGTCTCTTAAAAATGGCGGTGGCTAACAATTTGCTAAAAGCAACTACTTCCTTTGACGGGGACGTTAGACATCATCGTTAGCTTTTTACTTCTGCTGATTGCATTTCGGCTTCAAAAGTAACAAATTTTGTGTTAACTTGTAAAGTTGATCTTGATAGACAAAACAGGTAAACATCATAAACCTTTGTTAATCACAGAACTTATTTTTTGCGATCTTCCAAAATTACATGGGAAAAATCCATAGGCTTGGTCAGATGGTCAAGTCTGCTGTGATTAGTCTACTGCAAAGGGAACGTAGGCAGGCATTATATCGAGTGAGGCAAATCTGACACTGAACTCGTTCGCGTGATTCAAAGTCTACTCCTTTTTCCCAAGCCACTCAGTTTTCCCAACATTGCACACTGCATGAAATGCAATTTTAAGGAAATTGTAATAGTTACTCTTTAATCTGAAACCTCCCAATCCATTTATATAAACTTTTCATGTAGGACATACTCCGTATCATTTTCAGAAAACTTTCATTCCAAATAATTCCTGTAAGACGTGAGGGCTTGCATACAGTACAAGTTGCCAATCAGATATGAGGCTGAAACATTATTGCAACACTTCCCCTGGGACAAGACTGAACTCCATCCAAATTGTATCTCCAATAAATTACATCTAGAAATTGTGTTCATATAACACAAAACGCAGTGTCTGGAAAAGTTATATGAATAAATAATATTCTTAAAAAAGTTAGATCCTTTAATTTTGGCTCAACAAAGCCTTTAAGTCTTAAAGGTACCCTCTGCCGAGAAAGGAAAATTCTCCCAGTTAACAAAAGACAGTTGGGTCTGTTCCTTATAAATTCCTTGCCCTTCGGCTCGCCTCCATTTGCTGTAATTGCCCCGGATGCCTGAGTACTCAATGCCCGGATCCGGCCCAAATCAATCGGCCCAGCTGCGGCAGCCAGTGTCATGAATTACTCATCCTCAAGTCATTCGTCAGCCCAAGGACCTCTTTTTATATTAAGAACACAAATTAATTCACGAGAGCATCCGGGATCAACACTACACAACGCAACCGTGTTTAGCTTAACTAAATAAGAGATGCTGCATTTTTAATGTAAATATGACAGAAAAATTTGTCAAATGATAATGTCAAAATGATGAGTGTAATATTTTGATAACTTTAATGTGTGAGGTAAAATATATAAGCATGGGCCACAACTTCTTATCCAGGCCATGGTAATCTCAAGGTTGGACCACTGCAATGCTCTCCTTGCTGGTCTTCCTGCAAAGGCAATCAAACCACTCTAGCTGGTTCAGAACGCAGCAGCACGCCTCATCTTCCAAAAGCCCAAACAGGTTCATGTGACACCCCTTTTCATATCCCTCCCATGGCTACCAGTTGAAGCCCGTATCAGAATCAAGTCACTAATGCTTGCCTAAAGGACTATCACTGGATCAACACCAGCATTCTTTCACACCCTCCTACACCCCACCAAGAACCCTGCCTTCAGCAAACCAGCGGCGTCTTGTTTTGCCTTCTCATAAGGGCAGTAAATAACTTTCCCACTCATTCTCGTTACAACTATTTCCTGGTGGAACATTCTTCCTAAATCGGTCCGTTCAACCACATTTCTCAACACATTCAAAAACCTACTTAAAGCGCATATCGTATGTGAAAAATTAACTAACAAAACTCTTTCTCTCAACAAGTATTGGTCTAGCTTTAGTTGAAACTAGTAACTTTGTATAAGCACATATTGTATTATTGCTCCTGTATGACATATCGCTTATTGCTCCCTGAACTCTCTGTAAGTCACTTTGGATAAAAGCGTCCACTTCATGACTACATGTAAACAGAAATGGCCAACACCCTACGGACAAAAAAATGTATATTGGCCCGGTTTCAGCTTAGCTTAGCTTAAACCAGGACTATGTTTTAGTTGAATGAATTAAGATATTTATGTCGCTTTTATAAAAATGCCTCGGAAGAATACATTAATGGTGTGCATCTTGAGACAAAACAATGGAACTAATATATTTTAAGACATATCTGGGCAAGTCATATTCAGTTAAGACGTGTCAAACATGCAGTTTAGGCTGGCACTAGCCTTAAGCCTTGTCTGTGAAAACGGGCCATTAAGTCCTAATACTTCTGAGCCAAACATGGCTAGATTTAATATACTTGAGATCATACGACCGGAAACAGGCATGAAATAAATACTACAAACAAAAATTTGCCCCAGGAAAATGTCAGACTCTTTGGTTTTCTTGATCTGTCATCTCTATTTAAACAGTTTAACTACTTCCACATGTAAGACCTGCTTTTCTCTTGTATATAAGGACCCAACAATCTGTTCCCTCAGTTTCGGGCAGCTGATTCTCTTATCATATACTTGGTTGTTCTCACTAAAGATTTAAAAATGATTTCTAAGATTTATTCTTTTGTCCCATCTGCATTTAATCAGATCATTTGACATTGTTCATAAATTGAAGAAGACGTGAGATCACAGCCAGGAGGAAATTAGCATAATAAACGAGTATGACTGCCAAACTGCTGCATACAAAATCCTTTCTCTGTTAAAGTCGCCTGAAATAAAGATGTTTCCCACATGGCTTTTGTTTGCGGGTTTATTGGAATACAATTATTTTTTCAAGCTGGAGAGCAGAGGATGTGAATATACACTGCCCGTCGAAAAAAAAGTCACTCTGATATTTCGTTGGACCGCCTTTAGTTTTGATTACAGCATGCATTCGGAGTGTCATCGTTTCGATAAGCTTCTGCAATTTCCCGAATGTCCATTTTGCATGCATTACTAATGTTGGAAATTCAATGGAAACTTATGCACTGATTGTGTTCCTCCACAAGCAGGCACTGACTGCACAATATTTAGCTATTTTTAACAGCACGTTTATTGCTTGCTCGCTGCAGGTTCTGCACAACTTCTGTTACTTCAGTACCGTCATGCACAAACCAGTGGGTGGGGCTAGAGAAGTAGTCGTTAATATTCTTCTATGGAGGCGGTGTTCCACTATGACGTCATAGATAGGTGCATTCCAGGACCTGCCTTTTGCTGGGCCTGGTGTCAATAACAGTTGTAATTTCAGGAACAATGGAGTTTTCAGCTCTGACATTTACAGGATGTTAGCTTGAACATGATTCTCTCTTATATAACAAAAGCTTGGGTTAAAATGTATGTCTTAATTCATGACTCATTTAACACGGAAGTCAGAATAAAATATAGCTGAATATAGTCTGTATTTTTGTTTGATTGTGAACACAAAGTATCCTCGTCCCTTTTATATAGTTAAAGATGAACTACTGGAGTGACATGGACTATTACAACGAGGTCTTTACTCACTTATCAGTGCTTTGAAGTTTGGTTGTTGAAGTCTATGGAGGAGTCAGAAGGTTCCCGGACCTCTTCAAAACTATCTTAATTTGTGTCTGAAGATAAACAGAGGTCCTACGGGTGACAAACATGTTGAGGGCGAGAAATTCAAGGAATTTATGACATTTATTCAGCGGAGGGTCCCTTTAAGGTTATTTAGTGTTTTTTGTACAGTAGTATGAAGAAGTGTTGACTAGAGATTAGAGAAGTTTATTACTGAACAGAAAAATCAGATTTTCTTAAAAGGATGAAGTCAACAGGCTGAAGGGGTGAGGCTATAGAAACTATACGGGTTTTGGCTGTTGGTACAATCTTTTGAACTAAAGTTTGATTATAACCATATGTAAACTTTGTAAAGCCCACGCAATATGTAACTGCACATCTGGAGATCCAGACCAGGTCCTTGTGAGCGTATGCACAATGCTGTCATCTGTCTTGACAGTACAAAAAATCTTACCATGAAAGATCGTTTGCAAGGTGTTAAACGCCTACAGCTGTGTTATAGACTTACCCAAAACATCAAAGTGATTAGAAAAAAGCATAAAAGCTTTGTGTTTATTTGTTTTTTATGTATACCGCAACCAGGATGTCTGTCAGTATTTAGATGTTTTCTCTTTGGGAAAGCACCTCTGGTCAAAGTGAAGAACACAAAAACCAGCTAACACTAAATGCTTACCTTTGTGAAGTCTCTGTATGACCATCAAATGCAATGATGGTGAGTCATGCATGTCTGAAGATTAAGTTAGGGGTTGTGAATTCATTGTGATTGGTTGTTTGAGGACCAGTCAGTAAACAGATATTACTTATTTGATAAAAAGCAGATGTTTTTATTGATTTAAACCAAAAGCCAGGTGTTAAGGGGGTTAAGTTTTGTTGGCAATCACTGGCATCAATTATACATTCTGTGTGAATGTGTGTACTTTTTTTTAGTTTATAACTAAATAAGAGATGCTGCGTTTGTATGTAAATATGTGAAATAATAATCTCAAAATAATGAGTGTAATATTTTGATAGCTTCACAGCGTGAGGTAAAATATATAAAAGATTTTCACCCTACAGACAAATTTTTTTGATATTTAGTCCTTTTTCAGCCAAACATGGCTATTAAATATACTTGAGATCATTAGACCGGAAACAGGCATGAAATAACTATTACAAACAGAAATTTGCCTCAGGAAAATGTCAGACTTGGTTCTGTTGATCTGGCATCGCTATTTTCACAGTTTAATTACTTCCAGATGTACGACCTGCTTTTCTCTTTCATATAAGGAACCAAAAATCTGTTTCCTTAGTTTCGGGCTGCTGATTCTCTTATCATTCACTTGGTTGTTCGTGTCCATTTTATCAGAACATTTGATATTGTTCATAAATTGAAGAAGACCTTACATAAGATCACAGCCTGTAGGAAATTTGCATAATAGAAGAGTCTGACTGCCAAGCTGTTAAAAGTCGCTGTTAAAAGTCGCCTGAAATAAAGATGTTTTCCTATTTTTTATGTTTCCAATACTATTTTTTTTTAATGGTAGAGCAGAGGATGTGAATATGCATTAGATGTCATTTCCTTTGCGCTCCTGCTCTGGGATGGCTGGTACCCATGCGACTTTATCTATGTAGGAAATGTTTATGTTAAAGTAAACAGGATTGGAATAGACGGAATGGATTGAAAAATACTCTCATATGTATGATCTGGAGTCCAGATGGAAAAGTTTGCTTTGAAATCTTGTGCCAAAGATAATGGAGTGTTTACTGTCACGGGATAGCCGTCACGACTGGATGGGTGTGCAATAAGAACCCAAGCGCAGGCAGCAATATGGAGGTAACAAAAATACTTTTAATAACAAGAAACAAATAACAAATCAAGAAATCAGGATAACACTCAAACAGGGTAGAACATAGACTACTAAGCCTGGACTAAACTGGGAAACACTTTACATAAACTCTAACTAAACACTGATTAAGACTTACTTGACAATTTAAGGTGAACGAAGAATTAGAGAGTCGGAACAGACGATCAAAAAGATCCTAAATTCTCTCTCTCCACATGAAACCTAAGGCTTTGCCATGACTCTTCCACCAGACCAAGAATAAACATGACATGATTAGGCAGAATCACGACCGTTTAGAGTAATATCTGATTTCAGCCTATACCATAGATCTCCTCATTTTACAAAACCAAGTTTGTGGGTACAATCTTTTACCTTTTCATGTTGAATTTGTCTACTTGTTTTATTAAATGTGCATAATGACATGTGCAATTATTGTAACCAATAACATGACTTAATCAAATAGTTCAATGCAAAAGCTGCGTCGAGATGCATTGCTTGTGTTGCTGAAATTTGCAAGTATTACAAGCTGTTGTGTTCTTCAAAATAGGAGCAGACTGACATTCCTTTCCGTCCCACCATGAAAGATTGGTGGTCTTTGGCAGTGAGTGCTTGTCTTGAGGGTTACTGGGTCATTGTTTGATGTTTGACCTGAGATGTCACAGATGACCTGTTCAGGCCAATAATAGCAAGTCTTTACAGAGAAAGCAAGAATTTCTTTGTCTCTTTTGGTAAACGTATTGTAGACTATAATGTTTTTTGTTGTAGTCGACATACAGAATGGCCTTTCTGAAATGCTGTCTGTACATTGCTATTTTCGTCTGTTAAAGGAATAATTCACCAATAATTCAACAATAATTATTTTAGCACTTAAGCACTCTCATGTCATTCCAAACCACACTTTGTTTGTTCTGCAGAACACAAAAGAAGATATTTTAGAGAGCATTGCTGACCAAACAACATTGACTTCCATATAGAATGAGTAATATTCGGGTTTTAAGTGACATAAAAAGGTGAATGAATAGTTACTTTGAAGTTAATTATATATTTTTTCTATTAAGCCATAGGAGTGCTCTAAGACAATGGGGATGACACAGGGATTTCTTTTTGGCTTCATCGTTGCATCATGTTTCCTTGCGAGCATTGCACAACAGGAAGGTAAATACTGTCCAACATGTCTGATTTACTAAAATATATATGCTTTGAATTGTTTTTCATAATGGAATAAGTGTTAAATCTTATAGGGACAGTTCACTCAAGAATGATGATTCTGTCATCATTTTCTTACCCGCCTGTTGTTTCAAATCTGTATAAATAACTTTGTTCTGTTGAACACAAAAGAAGATATTTAGAATAATGTATGCAACCAAATTGCTCTGGAAACACCACTGACTACCACAGTCGTTTTGTTTCCTACTTTGGAAGTCAATGGTGTCCTAGAACTGTTTGGTTACAAACATTCTTTCAATTACCCTTTTTTGTGTCGAACAATAAAATATATACAGGTATGAAATAACTTAATGCTGAGTAAATTATGACAGAATTTTTGGATGAACTATCCCTTTAAATTCAAAATTTTAAGTGTAAAGTGTTTTGTACATTGTGCTTTCATCGGTAGAATGCCAGGATCAAACTTTGGCCTTTGACATTGTGTTCCTCATGGATAGTTCCAGCAGCATCGCCGTTCGAGAGTTCAGAGATATGAAAGCGTTTATCCGTGACGTTGTGAAGGGAATGGAAATCGACTCTAAAAACGTGCAGGTTGGCCTCGTTCAGTTTAGCATCGATCCCCACAAAGAAATTATGCTGGGTGACTACGCCAACAAAGCAGACTTGTTTAAGAAAATAGACAAGATCCCTTTGCGACAAGGAGGCACATTCATGGGAAAAGCTATGACCTTTCTTAATGAAAACTATTTCACTAGCGCGGGTGGTAGTCGGATCGATCAGAAAGTGCCGCAGATCGTCGTGGTGGTCACAGATGGAGACTCAACCGATGATATAAAGGCACCTGTTGAAGCTCTTCGAGCAAAGGGTATTATCATCTTTGCCATTGGGGTTGGCGAGACCAATAGCACCCAGATGAGGTCCATCGCCAGCAGCCCACCTGAGCGTTTTGTGGTTAATATTGAAAATTACGAAGCGCTGAAAGAATTGACTACAACAATGATGAAGACTGTGTGTGTTTTGATGAAGGATCAAGGCAAAGGTAAATCAGCTTCTGTTTCTACTGTAAAGTCTGTGTCTATTATGATGTTCAGGGCAAGAACGTACTAAATGTTTTTCATAAAGAAAACTAAATTCATGATTCACGTACGAATTCTATATTTAGATAATATTCATTAAAAGTTAAATATAATAAAAGTCAATGTATTGGTTGTTTTTATTGTCATGCCTGCATTGCATATCTGTTTCAGCCATTGCACAAAAGTTTGCCGACGTGTTTGTCCTGGTGGACAGTTCGGCTACGACCAAGAAACAAGAGATAAGAGATTTTCTCACCCAACTGGCTGTTAACCTCAAGGTGGGCGACGGATCAAATAAAATCGCATTGGCTCAGTTTGGCGTGACTGTCGTCAAGGAGTTTTTATTCAGCGACTACATGGACACAGCGGAGGCAGAAGAATTCATAACCCGATTTGAACCTAAGCCCAACGGAGATCGGAAACTGGGAAATGCCATGGATTATGTTTTTAACAACTTTCTTAACACGGAATCCGGCAGCAGAATTTCCAAAGGCTACAAGCAGTACATACTGGTAATGAGAGTTGGAGAATCTTCAGACTCTGTGCTCGGGGCCACACGTAGAATGGAAAACGAAGACGTGCCTGTTATCGACGTGAGATTGGAAACAGATTTACGCCCCCTGACACCTGTGATAAGTGGTTATGATTTTCAACAGGATATCACACAAATAGTTACAGATATCATTGAGACGGAGGTGGTTTTGAATGTTACAGGAGGTTTGTTTGTTAATTACTTGGTGCAACTTTAAAAGTTATCTTGATGGTGTTTTATTTTGCTGCCTTACATTAAAAGAATTTCCTCTAAGCAAGCTATTACATTCACACACAGTCTTTGTCTTTGAACAGATTGCAAATCGGCCCAAGTAGCTGATATTGTGTTTATCGTGGACGAATCAGGCAGCATTGGGGAAGAAAACTTTGATCTGATGAGACAATTCTTGCATCGCATTGTGAGTGGTCTGGTGGTGGAACCTGAAAGCGTCAGGGTGGGATTGGTGCTTTACAGTGACAATCCCAGTGCTGAATTCTTCTTGGACTCTTTTGGGAACAAGATCGACATTCTGAACTACATTAAAATCCTTCCATACAGAGGTGGGGGAACCAAAACAGGCGCAGCCCTGACGTTCGCCAAAGATAATCTTTTCACTCCAACAAGAGGCAGCAGGAAAGCTCTTGGCTTCGAGCAGATCGCCATCATCATCACCGATGGAAAGTCGCAAGATGTTGTCAACGACGCTGCCGCTAAGCTTAGACGTTCGGGAGTCACTGTGTTTGCCGTCGGGGTGAAGAACGCCAGCAGCGAGGAGCTGCTAAAAATAGCATCTTACCCCCAAAAGCAGTTCATGTTCAATGTGGAAAGTTTTCAGATGCTTACGTCGCTGGAGAAGAGTCTTAGTAAGACACTTTGTAAGGATGTGGTCGACAGAATGTTTGATAAGGACAAGAAACACACCCTTAAACAAGGTAACCTGGGATCATATGTCATATTAATCGATTAAAGATTAGTTTATTCTTCTCTAATTTCATTCTGTTATTTTAGCATGTGTGAACACAGAAGAAGCCGACATTTATTTTCTCCTCGACACTTCTGGGGGCACTCGTGCAGACTTCGAAGACGTGAAGAACTTCATCCTATACCTTCTGAATTTGTTCAAGATCGGAAAGTATGGTGTCCGCGCGGGGATTGTAAAAGCTGACCACACGCCCACGCTACAGTTCAGTGTGAAGGACCACAAAACCAGGGAGACCTTAGAAAAAGATGTGAGAAACATGCTTCGGCCCAGCGGAGGCACAGAGATGGGCGTGGCACTAACGTATGTGGCGGAACGCTTTAGAGAGGCTAATGTTTCTAGGCCAGCTAACGTGCAAAACATTCTCATTATCATCACCGATAAGAAATCCCAAGATGACGTGAGTGATCCAACAGCTGAGCTGAGCAATCTAGGCGTTTTGGTCTATGCCGTCGGAGTGGGGGGTGCCTATCGGGATTATCTCTTAAAAATGACGGATGACTCAAAAGTGTTTTATGTCACCAACTATGATGCTTTGGATGTTATCCAGACCGATGTTCTTACCGATATTTGCTCACAAGAAGGTAAAGTTTACAGGAAAAAATTATCACGTTTTACTGGTTTGTTTTACTGTGAGCTCATCTGTATTGTACTTTTTTAAAGCCTGCAGGAGCCATGTGGCAGATATCATGTTTTTGATTGACGGCTCGACTAGCATTGCAGGCAGTGACTTCATTTCAATGAAGACATTCATCAATAAATTTGTAAATGGGTCTGTCATTGGACGAGATGATGTGCACATTGGTGTGGTCCAGTTCAGCACGCACCCAAAGGAGGAGTTTCCGCTGAATAGGTTTTATGACAAGACAACACTCCAGGAGGAGATCAAAAATATATCTCAATTAACCGGGGACACTTACACAGGAAGAGCCCTCGAGTTTGTATCACCCTATTTCGACGAGGCCCGCGGTGGCCGGCCTGGGATTTCACAGTTCCTCATAGTTATCACGGATGGGGTGGCCCACGACGGGAAGGATGCTGCCACCAATGCCAATGCCATCAGGGACAAGAGTGTGGTGATTTACTCAATCGGTGTGGGCAGTGCTGACACCTCACAGCTGGAGGCGATCAGTGGGGGTCCAGATAAAGTGTACCTGGAGAAGGATTTTGAGGGAATTCAGACCTTAGACAAAGACCTTCAATTCAAGATGTGCTACACTGTCACAGGTGATTGTACACGTTTAATTGTTGCCGTTTTTACATAACTGTCTGTCACACAGACCTGTTGAGAAAGCCAGCTCGGTTTGTGTTTTGCATGCTAGGCTAGTATGGTGATAGCCCATAGGATATATAATAACGTGTCGTAAAATTGTTCTGAGATCATAGTGAGTTTTGATTTTATGTGTCTGGGCAGATCTAAGCACATTCTGAGAGATTTTGGGGATGTGTGAGGATTCTAAACCCTGTTTATCAGGAAGAATCTGAAAAGGAGATGTCCTTGCTCTCTAGAAAAAATACACAAGACATTAAATAATAAAGGGGCGCAACAGTTTCATTGAATATTGTGATACAAAAAAACGTGAGATATGGAACTAAGAGCTATGGCGATTCTTTTACAATATGATATTATATTTATTTTAAAGCTGCACTCACACTATACATTTAGTTCCATTGACTTGCATGCAAAGGGAAGTTCATCCCCCAAAAATCGGTCACCATTTACTCACCCTCAAGTTGTTCCAAACCTGTATTAACGTCTTTGTTCTGATGAACTCCGTGAAAAATGTTCTGAAGAATGCTTGTACAGTTCTTGGCCACCATTGACTACCAAAGTAGAACAAATGACAATTGTAGTCAAAAGTGCCCCAGAGGTGTTTGCTTTCCTACATTCATCAAAATATCTTCTTTTGTGTTCAACAGATTTTTTTCCTACTATGATAATCAATGTTGGCCAAGAACTGTTTGCTTACAAGCATGCTTCCAAATATCTTTCTCTGTGTTCATCATTTGAAGAAATTTATACAGATTTGGAAAAATTTATGGCTGAGAAAATACAGACAGAATTTTTCGTTTTTGGGTGAACTGTTCCTTTAAGAATCTCTCTCTTAGCCTAGGTTTAGCTTTCCTTATTCCTTTCTTAATTTTAATTTTGAGTTAAAATTTTATTTTTCTGATGACTGACATATATTAATTTTGTTCTTTTTTATTTAGATACAGGAGGTTTGGTTAACTTTTATTTTTACAAATAAAAAAAAATCGTGATACAATCGTAAGCGTAAGCTTTCCTGTAGCTCGTTAACAATGCAAGGTTGTGGGTTCGATCCCAATGGTATTGCAAAAACCTATGTAAAATGTAAAGGATAATGCAATTTAAGTCGTTTTGGATAATAGCGTCTGCCAAATGCATAAATGTAAATGTAAAATGTAAACCCAGTATTGTGTGTCACTAAGTGTATTGTTACACCACTCAATACATCACATTTTTTTTTCTGTATTGTGTTCTGTATGTGTGAAGAAAACATATGATCTGTAGCAATTCATATTATTTTTAAGCAGTTTAAGTTTTCAAGCACATCAAAATAAGAGGCTGTCATCTAACAATGTGAACCATCATTAACACATTTTTTTGTTTCACCTGTAGATTGTCAGAAAGAACTGCTGGCCGATGTCATTTTCCTCGTTCAGTGCACCAGCCAGATTCGTTCCCCGGAGTTTCAAAAAAACATCCTTACATTTTTAATTTCTGTGGTGAACAGCACACGGATCAGTGACAATCTCATTCGCATTGGCGTCATTGTCTACTCGGACACTCCAAGTCAATTCACTTTAAACCAGTACAGCAGTAAACATCAGGTACTTGATTCCATAAAAAAACTCACATATTCAACTGGAAACGCCAACACAGCTAAAGCCCTTGAATATTCACTTGCTTACTTCAATGAAGAACGTGGCGGGCGCCAGAAACGGGGCATCCCTCAAATGTTATATTTGATCACAGACGGACCGGCTAGAGACAAAAATAATTTAAAGGCACGCGCTGAGGAATATGCTGCAAAACAAATCCAAGTGTATGGAATCGGAGTAGCAAATGCCAAAAGGAGTGAGCTGGAGATTATAACCAAGAACAAAAACAACGTTTTCCAGGTTGATAATTATAAGGCTCTTCTAGGTTTGCAAAATAACATCTCCGGTATGCTGTGCAACATGTCAAAACCAGGTAAAATATTTTGTACCCGTGCATATTCTTGTAAATCAGTTGATGAAACAGTACAAACATTTTTATTCCCAGAGAGTATAATACATAATGCTAAATCTTCAAATGGAGTTAAACATTTTTACTAAAGCTTCAACTCAACCAATTTACAGATATTTTTAGCATAAAATCAAAAATGTTTTATGTTTAGATCACGATCAGCATTGTCTCACATATCGTCTCTCTTTCAGGATGTAAAAATGAAGTGGCCGACGTTGTGTTTCTAATTGATGCATCTGAAAGCATCAAAGAAAATCCGTGGAAAACTATGATTGCCTTCTTGCTCGACCTTGTTGACAAGCTCCGTGTCACACGGGACCTTTTCAGAATTGGTGTAGCCCAGTTCAGCACCGGGTATCTAAAAGAGTTCTACTTGAATGAGCATGCAGATGCCAAAGGCGTGAAATCAGCTATCCAGAATATCACACAAAAAAAAGGAGGGACCAGCATCGGTTTGGCACTTCGTAACGTGGTGGAATTCTTCGAAGAAAGCAAAGGAAGTCGCAAACAGAATGGCATACCACAAAACCTTGTGCTCATTACTGATGGCGATTCGAATGATGATGTGAGGGCAGCTGCTGACGCTCTCCGGAATATGAACATTAATATTTTTGCCATTGGTATAGGGGACATCTGCATGCCGGAACTCACTTATATTGCCGGCTCGCAAGACAGGTTATTCTTGGTGGAGAACTTTGACAGCCTCAATCTGAGGACAGCAACATTTGTTGACGCCCTTTGCACCGATTATCCATCAAATAATCCAAGTAAGTAAAGGTGCCAGTTGTCTGTGCGTTTTGTAAAATTGTGAGAATCTTAATTGGCCTCAGTTCGCAATGACAACATTCAACTTGTTTCTTGACAGGTTGCTCCATTGACATCGCAATAGGATTCGATATCTCAACGACCAGTTCGAGTTCTCCGTCCATTTTCAAGAGCCAGGAAAGGCTGCAGTTTAGCCTTCACAAGATTGTCCACGATGTGTCTGTCGTACACAACCTGTGCTGTGCCACCGAACCAACCATCAACAACAACATAGGTTTCCGTCTGGTCAGCGCTGATGGACAGAAGCTTAATGATTACATGTTCGCCGGGTACAGTGAAGAAGTGGTTAATAAAGTGGTGGGGCTTCAGAATCCACAAGGACTGAAATTCAACTCGAGGCTTCTGGGCTCCTTTCAGGAGATGTTCAAAGCTTCTAACTCTTACATCAAGGTGAGTCGGGTTATCAAAAGAGGACCGAAGCATTTGTATAAAAAAGTGAACTTAGGATAACAATAAGCATGGTCTAGTAATGGCTGACGTTATAACGAAATTTTGGGGGCCCTCTCTTAGGACCAAGTTGGTTTTTATTGTCATAAAAAAAAAGAAACAACTCATCTGATGCATTAGGAGTTACCTTTCCTGATGTAAATACCAGCCCCGCTGACTACCATATATAGCATATTTACTGTATGTGCTGGGGTTAAATTTTGTGGTTTAGTGGTCTTACAGTAAGATCATTACCAAACATGTATAACCACCATTAACCAGCGTTTTTACATTCATATTTAAAGCCAGGGTTTATTTTAAGAATGCTGAATTTTTTGGGTGTCCCCTTTAGGTGCTGATCATCTTCACAGACGGGTTGGATGAGCCTATTGAGGAGCTTCTGGATGCTGCAGAGAAACTCAGGAAAAGTGGTATGGTTACACATTTTTTTTTTAATGGGTTGTTTGCAATCATACGGTTTTGATGACGCGCGAGGTGCAGCTGGAGGGCAGCAATGATTTTCTGCATAGGAATTCATCATCACTATGTTTAATGACCTGAACAACGATCAGGTAATCACAAATATCTGTCAAACCTTATTTGTAATAAACACTAGCTTCTTTTAAAAGAACAAGCCCTTATTAAATAGATAAAGTGAAAAATCTCGCATTATACTATCTTCCCCATAGAGGTCCATTGTAAAGAAACCGCTTAACTTACCGAAACAACGACCAGGAAATTCCAAATTAAATCCACTTGTTTATAGCTGATATCAAACATAAAGATGATAACAGAAAAGTGTTATGTTCTCAGTTTGTCCCTGCCTTAAGCCACGTTATGTGGTTTCTTTATAATGAACACCAATGGAGAAAAACAAGTTTAACGTCTAAGACTATTCTTTTCACAGGAATTAGTGTTTAATACAGAAACGTACGCTTTTGTTTAGGTACGTTAAACCTTGAAAATCACTTGCTGCCTTCCATCTGCACTTTGCACGGTGCCGTGATGTCATGAGCACATAACCTACTTCTTTAAAAGACTTGTTGGTTTCACTGTCTGTTAGAAGCTACTTTATCTGAGCGGCTCTTTTATGATATAAAGTAACAGAAAAAAATAAGATGGCATTATTTTTCATTTTTTTATTTTGTAATTTTCAATCTATGTTTATAGTAGGTAAGACTGTAAAAAATCCTGCTAAAAGGGGAGAAGTCTGGCAGCTAGGGCGGCAGAGAAAAATATAAAATAACTGTTTTGTGAAGTAAGATGAGATGTTTTTCACATTTTTCAAGTTTCACAACATATTATACCAACCTGTAAATTTACAGTTTATTTCCGTAATTTAGTATTTTTTTTACTACATTTAAAAAATGTATGAAAATTCTGTAATATAAAACAGTAAAAGTATTTATTTACAGTGTTAGTAAGTTTAAGAACTTTATGTAAGATGTCTATATAAGACCAATGTAAAAAAACATGTTTCCTAAAATTCAAGGAAACTTAGTGACAACATGTCTCCCGAAATTCAAATAAAAATATTGTCTTTTTTTGTATTTATAAGGATTCATTAAAAAAAATGAATTTGACAAACTGGTCAAAATAACAAAAAAATTATGTTGCAGATATTGAATCTAATTTGAAAATAATTTTCGCAGATCTTGAATATTGCAATAAAAAATATATAATATATAAAATATAGTAAATTCATGTTTAAACAGTACAATACTAATGTTCTTAGATGAATTTTAGCAACAGTTTAAACATCAATATTTGATGAAATAAGCCAGATTTTTTTATGTGTTTTGCATTCTCACATTGTTTTTGTTGAGATTCAACAGACACTTGCTTGAAATTGCCGTAATATTAGTAGTAATGCTGATTTAGAGCAAAACTGGCGTGTTCTTTTCATTTTTCCAAGACTATTCATTTCAGTTTATCTTTTTATTTGATTAAAAAATACATAAAAACATACGGGTCGCAAAAGGATAACAAAAAAATCTAAGCTTATTCTTTATGAAAAGAATCAATTATTCTCCCTACAAAAATTATTAAAAAAAACACCAAAGAAATTTGTATTCTAGAGTCTTAGACCTTTCCATTGATATATATAGTTTGTCATTATTCGATTAGAAATTACATGCACAATATTGATGCAAACTTAGGTGTCCCGTATACGGAACGGGTGACAGTTATCAGGCTACCAGAATCGGGACAACCCGTTTAACCATGGGCCCGGGCGCACCGACCGTTTTCTTATCGTTAAACTAGCAAAAGTGCATTCGGACACACCCTGAATGCATCTGCGCCATGCGCTTTAGACCATGCGCTTAAATCATGAAAATAGGGCCTTTGTTTATAAAAGCTTATTTTGTGGTATGGTAAACAGGTGTCCATGCTCTCCTTACCGTGGCACTGGATGGATTTAGAAACACTGCTGATCTGCAGAGGCTTGAGTTTGGACGTGGGTTCGGCTACAAACAGCTTCTCTCCATCGGCATGCAGAATGTGGCCAGTGTCATGCAGAAAGAGATCGTAAGTCACAATAAATCACAAGACACAGAATCATGGATTGCCCTTGAATCAAAGGCTGGAACTTTGGGGCAGACAGACATGGTGAACTGAAATTCATCTCGAGGGCTTATTTATTCCTTTTAATACTTTTGAAGTACACTAGTTGCCTCATCGGTCGCTTTAGTGACCACGCAGTGTTATGACTCTGGTGTTGATGAATGGCTTCCTGTGAGAAGAAGGGTTTGGCTGCTTGAGAGACAGTAACAGCCCTAAGTACTTTGAGGTTTACACTACAGAGTGCTGAAGACAGATGGGAGGAAGTCTAGTGCCTGGTTCAGTTTGTCAAAAACAGATTTTGATGTGCCAAACATAATATGAAATGTCTTTCCGTCTTTCTTTATCTCTCACTTTCTTCTAATCTTCAGGATACAGTTGCTTCCAGGCTGTGCTGTAATGTGCTGTGCAAATGCTCTGGTCATCAGGGAGGACATGGACCCTACGGTCGTCCGGGGCTTAAGGCATTTATGACTAAATTTACGCTTAACGTTTACTTAAAATTAGAGAAAAAAAAGTTTGTGTCTCACATACTGTGCTTCTATACAGGGAACACCCGGACAGAGGGGAAGTCCTGGATTCCCGGGGGAAGAAGGAGAAGTTGTGAGTTATACATTGCTTCAATTTACATCGCATTTATTTTTCAGATTGTTTTGATAAAATATCTTTATACCTTTGCACATTACTGTGTTAGTTGTGTCTGTGCATAATAATTCAATTAATAGCTGGAGATACACTGATACAAAACGTATCCACCTATAGGAATATTCAATGATACAGATTATGAAGATTAAACAATTATTAATTTACTGAATGTTATTTATTCATATAATCTTTATTCATATTGAACATCAAACTTGTAATGTTTCTAAAACTGTTGTTCTATTACAGAGCACAAATTCATTGCATTGCATATCGGCCCTGGTCATCAGCTGTTTTCAAACCATCGCTTTTTTATGTCGATTATTGTCCGATATATCTGTTCATCTCCACTAAAACGTACAACTCTTAGTTATTTATGAGTCATTTAAGATTATGTTTTAGTGACCCTGTATGGGTCGTTTTGCAACTAAGTCAGCTACGTCATGAAACTTCATATAGGCCTATATGCAAGAAATGGCTTTTTGAATAGCTGTTCCCCCTAGTGACCTCATTTTTAAGCTGATATGCTGAAGAGACTCTTGGAATTGGAAGTAACACTATTTGTAGTTTTACAACTAGATTCTGCATCGTGCAAACAGATTTTGTCACCAAAGAGTAATGATAAATAAATAAAAACCGTAGGACAAGCCGTTGAGCCTCTTTTAATATCTAATGATGTTGTATGACTCTAATGTACTGTTCAATAAATGTGTGTTGCAGGGTCAGAGAGGGCCGCCCGGTTTAAATGGAACACAAGGATATCAGGGATGTCATGGAAGGAGTGGAATTAAGGTACACCATCCAATGCCTTTTGCATTTATATTTGCCTTTAAAGCTTAAATATTCTAGCATTTATTTTTATTTGTTTTTTCCACAGGGTGGCAGAGGATACAGAGGTGAAAATGTGAGTTTCATCATTTTTTTAATATATTTCCATTTTATAAATAAGTGCATTGCTTTGGACTCAAAACCAATGGCATAGGGCAGTGGTTCTCAACCAGGGGGGAGCAGAGGATCTGCAGGTGGGGCATAATGGTTCCCCGAAACCCCAACCGTTGGGACTCGATCGCGAATGCACTGAGCAACGCGATTGATACACCGCGTGTGTATTATAAACTGCTAATAACCTCTCGCTCGTGTATAAATCATGAAACGGGCACCGTTCTCGTGATCTGGCCGATTAATCCTTTTTGAATAATGCTCAAAACACTACAATTTTGTAATGGTTTTAGTGCAAAAAGCTTGTGGTTCACAATGGTATTTCACTGGAAACCATTTCTGTGATGGTTTCTTTAGTTTTTATCGGCTGGGCTGTCACATTTATAATCTGATCTCTTGAGATCAATCGGTCATATACAGGTATGTTTTGCTTCTTTATATATAGTTTATATATCTAACATATTTAATAACATTATTTCATCTATCATCAATTTACATTGAGGGGGCGCCAGTTCTTAAAATGGGTTTACAGGGGGGCGCGACCATGAAAAGGTTGAGAACTAGCCTAGAGATCACTTTTTTTTTGACTATTCAAGCGACGCCTTATTATTACAAGACAGTGTTCATTAGCCACCATCTGTTTTTGGATTACTTTAGGGCAATTCTTAGCGTTATGGACGTGACATTTTGCGTTATGGACATGACATAAAAATGCTCAGAGAATGATATTGTTAAGATTTTATTGAAGCATCTGTTTGTGTTTTACTGAACCCTTGTTGATGGAGTCTAAACATCATACAATGTCAGTCTATGAAAAAAGGAAAGGAAATTAAACGTGTTGTGGATGTGACAAAATAAGGACGCGTTTTTTGGGAGACGATAAACTTTGTAGGATTTCTGTAAAATAAAATGCACAATCCTGAAGCAATAATACCCAATGAATAGAGAAGGGATGCCTCTTTATAGGGCATGAAATAGTTACTTTATATATATTTTCATGTGTCCATTTGTGAGGAATATGAAGCGTTATGGATGTGACAATCCTGAAAATGGCTCTTAACTGACTATGAAAAATCATGCACTAAAAATAAAACAAATGCTTTACAAATTTGAAGAAACATCTCAGATGGGTATTTGAACCACTAAATGTTAAAATCTGTGTTGATACCATATTAAAAACCGCTGGTTAAAACAAAAAAATTTGTGGTAAGGTTGACATTTTTACGGAATTTCCCTTTGATAAACATCTGGAAATTTACGTTTCATCCTACGAGTCGACTCGTTTTATAGGGCTGCACTTAAATTGAGTTCCTGTCTCTTTTTCGCTTCATACGACATGTTATTGCAAATGATGAAACAGCTGTTTGCTCATTAAGCATCTGAGATTCATTTAATCTTTTCCTTTCACAGGGAGTTGCGGGAGAAGATGGTTTGAATGGAGTCGATGGTGAACAGGTAGGAAAGATTTAGTGGATTTGTGGCTTTCACTGAATAGTTTTGGACTACATAAAAATATACCTGATAACCAAACACACATCTTTTATTTTAGCTGGTATTTAAATTCGTATTTAGCCGGATTCTGCCGAAGTTATTTTACTGAAACGTTTTAGGGAGTTCACTGTTTCCTTTGGCTTACTTACTGAGGCCTTTCTAAAATGTATTTTTTCATCTGAGGGCGTCGTTGGAGGAGCAGGAAGTCGAGGGGAGAGAGGATTTCCAGGCAGCCCTGTAAAGACCATGTTTTCTGTCTCTCTTTCTCTTTCACCTTATTTATTATTTTTTTGCATCTTCACAGTTATGTCTAGTAATATAAGTTAAGTGCAGGTGAGAAAATGTGCTGTTTATTGTTTCAAAACGGCAGGGTCCTCGGGGTATCAGTGGAGACCCTGGAGTCCCAGGACAGAAAGGTCTGAGAGGAGATCCGGTTAGTAGATTACAAGATTGTAATAATGGCTGCCTTTCTGTCCTGTAAGCGAAATTTGGAAAAAGAAAATGCAGTTGTGTCATGATGTTCGATGTTCGATGTTATTATAAACAGGGAAATTCAGGATTAGACAACAACTTCAGTGGTCCTAAGGGTGACGTTGGGAGCCCAGGCGCACAGGTATGGGACCTTATTATACATACAAAACATTTCATTTTAGTATTAACCGAGTCTTCTATGCTTACAAATTAAATCTTCTCCATAAACAGGGTGAACCAGGTCTAGATGGTTTTGTGGGTGAAGCTGGTGATGCTGGCAGACCGGTACGTTTAGATATCATAATATAATATATAGGAATATACATACTGTATAAGGCCTGATTTTATATACTACATTTTTATTGTTTTAGGGGTCGAATGGCAGAAGAGGCTCTGTTGGCCAACCGGTAAAGTACTTTAAAAACATCAGTATTATTATATCAGGATTTTGCTCAATTTAAGATAATGCTTGTGGTATATTACACATCCGATAAATAAGATTTGCATGTGTTTTCTTGTCAAATGCATGTTTTTTTTTGTCAAACTAAATAAACTGTCATGCAAACAGATTTATTTAATGAATGAAATTGTTTTCAGGGTCCCAGAGGTCCTCCAGGAGGGTCAGGACCAGAGGGACAACCTGGGGCTTCGGGTCCATTGGTAATTTATAAATTGATCCTATTTAAAAGAAATCAGTTATTAGAAACTGTCATTGCTATGTTTAGACTTTATAGTGAACAAGACATTTGCGTGCCATTATGTAGACGTTTGGAATGCACTTGGCAAAGGAAGCAACATCATTTCCTCATTATCACCAGCTGGCATGTTCCTGTGACAATGAAGCATTATGTCTGTCAGCAGATGCCGCTGATTTTTTTTTTTTTCGGGATCAAACACTTAGACCTCAACTCCAGAAACACAACCATCAATGGTGACAATCATGAAACATCATTCCTTACAAAATAAAGAACTCGTAGCACGACTGGGAACTAGCATTTTCGACAACAACTGAATGAATAAAGTTGGCAAACACACAGGAATCCTAAAAAGATTTTTCAAAACATATACCACAATGGATGCTGGGAACTTTTCTGTTTGTTGAGATTTCACACTTGTGCAAGTTTTGGACAAAACTTGAGTGTCTAATGCCAGTTAACAAAATAATCTACGTTGTGGAAGAACTATATTCAGCACACACAAAATGGTATATTGGCTTCTTCTACAGATGCCGCTGTTTCAATGGCATAATGTAGGCATAAAACCTAACTGTTTGTAAGTAAACATACATTTTATTTCTTTTGAAGTTTTTAAAATATGCTATATAATATACAAACACTGATATATATAAAACTTTTCAAAATATAAAATGTATTGTTTATCTGCAAACTGGTTTTATGCTACAGGAACATGCCAGCTCAAGATAATGAAGAAATTACATCGCTTCCTTTGCCAAGTACATTCCAAACATCGAAATAATGCACGCAAATGCCTCGTTCACTCCAAAGTCTAAACTCCGATGGCTCTTTACTTCGAGGGAGTAGGGCATAGGAATGATGACTATACTTTGAATACACATACGGCTACCTTAGTTGACCCCCATCATCGCTTCATCCCACCTTTGTGGTGCTACAGTCATTTCTTGAATTTTCTGACAGAGACAATTGGCTAAATAAATAATCTTTCCATGGAGGCATGAGTTGTTATAATAAGACAGTTTCTGGCTGAGATACAACCTTTCAAAACTCAGGAATCTGAGAGTGCATAAAAAATCTAAATATTGAGAAAATCACCTTTTAAGTTGTTAATCAGAGGCACCGTGGCAGGCCATCCTCTCACACAAATGAAGTTTTTATATATTTAAGGAGGGAAATTTACAAAATATCTTCATGGATCATGATCTTTACTTAATACACTAATGATATTTTACATCAAAGAAAAATCTAAATTTTACCAATACAATGTATCTTTTACTAAAATGTTCCCGTGCTACTCGAGACTGGTTTGGGATCCAGAGTCACATATGTGAAAACTTGTTCTGTAATTTACCAAAATATCGTACTTATTGATATGAGCTCACAATGTACTTGAGCTACATATACACCAAAACAATGATGCTAAATGAAAATAAATATTACCACAACAATAATCACCACAGAATTCTACAAGAACCATAAGAAGGTCGGCCGAAGCAAAAGATTCTTGCACTGTGTTTTTTTTTTTCTTCACATTTGTTCTCTTGTGTCTCTGTTTAGGGTGCTTTTGGTCAACAGGGTCCTGTCGGGCAGAGAGGTTTTATTGGTCTGCCTGGACCTCAGGTATATGTTCAAATAATAACTTATAACAATCTTACCTTCTTAGTGTTGCCATTCATACAGAATCTAATGAATGAGATTATTGACCTCTCTCAAACAGGGATCTCCTGGCTCTCTAGGAAGGCCTGGATCTAAAGGAAGCATAGGCTCCAGGGGACAGAAGGTATGACCTTCATTTGAATAGTCTTTATTTAGAAATCTCTGCATTTGAATGATAACTCTCTTATTGTTTCTCGTCTCGCTGTTGCCTGGCAGGGTCAGCCTGGTGATCCTGGAGTTAAAGGAGCTTTTGGCCTCCCTGGTGCCAGAGGACTGCAAGTTAGTCAATTCAACTGCTGTTTATATTAGATTGATTCAAAATGTTTTACAATTCTGAGAATATATGGATCTTGTTGGTTCTCTTCAACAGGGAACAGACGGTTCGGATGTTTATGGATTCTCAGGACCCAAAGGACAAAAGGTTGTGCAGCGTTATGCTGATATATTATAATATATTTGGCTTGATTCATTAAATCTGATACTGTTTTACTTTGTACAAGGGGAATACAGGTTTCCAAGGTTATTCAGGACTCCAGGTGAGTCTACATCCAATTCCATCTTCGGAAGAGCAGAATTATATGTTGTAGGATGTGACCGTGTGTTTTTATCATAATAAAAATCTCCATCCATTGACCTTCAGGGTGAGCGAGGGGATACGGGCTTAAATGGAGGTGTTGGTCCTAAAGGCAACAGTGGAAGAGGGGTATTAACAGTTCTTCACCTTTTAATTGTAAGCCTTAAAGACTCAGTTGTTAAATCGATTTTTGAAAACAGGGTAACGCTGGAGGGGCAGGACCTCCTGGTGACCCTGGTAGTCAGGGGTTGCCTGGACACAGGGTATGTTGATATTATTCATATAAATCATACAAGTATAAATATTTGAAGATTGAAAAATCCAATAGCTTTACTGTTGACATGTAGGGCCCAAGAGGACCGGTAGGAACCAGTCAAATGTCTGTAAGTGTGGGGTTTTCTTACATAATGCTTTAATGTATTTTGGTGTTTTATTTTCGGTCTTCTCTGGAAGATACAGTATAATTGATTTATTGTATTAAGACCTCAAGGTTTTTTTTCTAGGACTGTCCGCTGATATCGTATGTTCGAGACAACTGTTGTAAGAAATTTGATCTCGTCTCTATTTTATGAAGTCAAAATCATTTATATCATTATGGTTAAGCTATTAATCATCATGTTGTTTTTTATTTCCTGACAGTGTGCTGTAAAGGTATGTCACAATTCTTTGCCATTATTCAATTACTAAGGAACGTGGAAAAGGGAGGCACAAATAAACCAGTATTACAGATGCAATCTGTCATTTTTTGGGGGTTAAAAACGATCGAAAATGTGACCCTGGACCATTAGGGTCAATTTTTGGAAATTGAGATTTAGACATTGTCTGGAAGATAAATACGTTGGTTTTTAGGATGGGACAATATTTGGCTGGTATACAGCTATTTGTTCTGAGGTTGCAAAAAATCGAAATATTGAAAAAATCGCCTTCGAATTGGTTTAAACGAGGTGGTGTAACAGGCCGCGGCTAAGAAGAAACAGGTTTGTTTATACGCTATCTGTTGGCTTGCCGCTGTAATGGCGTTGTGGAAAGTAGATGAACCCGTAGGCAGATATTCTAAGCTTTACATAGATACCAAACTTGAGTGGGTTATTCCCAAAGAGCGGACAGCAGCGAGAGAAGTTTGATGGTGTGATTTATTTTTTGTTCTCGATTTTGCTGCATCCACTCACGAAGATAAAGTTTTATATGTATATCTTTATGGAACATGATCTTTTACCATATACTCATACTACTTACAACTGTTAGTGTGATCCAGGGTCACAAGGACATAGAACATCAGTGTTAAAAAAAAATTCTGCAATAGTAATGATGAGTTGATAAGATGTCATGGGAATCGTCAGTTGGACATCATTTTTCAAAGGTTCAAAAGATATGGATCTCATCAAAAACTATGATATGAATAATTATTCCCATCTCAATTTCTCTTAAGATAAACCGAAATGTCCGGCCTACCCCACCGATCTTGTGATCGGCTTAGACATGTCTGGAGACGTGACCCCTCAAGCCTTCGAGCGCATGCGTTCGACGGTCTTCACCCTGCTGGACAACATCAACGTCGTGGAGAGCAACTGTCCCACGGGGGCGCGTGTGGCTGTGGTCTCCTACAACTCCTACACCAAATACTTGATCCGCTTCACAGACTATAACCGCAAGCAGGAGCTCATTCAAGCCATCCAAAGAATCGCCCTGAAAACTTCTTCCAGTCGTCGCAACATCGGTTCCGCCATGAGGTTCGTTGGCAGGAACATGTTCAAGCGCGTACGAAAGGCCACACTGATGAGGAAGGTTGCTATTTTCCTTTCCAACGGGGAGTCTCAGGACACAACATCTCTCACCACAGCCATTCTAGAGTATAAAGCTCTGAAAATTAATCTTGGCGTCATCGGATTGAGAAATGTGCCTTCTATTCGAAGAGCATTTCAGGTAGTTATGGACACTTAAAGTGATAGTTCACCCAAAAATTAAAATTGCGTCATCATTTACAACACAAAAGAAGATATTTATAAGTAAGTTGGTGACCCAACAACGCCAGCAGCCATTCACTTCTATTGTATGGACACGAAGCCAATGCAAGGGAGTGGGTTAAAAACATTCCTCAAAATATCTTCTTTTGTGTTCTGCGGAAGAAAGAAGGACCTACAGGTATTAGATGAAAAGAGGGTGAGTAAATGATGACACAATTTTCAGTTCTGGGGGAACTATCACTTTAATGCACTTGTTTGTCGACAAGATACACAAACTGTTCTAAATCTTATGTCATGTTTCTGGGATATTTTGTGTTATGCAGGCCGATGAATCTCAAAGTTTTATCTTCACCGTGCTTGGTGCACGGGACAACCAGAAAGCTTCTCTCAGTAAGATCCAGAATTGTGTCGTCTGCTTTGGTAAGCATCACTTAATCACTTAACAAATCTTAAAAAAAAAAAATCCAATTTGGCGCTAATTTACTGACCCTCAGGCCATCCGAGATGTGGGTCACATTTTTTCTTGAGAAGAACCATAAAGAAGATTGTTTGGTAAATCCTCAGCCCTCTCTGCTTCATATAATGGGAGTCTATGGGGTTCACCTGTCTAAGAGTTCCTAAAGCACATAATTCCAAAAAGTGGCTCCTGGCGACATGTTGGCGTTTCGTGAAGTGACTCGCTCGATATTTTCATAAATTAATATTAATAATAATTTGCCATAAAATTAATTTTAATTAAAATTAATAATATTAGCCATATTTTACAGCCTCAACACTCCATTTCTTCAGGTGGCGCTAAACGTACCAGAAGCTGGTATGCCATCTGCCACCTAATACTGCAAGAAGAAGATTGCAATTGTGTGGAGAGGCTGCACATTATGGCTAATCTTGTTAAAAATGACGTTCAGTTTTATGAAAATTTCAAACAAATTGCTTCACGAAACGTCAACATGTGGCCAGCAGCCACTTTTTGTAATTTTGTTTTTTAGGAACTCTTAGACAGGTGAACCCCATATACTCCCATTATATGAAGCAGAGAGGGCTGAGGATTTACCAAACAATCTTCTTTATAGTTCTACTCAAGAAAAAATGTGACCGATGGCCTGAGAGTGAGTAAATAAATGGCAAATTTGAGTTTTTGGCTGAACTATCCCTTTAAGTCCTTGCTTAGTTTATATAAATGTTTTCAGAAAAGTGTACAGAAATTAAACATTTCATTGATTTTATTTTCCGTTACACTTACTGTCGGTCTCGTGTGTTTCTTCTGACTTCACTTCTTGAAATTTCAAGAGAAACATCTAAAAAAGAACTCTCTCCCGATGGCTTTAAAGTACAACTTCAGTTTTCCTGTGAAAGGAGCTGTGATAATATCTATTCGTTCTCTCCTAAGATCCCTGCAGACCAGAAAAAGAATGTGATGGCACCAACCTACAACCCTCTCCTCAAGAAGTGGACCTTGACCTGGCCTTGATCGTCGACGGTTCCCGTAGCATCCTGGCCGATCAGTATGAGGGAGTTAAAGAGGTTCTTGGCACTGTACTCGATCAGATAGTCGTGAGCAGTCAGCCCAGCAGTGCGGACGGACAGGCGAGAGTGGCTCTCTACCAACAGAGCTCTACATACAGCGAAGCCCAGTCTGGTGTGAAAGTCATCTTCAACTTCCAACAGTTCCAAGATCACAGTCTAATGAAGAGAAGCATCCACCAGGAGTTAAAGCAAACCGGTGGCTCTTCCAGGCTGGGTCTTGCAATGGAATACGCCATCATGCAGAGCATCCTCACAGCTCCTAAGGCGCGTAAAAACAAAATGGTGCTGGCCATCGTCGGCGAACACACGGCATATCACGACAGAGCAAAGCTGGATTTTATCTCTAGGTTGGCCAAGTGTGAAGGTGTGGTTCTGTTTACAATGACAGTGGGCGACCACTTTAACAATACTCAGGCGGAGGAAATGGCCAGCTATCCTCTGGAGCAGCACATTATTCGCCTGGGTCAATTGAAAGACGGAGAGCAGGAGTACGCTCAGCGGTTTTTAAGAACTTTCTTCCACATCCTGAGCAGTAAGAAGCATTTCTTTTTCTTAAAGTGACAGTTCCCCCAATTTTTTTTTCGTGATTTCGCAGCTTGATGTCGACATATGACTTTCTTTCTCCTGCAGAACACAAAGAAGATATTTTAAATCGTTGGTTACCCAACAATATCGGCCCCCGTTGACTTCCATTGTATGGACGCAAAACCACTGAGACATTTCTCAAAAATATCTTCTTTTGTGTTCCACGGAAGAAAGTCATGTAGGTTTTGAAGAAAATGACAGGATTGAAATTGCTTGGCTCTTATTTTTACGAGGAGCATTGCAAAATGTAAAAATGTAAGACGTAACGACTCGTAAAGCCTATTTGATTTTACTTTAAAAACTGAAGGGAGCAAAAACCTTTTACCGCGTAATGCTGTCATGAGCAGATGGTCAGGGGCGGACTGACAGGTATGACATTCTGTCAAAATCCAGAATGGTCCCACCGACGGTCTATGGCCGTGACCATTATTACATATTATAAATGAGAATGCACGCAACGCGAAGGCATTAGCGAGTCGGACACTTGTAACGTAATGAACACGTTACTACGTACAACCAACATCCCACCCATTATCAGAATTGATCGGAGGACCGATGCCATCAAACACACACTCACTGCAAGCCAAACAGCTCCCCCCCCTAGTCGACAGAATGATATAGGGACGAATAATCCAGGGACGAATTTGCCTTGCAGTCCGCCCCTAACGATGATTATCTCTGGGTGGGGTGTCACTTAAAGATGGCTTTTCCACAGTGTTAATGAAGTTCTATTGTGATTGCAGAGAATACCAACTCCTACCCTCCACCATCACTCCAGAAGGAGTGTTTGAAGTCTGATCTTAATTTTCAAGATCAGACTTCCAACTTTCAGCCTGCGGAGAGGCCCGTACACAGGTATCGCATAACAAAACTGGTCCTGTCCTCATTTAATGCAAAACATCAGTTACTACATACTTGCCCACTGTCTTAAAAATGCCATTTCTTCAGGGTTCCTTTCCCAGCCACTCCATCTCCGACAGCTAATGTAAAACAGGAGACGGAGGAGACCGAAGACGCTCAGTACTCAGGCCGTGGAGACTCACTTAGACTCGCTCAAGATGAAGGGAGTACGTTGTTAAAACCCTCTGAACTGTTTTTTGAGTTCCTATGTGTTTGTTATGGTTAAAAATGAATGTTTGTCAGTATGACTGAGCATAATATTAATAATAGTTGTACAAAAATCATGTAACAATACTTCTTCACACTTTTTTGGGGTCATTTCAAGATCAAGGCATTTAAAATGTTAATATGGTCATCCAAACATAAAACTGTACTGCGTTTTCTTCTGATCATGTGTTTAAGCAAAAACTGACATCAAAACAGTTGCGGTATTTAAAAATAATTACATTTCATATTTATTAAGTTTGACAGTAAGATTTTGTTAATCCATTAATACAGTATTGTTACCCAAATGTATCTAAAGGCAATATAAAAAAGTCCACACGGCATCTCAAAGTTTTCAAACCCAAATATTTGTTCCGGATGTTCTTTTGTTCTAGTGGATGAGGAAGTGAACTATTAAACATTTAGAAGTCTGCCTGATTTGAATGTCCTTAAATAAGCACAACACAGGTGGCATCCAGATTGATTTATGGTCGTGTCAGGCCTCTGGGCACACGTTTAGGGGCCCCTGATCCCCCCAACCCCCTTGCACTTCTTGAAACTAAGCAAGCAGATGTCAATGTGATGTCAACATGCTGTGTGCATTGGCTGTAGTCGTCTAAGACAATTACGCGTATGCTCGCAAAATTTTTTTAAATAGCGTTAATTATTTAATTTTGAAAAATGTTTCAATTTTACAATAAGTCGTTTGTAGTAAATCAATGTAAATTCTTTGTTTCTATAGCTGTGTTAATGCCTTTGAGAGCTTTGATCTTAGTTTGGGAATAAAAAAAACCTTCAAAACCTCAAATGCAACAAAACATAATGCTTTAGTAATAGTAACATAAGTATGTTATTAAATTACATTGGGAAACATCATTTATATCAGTATTCACTTTAAATAACATAACATATATAACCATAAAGCATTCCGTTCTATACATTAACATAAAAATATTTGCCCCTGTGTGTTTGACTGTTTTTTTATCTTAACAATAGTGTTGTGTAAATCACAGTTTTCCTGTGTAACCGCATGCTTACCGCATGGCTCTTTCTGTTTACAGCTCAGTGTCACCTAGACGACGACACGGGGATCGTCTGTGATGAACATGTAGCGCGCTGGTACTATAATGGTGCAATCGGTGCATGTTTGCCCTTCTGGTACGGTGGTTGTGGCGGTAACAGTAACCGCTTTGCTTCGGAAAAAGAATGCCTGCAAACCTGTGGTAAACCCAGTAGGTACTTTTCTAATATCCATCTTGCATTCTTGACCACAGACTCATTTGTGAATGTTTGGTAGTGTGCAAGAAAACTGATTTTTAATTCAAGGCTTTGGGATGCGGTGTGTACTTTCTAGACACATAAGAAAAGTCGCCAATTTCAATAAAACTCGTTGCAGATGGTTAATATTCGTATCCCTATTCTGACACTGTTCGTTTTTTCATTGATTTATTTGTCAATGCGACACAAAGTTTTTTTCTACAATGTAAAAATTACAACTTCAAATTGTTCTCCCAAGAAAGGTGATTAAGTAACTTGGACAAGTTTTTTTAGTTGAAGAAGAATGTATTATTTTGAGTATGCTGAACAAAATTAGTCTAAATGTGGTACCAACAAAGATTATTTTGTTGACTCTACTTAGATATCTGAGATATTGTCTAAAGCGTGTCAAGAAGTATGACCAGCTTACCAAACTGTGCAATCTCGAAAACAATTCTAGTGTTTGAAAGTTCCCAGCATGCATTGGAGAATTTTCAGTTCAGCGGTTAAAATGATTGAAATCATTGCTGTTTTAGTGTTTGCTGGCTATATTGTTTTGTTTTGTTGTCACTGTTAGTTACCTTTAGTATTTAGAATTCCTTTTTTAACTATATGATGTTAAATGATTGTTACCACGATCGATGTGCTCAGTGTTGAGTTATGAAGTAAATGACGCAGCGAGGTCACTACTTAAATAACTGCTTAAGCTGTTTGTGTTTTAAACATATTAGTAAAGTGTGAATAAAATAATATAACAAACATAAATGAACGTTATATAAAAAATAATCTTTTGAGTTGGGGCAACTAGGTCGATAGTTGAGTGAACTCAGAAATTTGATTGTTCGATATGTACTGTATTTTAAGTTAGTTCAACTATTTTTTTCAATTGACAGTCAAATAGGTGACATACTTGGCCGAAAGCTAATTCAAGTTAAGTCAACTTTATATATTTTACAGTGTATTTTCTTTCACATTTTGAAAGCACAACAGTGGAAATGGGCTTTTTTACGCAATAATGGTGATGTTGACTTGTGAACGGTGAACATGATACCACTGTAAATCCTTAGCATTGCATGACTTGTGAATGACCTGTCATTTTATTTACTCTCTCCAGAGCCTGAACTACCAGTGCAGAAAGAGGAAACAACAATTTATGACGGTGAGAAATGAAACACCATTTCTAGTGTTCTAAAAGAGACAGGTTTAATACAAATGTGAACCGTATTAAAAATTAATTAAACGTAATAGCCTTTATGCAAGAATTCGCTGAATACAGTATTGGCTTAATTGTAATATGCATTTATTTCTGTGTTTCCTCTCTGATACACACAGATGCTTGTCTCATGAAACAGAATGTTGGACCCTGCAGTCAGTTTGTTTTAAAATGGTACTATGACACCCAGCAGAATGAATGTGTCTACTTCTGGTTTGGAGGATGCGAAGGAAACAAAAACAGGTTTGACACGCATGAGCAGTGTGAAGCTCTTTGCGTACAGAAAACTTAACCTGGACTGCTTTTTTCAGATGACACTTCACGTTTAGCAACTCATTCTATTTCATATAAATACATTATTGTTATTCTGGATTTGCTACACGCTAGTAAATCGTACATACAGTTAGCTCGGTTTCATCATGCCAAAAGTTGAATAGTAAATTCCATGCATGTTTCGCTGGAATATGAGATATTTTAGCAGACAAAATTCATAAACTGTAGGAGCTATTAAGTGATCCATCTTCTAATTATTTTTTAAATTGGTTAAAATTTTCATAAAAGGTTTTCGGGGATGAAATGTGACACAGAATTACTAGATTTGATTAAGATTTTGTAACCTTTTTGTATTTTAAATGTTTTAGAATGTGACTGCTTTGAACAAGTATTAATGTAAACATAATATGTTTGTAATACATGTATGGATGGTTTCAAAGCAACATCATAATCAAATGTTACTGCGCTTGCGCATGTTTGTTGACGGAAATTTACTTCCATTACACGTCTGCAGACAATATAGTGTCTATATATAATTCTTATAACGAGCAAAAGAAACCAAGAAGAAACGTTGGCTAAATTTGCCTCTCCAATATTTTGAATGTAGACTGCCATACTGAGCTCACCCACTATATGTCAATGTACCGTACGGTTTCTTAAAAGGCGGCATGAAACGGAAGTAGACATTTTTTTCTCCCGTATCCTGGCGTATATCCGAGTCAAACTTCTGAAATGAGAAAAAATGTAGAGTCGGACTTATTTTTGCTCCATCGAGTATTCACTTGACCATTAAAAGTGTTGAGTGGAGGGAGAAGTTATACGTTTTTGATTAAAGATTGTAAGTGCAAATTATTATTTTTAAATAATGATGTGCTCGGATAAATAATTTAAAATCAATACTGCAACACTGTGAAAATTTAAATTGACCTTTTTAATTTCATGCCGACTTTAAATGCTACAAACTTACACGACCCATTCAACAAAATTCAACAAATAGTTTATTTAATACAATTATTATACAATAAAAATAATGTTTATTATAAGCCACTAGCCATACCGATAAACAGACACAGACCGTCTAAGTGCTTGTGTCTGATAAAACCGTCTATACATGTTTTGTGAAAAGTATTATCCAAATAAGATTGAGTTGACTGTGTTCCCCTTGTGTTGTTTAGATTAAGTTTCATATGTACAAAAAAATTATGTTTTATACCATTTTTACAGTAGGCTATATACAACGTAATACATAAATGATCAAATACATTGGGCAGCATTTCTTTTAAGGTTCTTGACTGCTGGAAAAATGAAAATCACTATACTGTGGATATCATCTGTGCTGCACAAAATGCATTGATGCACCTAAACACATTGACATGCACGGCAGCAGATTGTAAGAGTTTGACGTTTTTTGGTATTTGAACACACACCAGAGTTACTACTGCAAAGGAAATCTGTCTGGGCACCTCACACACCATGAGACACATAAAAGTACATACTGTAAGATGTATTGTGTAAACAAGAATAAACGGTGCTAAAATATGCTAAATTGGTTTCAATAAAAACTCAAGAGCAGATCACTTTTCCAGTGTATTTTTGTGTAGTATTTTATTGTATGCATTCCTATAACAGTGATTACAGTGGAAGTTTGAGTCACATGCTTTACATCGTACAGAAGCTACATGCATGTAAATTACATGTGCAGAAACAACATTTACTGTATAACACTGTTGTGTGTGCAACATAAAACACTTTAAATAAGGTGCCACTACCGCTGCAGGATACATGGCTTAGTTTATTTTAAACATGTATTGTTCAGACGTACATTCAAAGGATTTCTATACCATAATTTTCAGACTTTGAAAATACCGTCTCTAGAAGACTATGAAGCCCTGGGAGGTCTAGAATGTTGAGATGTCAGTGATGATGTCATGATGGCTAACTCGCTATTTAAAGCTGTGAAAAAACTAACAGTGCATTTATTTAATTAATTTAATTTTGTAATTGCTATAATTGTTGTAATTACTATAACTGCCATATTTAATTTCTATTGATTGATTGATTTAATGTTGTTTGTGTTGTGGTATTGGTTCATAATCCAGTTTGTGTGGTATCTTGGGATACCTACAAAAAGAGGACTCAGAGAAGGCCATGATTCTCGATGGTCACTTATTAAGGACCCATCACTTCTTCAGACATGCACACATTTCGTCCCTATTCCCTAAACCAGGGGTTCTCAAAGTTTACATTCAAAGGTCTGAATCTTAATTCTTGTCAACGTCAAAGGTCGGGTACAATTGTTATAACAAAACTTTTAATAAACATTTAAAACAACTTTAAATGCATTTAAAAAACAATTCAACTCAATGTGAAGAGTCTATTTGGAAAAAAATCAATCATGTTTTTATTGTGTTAGTTAGCTGTATTTTATATTATTGCTTAATCAAAAGAACAGAATTGCAGTTTAATTGATATTAATTTGAATGCACTATAAAACATTGTTTTGAACATCTTGTGTACAAGTTATTTTTTTGCAAATCAACTCTACATCTGCTATTCATCATATTCATGACGTCATCTAGTCGTACTTCCGTTTACTGTCTTAACTGTTACATACAGCACCATTAGTTGTACCCTTCATTCTAAAGAGCCCTTTGAAGTGGCTCCGAAATATTTAATTATATTTATCCTTCCTTGGAATTTCTTAGATATATGTTTAATATTGATCATAATATATGTACGTTTCGTGATTCAGAAATAAAAAAAAACAGCACATTTATTTTTTGATTGTCAATACAGTAGAGCTTTTTAGTCTGATTTGTTTGAGTGGCTAAAGAATTCAACTGATCTATTGGCTTTTTCCAAAAGGAATATATTTTTGGAGTTTTTATGAAGGAGTTAAACTTTGGATTTTTGATAAATATTATTATGAATTCCATATTCATAAGTTTAAGTGCCTTATAACAAAACCATTGTTTTTGAAATAATTTTGGGTTAACTGTAAATCTTTAAGTAAAATTAAATCGAAAGTTGGACGAAAACTATTTAAATTGATTGAAGAGTTTGAGCTTTTAGAAGACCCTGATGTTATGTTGGTTAATAGATTTTCATTTTTATTTTTTCTATCTTTGTGTCTTATTTTATTTATTTATCCTTCACTCAGTAATTTGATGGGTGTATTTCTAAATGTATATTCTTTTTTGTTTTATTTGTGCTCTTGTTTTTCTTAGAAATTGTATTGTCAATTGTAATATGCCTTATTATATTATAAGAAAAATATATATTATATTATAATATAACATTCACAATGCGTTACTGCCCCCTGCTGGACAAATCTCAAAATCCATATCCAACAGTTGTTGGCGGGATATTTTGTATAAAAAACTAGAAGACTAACCACTCCCGAAACCCTTAATCTAACTCAAATGAAAGGGCAGCATAATCTGATGGTTGCACAAAATGTCAGAAAAACAGTGAATGATCATTTTTAATAATTGGTAACAGAAACCGCAGAGGTTATGTGAAATTGTGTTTCTGAAATTAAAATACAAGAATATGCATATTTATTTTTTTCATGTCAAAGTAATGAAAATAACGTTGCTGAGTGTCTATTTGTCGAAACTTTATTATGCCATGCTGACCGTAACTTCACGTTGCATCGAATTTCCGGTGGACTAAAACGTGCTTTGCTCATAAAAAAACTTTCGTTTAAAAAGTTTCGTTTTATTGTGTATTCATTTGATGCATTTTGACAAATTGTGATAAATCAAAACTTTAAACTGCAACGAAATGTAACTTTTAACAGTGTTTTCACTACTGTCTCTAACTCCTGTCATTCTCAATCACCGAGTGAAATCCAGCCTACTTGCGGCTTAAGCTCCTCCCACTTGCAGTTTGTGGCGTTAACTCCTCCCACCAGCAGTTCTCCAGGCTGTAGGCAGCGATCACTACTTGGAGTGGTTTGTTGGCCATAATTCACTTGTTCATGTAAATTCATTTCATCCATCCCATACTTCTGACTCACAGTCCACAATGGAGGTGTGACCCGTTCTCTATACAAAGTTTCAATCTCAGACCAAATACAGAAGATTTAATTCCCTGTTAACTTTTTTGACACCATGATGAAACTGCATATAAATTATGTTTATTACATTCATAACTCTTCCTTGCGTACACTATTAACACTTTGATAAGTAATCTGTAAAATATTGCTAGAGAGGTTTCGATAAAGATTAAATTCCTTAAAGGCTTCTGTCTTTAATCACTGGTTTGTGCATTCAGGAACACACAACTTAAATTCCAGAAAAGATGATTGACAAAGCAAAAACAGTTTTCCAAATATTGATTATTATTCTGTTTTCATTCAAATTTATTTTATTGATTTATTGGATATATGTAATATCATGTACTTGGTACTGGTATTCAACAAATAAAACTCTGATCACTTCAGTGTATTTTTATTTTTGTGCATTATTTTACCGTATGCATTCCTATAACGGCGCTTACAGTGAAAGATTCAGTCCCATACTTTGCATGTCCTTCATTCTGAAGCTGTATATACATGTGCCGAAACATTTATACTGTGTCTCACTACAGGTGCGGGATACATTGCTTAGTTTCTTTTTAGAATGTATTTTATTTTCAGACAAAATTATATTAATTGGCATATTTAAATTTACATTGAACATGTTCGGCGTCCATACAAAGGTCACGACACGACTCATTTCCAGACTTTGACAATACCATCTCTAGAGGACGTGACTATGAAGCCCTGGGTGGTCTGGAAAGTAGCGATGTCAGTGATGATGTCATGATGGCCCACGGGGAGGGACTCTGGGCCACGGCGAGGTGTGTCTTCGGTGGATCCGCTCTTCTGCTTGCTGTGAATTTCCTGGTGAGGTTACAGGAGACAGAAATATATAATGACCCGCTGAAATTCTCAATGTGAAGTTAACAGAACAAGAAAAATAGGATGTAGCTTCAGACCTGTACTACTTCCGTCCCCTCGATGATCTTGCGGTTGTAAAACACAGAAGGACAATGAAGAGAGTCATTCGCACCACCGGCGACAATGTACGACCTCTCGGGGTAGGCCAGATCCCAAAACCTGTAGAAAAATAATATATACTATGTATCTTTCATACTAAATGCTCCAACAGTGATTTGATTCGCTAAAAAAGCACACCTGATTCTCATGTCAGATCCAGCTGTCAGTAACAGAGGGTTTCCATCAGCAGGACTGCAGTATATCCCATTCACGCTGTGAGGAGATGGCTGTAAAACGCAACACATGGATCAGATCAGGTAGGGGTCTCTGAATGGGTTTTGTTACGGAGAAGATGACAACATACCTGCATCTCTGAAAGCGGAGGGGTGGAGCTGGCCCACAGCGTAAACTTCCTGTCTCCTGTCTCCATGTCCCACATGGACACCTCATTGTTACCTTGCACAGCTGAAGAGACAAGAAAACGTCTTGATTCATACTGTGTGATTGCATATCACTTTGCATTCATTCATTTGAACGTGCTGCGTGTAATTTTTCCGAGGATCTATTGACAGAAATGCAATATAATATACATAACTGTGTCTTCAGAGGTGTATAAAGACCTTACATAATAAAGCGTTATGTTTTTATCTTAGAATGAGCTATTTCTATCTACATACAACGCTGGTCCCCTTACATGGAATTCATCATGTTGTTTCTACTGTAGCCCTAAACGGACAAACTGCTCCGCAGAGCCTGTTTTGTAAATACGTTTTCTCCTTCGGCAAAGAAGCAAAAACGTGTCCACATCTTAGTTCTATGTCAGCCACCATAGTGCTTCAAAAAGGAGGGGCGAGGGTTGGAGTGAGCCATTGGTTGCAATTAGAAAACTCACCATTAGATGCCGCTTAAATTTCCACATCTCCTCCTCATTTCTATATCTATATTTAATGTGAGAAATCTTAATCTTGTCAGCTTTAGTATATGGTGTGAAGCTCCTCTATGTATGAAACCCGACAGAATTAAACAGAGGACTTTGATAAAGTTTGATTTAAAGAACAGAAGGTGACTCGCCTGCGATGACGGACGACTGGTAGAGTGGATGCATGAGCAGGCGCCTGATTCGAGCTCGGGTTGGATGCGAGTGGCTGGAAATCGGTAGCTGAAAGCGCATATCCCAGCATGCCATAGTGCCATTGCTCGTTCCTTTAAAGGGCAAAATCATTTAACTCTGTCAAGCTTAAATTGATTCATTTAGAAGTTTATCAAATCTTACAGTTTACTTAAAGTGACATACAACATATGTTCCTTTCTGAAGCGAAGCAGACTCACCCACACACAGCCAACACTGGTGCATGTCAACAGCGAAGGACGTAATGAGTCCCTGACGCAGGTCGTGACGGAGGGTCCAGGCATTGCTGTTGCTGCGGAGGTCCCAACCCACCAAGAAACCATTCACGGTGGCGTAGGCCAGCACCGTCTGCGGCCCGGAGTTAAAGTGATGAAGGTCCACCACACAGCCCTCATCTTTCAGATCCAAAAACCTGAAAGAGACACAATGGCTCAGTTAACTGAACACCTGGGTGTGAGTTCTGTAAACATTCAAACACAACCAAAGGTTTCTTGTTTCTCTTCATAAGTTGGAACGGTTAAAAATGAATGTCTGTCAAATAAACAGAAGGTTTGATTCTTGAGTTCTTTGCTATAAAAATGAAAACAGAATTAGGTCGAAATCAGATGTGCTGCGCAAAATGAATTAACACATGAGCACACTGACATGCACAACTGAGACGTAAATAAATCTAATTCAATCTGAATTACTGTACAGTAGGTTTGAATAATGTATACTTGTAAAGTACTTCAATAACGTCAATAACATACTTTCTAACTCTGGGAATCCCACTTTCAATTGTCACAGTTCCTGAAATACTTGTTTGCTTGAATGCCATCACTTTGTGGTTCTTATGATGTTTGCCTACAATTCAGCCTCGCCTATTATTTCTTTATGACATTATGCCCCTCCCTTTCTCCCCCCAGCCTTCTTTTCCTCTGTACTAGTCTTCTCCACAAATAACATATAAAGCAAATCCTCACAAAGGAGAAACTGGGATTAAGACCGGGGTAGGGTTACACCAGCCATTCGCAAGTTCTTTCTTACAGTAGATACAGAAAAGAATCACCCCCTTAAAAACAATCCCATTTTGTATTTACCATAACATCCAAGAGAGAGACATAACCCCCTCGTGTCAGTATTTTGTTGAAAGACCTCATGATTTAATGACAGCCTTAAGTCTCTTGGGATATGGCCCTACTAACTTTGCACATCTAGACTTTGCAATATTTGCCCACTCTTCTTTGCAGAACTACTCAACTCAAGTTAAATTTGATGGTGACCTTTTGTTGAATACGATTTTCAATGGGATTTAAGTCTTTCGCCTGTTTCTCCCTGTGGTCATTTTTGCTAAAAATGTTTTTATGTACGTTTATTGAGTTTGCCATTTTATTCCTACAGTTCCTCCTGTCGGGAGGCTTCCTTAAATATTTAGTTCATACGTAACATTATGCTTTAACTAAGTTGAATGTTGCAACTCAAAAATATTTACTATTGCGTAAGTTGTAACTTAAGTTAAAACTAGGCTTAAGGTTTTTGCACGTACAGTCCGAAATTTTCTAATGCGTTTTTCCTATTTGAATCTTGTTTGTACGGTGTTTCTGAAGTGTTATAAAAGGCTACTCAGAATCCTTGACGGATGCGAAAAAACGAAGAAAATCGAACAAGCCCGAATTTTTTATGACGAAGAGAAATGTCGGAGGCATGTGATTGACACAATGTGAGGTCGTATTTATTTTTTAAAGTGCGAAAATTTCGACGCAAATTCTGGACTTCTGGAATGTGCAATGGGTTTAAGTTTAAGCACAGCAGGTGCAACCATCCCCAGATGAATGCAATGTAAACCGCCACATCTTTTGTGTCTTTTTGTTCTGTTAAGTATTCCTGTATCGGTGACTAGATTCAACACACATCACATCGCTTTCTGCACTCAACACTTCCAGTATATATCTATATCTACCACCTCATATTATCACCGACTCGGCACACACAGCTGATTCTTATATGTGTTGCATGTCAATGCAAGCCCTGTATTGTTATGAATATATTTCAATGCGTCAAACATTTTGCCAGCGATATCTGTACACAGGACAAAACATTTTAAAGGCCTTTTTCAAGAGTGCACTGATAAAAACGTATGCATTTCAAGTTGCATTGCTAAATTATTTGTCATGACTACATTCATTTGTAGTGAGAGTGCCACATCCACAAGTCAGTCTATCAAAATCCTTGCTAAATTCAATCTCACTTGAGTAATCATAGGTTTGGTTCCCTTAAACAGTCATAGAAAGGTGGTTGCTATACATTTGCCCATGTGTTACAAGCCGTTAACTTCTGCATTTAGGAACAGGATCAACCAGCTGAATGAGATTTCACGTGGACAACAGATAATTATATAACAAACAACCAGATAAGATGAAGGGTGTGCCCCTCTCCGCATATAAAACCGCCCGTCTCTCCAGCCTCAACATCACTCTTGATTCCTTCTTTGCTTGTTTAGGAACTCTACAGAAGTCCGAGGTGAGTAAATGTCAGGTGGGGTTTGGTACTAACATAAATATTTTAGGTACAATTGGTGCAGTTATAATGGGCTAAACTCAATTACTACATGCTTTACAGTGAAGCATTCAATCCTCGACTGATCTTAGTAACGCACTACATCTTAACCACAACTAATGTAAATCAGTCCGTGATTTCTGTTATCTGAATTTTTTTTCTTTGGTTAAAGTGGAGGGCTTCAAAAGTTTTAAGATGCTAGGTTTGTTATTGTCCTTAAAGGGTTTTAATCGATATGAAAATTGTTGCAAGACAAACTTCTATTTGGTTACTTAAAGGAATAGTTCACCCAAGAATCTGTATGAATTTCTTAGATCTGATGGCCACAGAGAAAGATCTTTGGACGAATGCTAGAAACCAAACAGTTCTTGGACATCATTGACTGCTATAGAAGGGAAATTTGCTATAAACATTTCTTTGCTCTGTTGAACACAAAATAAGATATTTTAAAGAATGTTAGAAAGCAAACAGTTCTAGGGCACTTATGACTGCCGTTGTCATTTTTTCCTATTATGGTATTCAATGAAGGCCAAGAACTGTTTGGTCACAAGCATGCTTTGCTGTTCTCGTGTCCTGTATTCAGATAGAAATGAGTCTGTTCTCAAACAGTTGACAGCGGAGGTGTTGTCAGGGCGTTGGCCATAATTCACTCATATGAATGAATTTCTTCCATCCCCTACATCTGACTCCCAGTGGACAATAGTTATGTAACCTGTTCTGTAAACAAAGCTGATAGTGGGTGTGACATTTTCAAAATCCTCTACTAACTGTCAATGCTAAATAAAGGAGATTGATTACCTCTCTTTGTTTTCTTAGTCAACATGTCACAAATTCAGAAAGCCATGGCAATGATGATTTCCACCTTTCATAAACACTCTGGAAAGGAGGGAGACAAGACCACTCTGTCCAAAGCCGAGCTCAAGGACCTGCTCAATGCAGAGCTGGGTGATATCTTGGGGGTAAGAGGCAATGTTTCTTTTGAACATTTTCTTTGAACAGTTTCTGTACACTCATGCTGTCTTAACAACCGAAACTCACAAGTGATTTCAATTTTCTGTTTGTTAAAGAAAGCAGAGGACAAAGCAGCTGTCGAAAAGATCTTTAAGGATCTGGATGCAGATGGTAGTGGCAGTGTGGACTTTCAGGAGTACGTCACTTTGGTCGCCTGCATTACTATGATTTGTGATGAGCAGTTTGGTAAAAAGTGATTCAGAGAAAATGATGACACCAGCATTATACTTGCTTACACTGATTTCATACAAGTTCTGTTAAATGTATTCCCTACAACTCTTGCATGTGTAAACGGTTCATGAAACTCAAACTGAGCCTTCACTGGGAGACGAAGTATCAATAAAGATTGAATTTCTCACAAGCTTATTGTCTCGACTTACTTATTTTATGTTATTTAGCAGCACGCAAACAAATCCTAAAGGGTTCAACTTCAATTCCAGAAAAAATGATATGTTTTGTTTACATTTACACAGAGCTAACATATTTGGAATTGAGGTTAGTACAAGTGGGGTTAGTTGTTAATATGACCTGCACGCACCTGGTCTGACAGGACTGGACTTTGGGTGATTTGGGAGGCTTGTTCGCCTCCACTGCGAGAAGCTGGATGGAACCATTGTCTGATGCCACAGCGAGGTAATGTGACCCCTGGCAAAAGGTCAACGTTTTCACAAAGCCTCCAATCCGAGAATACGTCAGCACAGACCTGAAAAGATAATGTTGTGTTTATTGGGAACACTTTTAGTCAACATCCCTGTTTCTACATCAGTATCATGATATTGATATAAATGCAACAAGCCATCACTTGCTTAATAAAGCAATTTACAATATGCAGAGCGATTATGCTTAACGTGAGTCAAATCAATCAGACTAGAGTTTTTCAAACTGCCGTCCTAGGAAAGGTCTAGACTAAAGAATGAAATGTGTTTAAATAAATAAGGTTAAATAAAGCAAAAATAAAATGGGGAACAAATCTCTTTCATACAGTACATGAAGAAGACAGAGACCGTAAATGTACAATATCAAAATTTTCTGAAATTTGTAAATGGATATTTTTGGAATAAGTCAAACACAGACAGAATCCTCCGATTCTGTAAATTCACTTCCTGTAAAACATTAATTAAAGCTATACGTTTTCAAGCAACACAAAAAGTGTTGTGATAATGTGTTGACGTGTAAATAAAATTGCAATTATTTCATAATTTTGGACGCACAACTTTTTTCTTGTTCAAGTTAAAAGGCAGTACTTAATGCTTTATCCAGTGCAGATATTAGTTTCAGGTTTATGGTGGGTAATTCAACACATTATTGGAGGAACTATTCAGTTTCCATTAATTTAGACGGAAAGCAGCTCCTCGACTTTAATTCATAGAAGGTGGGACTAGTCAAATTTATTCTTATAATGTTTATTATTGTTATTAAGACTGTTGACATTGTTGACTTTTTACATAGTAAAATGTAGGCATTGATCATATTATGAGAGGTAAAACTAAACTCCTCAACAAACCTAAAATAAAACAGAAGAAATACTGTAGTTTGAGATGCTCTCCTTGACAAGAGTATAAATAAAACAGTCAACCCTGAGCTTTGTTTTAAACATTGTTTTATATCAAACCACATGACAGAGAAAGCTGATCCTTACTGGTCCTTTTGTGTGCATTGAAAGATTGGCTCGCAGGTAGAACCATATAGAACCAAATTATAATTTGATTTTGTATATAGAACCCGTTTTGTTTTCTTAAAAAAAGGCCCAAAATGTACACATTTAAAAAAACACATTGTGTTTAAGATAATGTGAATAACTCAACTTTGACAAAAATGTCAGATAGAACCTTATAATTCTAAATGGTTTGTTAAAAGATAAGATTCAATTAAAGTAAAGTAAAAAAAGTATTTAAATACATTTCAATTAAAATACCTTCATAAAAGTTGCTTTGTACATTTTAGGACGGGAGTTCCTCACATGAGGATGATCACACTCGGGTCTTTTTTAAGCATTAAAACCTCCTGAATTAGTTTATTTTAAAATATATTTAAACACAAAATGCTTTAATTGCCAATGTTTCAAATTTAATTAGGAAATATAAAGCATCACTCTCAGTCTGGCCAATTTTCTGCTGTCAATGCTCTGCATTGACCTAAGACGGTGACTATACAAAACCTTTTCAAATGTAATAAAAATAATTTAGTTAATAAAAACCATCATGATATGAGCATTTGTGATCATTTCTACATATCTTGCAGCCTTACATAACAGTAAAAAAAAAACTTAGAAAAGAGTCTTTGGAAGAAATAACTCACCTTGTGGTGGTCGTCTTGCCCTCCATTTTCTGGCTGTCCCAGATTTTAACACTTCCATCATTTGAGCATGTAGCAAAAATGGAGTGTTCGTCTGAGACTCTGATTCGATTCACAGTGGCTTTGTGCTCGTGAAGATGGGCCACTAGGAGACCTTTTGGATGCCACCCTAAATTGCAACAGTCGGTCACCATAGAAAAAATGAAAAGCTATTCTTACAGACACAACATCAAAAACCAAACAAAGGTTGGACAAAGGGTGAATAATTTGACAGCTCTACCTGGCAACGGAGGTCTGCTTTCCCACTCTGCACTTTCCATCATCTGTTTGGCCATGCGCTCGGAGTTGCATTGCTCTCTCTTTTGCTGCACCAGCTGCTGCAGCTCTGCCTTGCATGTGGTGATGCGGCGTTGATACGTAGACATTCCGGTTACAGACTGCCCCACCTGAATAGTGGGGAGTGCTGTGGCTTTTCTGGGCTGCACGGCTCCGCTCTCAGGCACCTTTTGAGAGTGAAAAGGAAGTTAAAGCTAAAATCCCGATTGTTGAAGCACATTCCATTTTTAAGGCAAAAACAGCATATCAGCATTATTAATACGGCCCAAAGGTTTAAGATAATACTGACTGCACTTGAATGCATTACAGGCAAATGCACAGTATCACAGGTGTTTCATGAAAGCGTGTCAATGTTGATAAATGAAAGATTTTAAAAGATGGCAAAAAGGTTGAAGGATGTGAGTGCAGGACAGAGATAGGAGGAAGGGGGGATGGATAGCACACTGTCGGCTCAGTGGTCGACCTGGGCTGAGAATGAAACATGAGGGAGGATAAGAGTCTGTGAGGAACTCTCAGATAGCAGGCTCTCTCCAGCCAGAGTTCCGTTGGGTTCCCCACCACTGCTCGGAACTAGAACATTAGGTACCGTCGGAGGAGTCGGGGCGGAGATTGGCGTCTCCAGAGAACCAAACATGCTCTTCCACTCTTCGTTCAAGTTAGAATCCTGTTTCGTATGTTTGCGAGCTGAAGGGGGAAAAGAATCCATTTTAAAAGCCAATTTTTGACACAAGAAAGTATGTTTTTTTAACATTTAATGCTCCATTAAAATAATAACAAACAGACTGGCACATGGAAAAAGTCAGGCAATACATTTTTTCAGTCTGTGCATTGTTATTTAACCCAATGTTCAACACAATATGAGTTAATATTATTATAGTTAATATTAATTAACTGAAAAAAGTATCAAGGCAAAACATTTAATGTTATTTCCCAAACAAAATTAACTTAACTGTGACAAAATTTAATCTCAGCGTATAATATCTCACTTTTTGTACAAAGCAAACCACACACAGTTTTGCTGCCCATACAGTTATAAAGATGCACATTGGTTCATATTTTACTATGTTTGTGAAATTTTGCCAAAACATTAATCAATATGTATTGACATTATAAAAACGTGTAATATCTAATATTCCCATTTCTAAATGCCCATTATGCCTTAGAAGTCTGGGAAAAAATGTAAGCTCCTGTAAAAATTCAGCAGATTTTGGATTCATAAACATTTCAATGAATTAATTTGTCACACACACGAAAACGACACATCTATAAAATTTGTAACAAACCGACTGCAACAAAAAGCATTATTAGTATTATTGTGTGTGAAATTTTTATATTATCGGGTAGTTGACAAATATATCATAAATGCGTCTTATGGAGTGACATGGCACAAATTTAGAAAACAAACCATGAATAATATATTATTTTATATGACAAATATTGTTATTAGTGGTGGGCATAGATTAATTTTTTTAATCTAGATTAATCTAGATTAATCTTGGAATTAATCTAGATTAATCTAGATTAAAATGGCTCATTTGAATTCTGCCGAAGGCATTCATAATATGTGTGTTACCCAAATAATGACTAAAAGTAAGTCTTTGAGAAAGGGTTTCTCAAGCCAGGTGGCGCATTAGACCAGGGGCTCATCTCCTGTTTCCAAAATGCATCACAAACTGCTTGAGAAAGCTGTTCTACTATGATAATTTGTGATGAAAATTAAATTATGTTCAATAAGATGTACTTGGGTTTACTTCCGCATTAGCGAGGGATGCTTTGCGTTTAGGTGGTACTTGAGACTGGAAGAGCTCCTACAGTACATTTACATTTAGTCATTTAGCAGACGCTTTTATCCAAAGCGACTTACAGAGAGTTAGGGAGCAACAAGTGATATGTCATACAGGAGCCATAATACATTAGGTGCCAATACAAAGTTACTGGTTTCAACTAAAGCTAGACCACTACCTGTTGAGAGAAAGTTTTTTTTTTAAACTAACTGTATGTAAACCAATTCCGTACAGTAAACCAATTCCACATTGCACAAGGTGCAAACAACCTTAGTCTTGTCGAGGTTTCCAGTTGGAAGCGTCTTAAAAATAAATTTTCCCTGAAGCAAACCCGGCGGCTTCATAGCTGCATCCATGTTAGTACGTCACGTTTGATCTGGTCATTTCACAGTAACGTTATGTTGTTTTCGGACCAAACGCGAATGGCGCGTCAAGCGCGAGTGATTTACATGTTAAGTGAATGCAAAGCGGCAATGGACCTACTTGCTTCGCGAATCGCGCGAATGAAGCCCTGGTTATGAGATGATGAGGCGGCGCAAATCACGCGAATGACGCGAATCACGCGAGTTGAAAAATCTCGTTCTCTTCCCCTACAGTGCAATTAATCTATGTATACATCCGCGCTAAAATATCAAAGCGAAAGTCATCATAGCTTGCGTAGTATAGACCCAGCTCCCAACCTGACTTTGAGAATAGATTAACGGCGACATTTTTTTTATCGCGCGATAAGAGTCTCACTGCGTTAACGGCGTTAACGCCGTTAACGGCCCACCACTAATTGTTATATATATATAATAGCATTTAAAAGATTTTTTCATTGTTACTTTCGTTGTTTACAGTATATTTGTCAGATACCAAATTGTGAATTTTCAGTTCTGAGAAAGGTCAGAGTTAGTCAAAATTTGAGCGTAACACCAAACACAGCTCAAGAACTAGCAATATACCAGAGACAGTATTGATGAAATCTGTACACAAATAAAAAATATAATGCATTAATTTCAATGGTAAACCAATGTAATGAGTGGGCTTAATGAACTAAAGTACTGTAATAACGCCAGCGTGCAGCACACCTCTTTTGTCTTCTGACTCCTGCTTGGGTCTGATAAGGTCCACCTGTCGGCCGGTGATGCCCAGCGTTCCGAGATCAATAATGCCGCTGTGAGCACCATCATTCAGGTGACTCTGGTCTATGATGTTGGCTTTGGCCTTGTTGGACTTGAGCATGAAATCTTTGAGAGCCAAAAGCTTGTCCTCCTCAGCTTCTGTCATTCCCTGAAAGAGATCACACGATTAGAACTTAATGTGATCAGTGGTCTCCTGGCTCAACATCTTTGGGTTAAAGGGATAGTTCACTCAAAAATTCTGTAATCATTTACTCACCCTCTTGTCGTTTCAAACCTGTATGACTTTCTTCCTTCCACTGAACACAAAAGAAGATATTTTGAAGAATGTTGGCCCCCATCACTTCTATTGTATGGACATAAAACCAATGCAAGTGAATGGAGGCCTGTTACCAACATTCTTCAAAATATCTTCTTTTGTGTTCTGCAGAGAAGGAAGTCATACAGGTTGAATAATTGAAGACAGAATTTTATTTTTGGGTGAACTACTGTATCCCAAGGTTAGGCCCATGGCTGCTTGATATGTGGAATTCCTGAAAAACAAGGGATGCTGCCACAAGAATACTATACTTGCTGTAAATTGTTTCTTCAAGATGAAATTAATAATTCAAAATACTTTATCTTTACTTTAATAGATAAATGTTCATCATTTTAATGTATGATAACAATTTTGTTTGTCTAAAGCTAAGTAACCTTTTAAGTAACCGTGTACATTTACAAGTATACATGAATTACAACTACAGAAACAGCGGAACAGAAAAAGTAGGAAGGTTTCTAACACCTGTGACAGAAGTTTCTTAAGTAGCTGAGCGATCGCAGGGTCCTCTGGAATGGGGCATTCTGGGATGGAGCCGTTGCGTTTTTTTTGCCGGAGCAGCAGGTGTCGGAAGAGGCTGCCGATGTCTTTGGAACGCAGTGCGTAGTCGAAGATGGAACGACTCACTGGCTCTTTCAGCACGCTGAGCAGCACGATCTTTATATCAATCTGCCAATACCAACAAAAAACGTGACTTTGATAAAGAGCCGAATAAGATTAAATAAAGAATCAACTGTGAAACCTAATTAAAATCTTTCTCCAAACACTAAGGTGAGTGTCCTTCAATAAATATTCAGTTCTTGAGATAGAAAACGATTATTTGTAATAATCTGAAAATTGAAGAATGTTAAGGATGACCATTGTGTTTTCTCACCTGTATAATAGGCTGTGTGATGAAGGGCTTGAGATGGGGCATGAGTTTGCAGTAGACGTCAGCGATGTTAAGATGCTGAGCAACCACCGTGATGAAACCCACAGCTCCATAGCGGATCCACAGATTGGGGTGGCACGAGAAAGGAGCTTTGGGATAATTAATAAATTGTAAATAAATGTACAAAGCCGACTGCATATACTGTAGAAATACAAGACAAGAGCATTTCTCTCACCAATATCACTGACAAACTCATAGATGTGAGGTTTCTGCAGCAATCCCAGTTGACACATGAAAGTAAGAGCGTTGAGAGCTTTATAAATGACAAACTCCTCAACATCAGTCAGGCCCTGCTGCAGAAGAGGCTTCAGGATGGAGGAACTCTGCCAGCCCACATATGCTGCGACACCTTCAGGGAGGAGAAAATCTGATTACCAGGGTGCTAAGAGTATGTTTCCAACTCGTTCAAGTGGCTTCAAGCATGGTTCTAGCACAGAATTATGAAAGGTCATTTGCAAGAACGTTGCCACAGCCTGATGGGAGCTTACCCACTATACTGTCGAAGAAAGCCCCACGGAGGTGCCAGTCATTCTTGTCATTGAGGAAGGTGATCATGTGGGAGAGGAGCACGTCGTTGGCCTTCTGCCGGCCGAAGAACACGCAGAGACGCGTGATGCCGTTCTCCATCAGCGTCTGTTTGACGATGTTCTCCGGATCGCTCAGTAAAGTCACAACCTTCTGCTGAACCATCTCATGTAGTGCCTGCAACTCTACAGACAAGAGATGAATAATCTCCACAACGGACGCATAAGTCTGAACCTCAGTTACCAATATTTACCCGAATCGTAGTTTTCATTGGGGTGGAGAGTTTCTTCTGTGTCTTCTCCATTTACGTCTTGTTCGGAGCTCAAATTGTTCTCTTGCACCAGCTCCAGAAAACGCAGAGCTGTCTCAGCTAAGTGAGCTATGTTTTCTATAGAAACCACAAAACATAAGGTCCATCATTCATTATCATCATCCTGTTTTTATCTTTCATGTATACATTACGTTGAAATCAACATGAAACATGCTTTTGCAACCCAATTTCCTTAATATCACAATTTAACAATAGGCCCTTTTCACATGACATCACTCTTCTGCCGCGAAGCAGTGTAGCGTTACTTCCGCTAGCGCCTCAGAATGGACTTTACCAAGTCCCTTGCACAGCTGCCACAAATACGCCTAGATGATGTACAACATCTCGCAGACAAATTTTCGATTATGACAAGATAAAAGCTAGATAAAGGATACAAATACTTCGTTGAATAGTACCTGTTTGATTATGAACTAAGTGTTTTGTTTTCTTTTTGTGTTAGCGAAGGTGCTAGGATAAGTACTTGAATACGTGTTCTGTCAGTTTTTTTTTTCAATGTTGTTAAATTCCAGCGCGATGGTAAACAGAGGTTTTCCTCTTCTCCTTCTTTGTTGCAAGACGGATCTTATGATACACTGCTTTGAGAAAAGGGTAAATTAAATCATTGTGAAAAGGGCGTATAGATTGTGAAAAGTGGGCATTACAAAGTAAAAAGATGGCAGCTAGAGCGATTAGAAGAGAGAGGAAAACTATGGATTGATGATGACATCAGTGCATGGATTGACGATGACATTAAAAGTGTGCCGTCACCTTTTTAAAAAAGTAATAGGCTTCATTTGACTTAGAGTTTTCATTTGTATGTGAACTATCACTGTCACCATCTTGTCCTTTCAAACCTGCATGACGTTCTTTCTTTTACAGAATACAAAAGTAGGTATTTGGAAGAATGTCATTAACCAAACAATGGCAATACCCATTGAGTCAATTGTATAGACACAAAACCAATGCGAGTAAATGGGTACTACCGTTGTCTGGTTACCAACAAATATCTTCTTTCGTGTTCGGTAAAAGAAAGAACGTCATGCATGTTTGAAATGACAAAAGGGTGACTAAATGATGAGGTGAATTATCACTTTATCACACAAACAATTCCTTCTATTTTACCCGCATAAGCAAGTCTGACAATCGTGGCTTCATCTTGGGCCAAGTGTGCAATCCCTGGCAAGATGTATTCCGGGTAGATATTAACGTCGTTCCGAGGAACCTCCTTGACCAACGCGAGCACTTTGGTCAGCGTGCGCACGGCTTCAGCTCTGACGCGGGGCATGGAGTCGTTGCAGAAGTGCAGCAGGTACGGTGTGATTCTGTCCAGCAGTATCGCCACATTCAGCCGACCTGCCAAATGCAGTACCAGCTCTAGCGCCGCCAGCTTGGAATCGCAAAAGCGCAGCGTCTGGAGACAGGAAGTGATCACCGACACCAGCACCACCAGACCCTGCTCCTTTGAAGAACTAAGCTCTTCAGATGACTTCTCCTGCTTTTCTGGTTTCCCTGCGTCCCCGCACAGGTTGTTGAGAATGTTCTCCAGGTTCTTACGGATCACCAGCACCCTTTCGTCAGCGGACTGGAAGGTCTCCTTGGCAAACTGGGCCATGTAGGGTTGGAGGAAGGTGTAAAAGATTTCTGGGAAAGCTTTGCCTCGCTGATGTTTCAGGTATTCTTCGGCCGTCAGACGTTTTTCTGGTTCTCGCTGTACCATTTGCAACACCTAGAGATTCAAAGGACGTAAGTTAGTATGAGTTTAGGTAAAAGAATGCTAAACATCTATAGAAAGGAATGTTAAGGAAACTGTACCAGCTCTCTTATATTTCGATCCTCAATTTTCATCAGCACTTGTTCGGTTTGGAAATGTCCGTTACGGTAAGCCAGCAACTGTGAGAGATCGAACAGCGGAACTCCTTCTGTGAAAAGCTCTGCAATCACACATCCTGAAAAAGAAAGAACACAACAGTGTCAATGCAGAATCAGACGTCCCATTATATTCCACGACCATCGTGACAACATCTATACCAGCTGAGAAGATGTCCATGGCCTGCTTGAGCTCTCCTCTGGTCCTTTGGCCACTGCTGGAGAGATCCACAAGCGGAGTTGTCTGGTCACTTTCTGTTCCAAACATGCTGCCATCCACAAATCTTTCAGGAGCGATGTAGCACGTCCTCCTCCTGGACGTGTCGAAGAAGTAGTTGAAATCTGCAGGGTTGTCCTCGGGCAAGTATGTGGGTTTAAAACTAGCAAAGTCCGTAAGCAGCACCCAGTTCCAGCTTGTTACCATCACGTTCTCGGTTTTAATGTCGCCGTGACGCACACCGGATTTATGGGCCTGATCCACAGCATTGAGGATTTGGAAGGCGATCCACTTCTTCTCTACGTTGTTGAGAAATGGACGTGTACTGATGCGGTCGTACAAGTTATCACGTACGTACTGGCGAAAGAGAATGGCTGCTTTTTCGGTGAGCGTGGCTTTTTGAAAAGGAAGACAGTTTTGACAAGAGTGCAGTCGGATTTTCAGCTCCTCCAGCTCCTGCTTGTAGCTGGTCAGGGGCAGGGAGGGGTCCTGGATCGCGAAGACCTTAACCACCACCAAACCCTCTCTATGTTTGGCTCGGGCCACTTTGAAGAACCGTGTACTGCCCAGGCTTTTGTCATACTCGTAATCATGGATGTCGGAGAAGTAACTGTCCACTGAGAGGATTTGCGATGGAGCGATTCCTGCGAGCTGATTCCCCATCTTACTGGGTTAGAGATGGTTGTCCACAAGACAATTCTCCACCTAATAGAGATTAAATAGACAGACAGAGAGACAGAACATTTTAATTTATATGACTGGACGGCTGGATATTTGTCATCAAATCACATGGAATACTTTAGTTTTTTCTACAGTTAACTGTGCTGAATTGTAGTAAACTGTAGTATACTAAATGTATCATACCATAGTATACTATATATAAGTATTCTGTCATAATGACAATATCAAATTGATAAACTGTAATAAATACTGCATCCTTTTCTATTTACTATAGCAACAGTGTACTACAGTATTTTCATCTGGGAAGATTCTTCATATACTTAATAATATATAGGAATATACTGGAAAAACAATACACTATTTTAAATAATATTTGCAATAAAAAGTAATGCCTTACACTATTTAACTGCTATTTTACATTATATGAAAAGCTGCATTGTTTTCCTTGTGTATTATTATGTTACATATTATTTAATATCAATTATAAATGTATAATTATAACATTATACAATTATAACACTATTTACAATTAATATATAGGGAAACATATGTTAGTTGTGTAAGGGTTACAGTTATAAATCTTTCCTTACATGATTACTGAAAATGACTTGGAATTCCAGTATTTATATACAAAAGACGTGTAAATTCATGTTATACATCAGTTGTGTCCGGTGTCTACTTTGTATCACATTACAGTGTCATGAGACAGGAATTGCTGCATCATATCTGTTAGCAACAGTAGCTAAAATAACACCAAAACTCAAAGCAACTGCATTATTGTTATGTTCTCTAAATATGAACTATCAGTGACATATGTTATGTGTATAATGAGAAATTAACGTAAATATAAACATTTTGTTTACCTGATGTTCGGGTCCCAGCGTTGTCAAATAAACACAGTTTAGCTGGACAGCATGTTCATTTCTTTCGGACTCAAAAGACGATCTACATTTTAAACGTGTTTATACTAACGATACTAGCAAACTGTGCGAAATGATACAATATACAGACACTGACGTCAAAGATCAGCTCCGTTTGTTATTTTGTATCAGAAGTGAAATGAGGAATAAGATGTGACCGCATTGGCTGATACGGGATCTGATCTTCACTCATTACAGGCACGCTATTGGAGGAATGCGTTCAACTGCTGATCCTAGATCAGCAGAGCGAACAGGAAACCGGAAGAATAATCCGGAAGTTTCGGACTTTTATTGTAGAGTCATTTCAAGCGCTGTTGTTGATTCTGAATTCAATACTTTGCAAGGTTGTCTTTTTCTTTGAACCCTTTTTAAAAGATTTCTTCTGACGACATGGTGCTTTTTAGAGGGCTTAATAGATTTTTAACCCCGACTAAGTTTGCCACTCCAGCACGGGTAGATACATATTTTTACATACTTCATTTTCTCCTCGAATTTCAATGCAAAATCATTTATTTAATTATTGTAATGTCTCAAATGTTGTGTATTGATTTTATAATTTGGAAAAACATTTAAATCTATATATTTATACATGCATATATATAGGCTACTAAAATGTTCAAATAAATGGGAATGCATAAAGTGACACATTGCAGGTAAACATGATTGACGTTTTACCCCTGTTGTCTTCCAAAAAATACAAATTGATTTAAATATTAAAGTAACTTTGAATATATGTACTTATTGTGCATACGTGGTTTACCTTGTTAAAGTATTAATGACCTTTGACCCACTTCCAACAGTTTCTTTGCAGTCTGCTTCTGGTTTAGGCTAATCTCTAAAAATCTGAAATATTTCTTGTTTGCATCCTCAGTTATTTGGAAATGGGACAAACACCTTATACCAGAGCACTTCCTCTCCAGCTGGATTCTTTCCAGCGTCTGAAGGTGTTATGCTTCCTCCAGGGACCTTTCAAAACAAGGTGGCCTTCATCACAGGAGGGGGCACTGGACTCGGGCGAGGCATGACTGCCAATCTCTCTGCTCTGGGGGCACAATGTGTGATAGCCAGCAGGTAAGTCATCCCTCTTACATGTGTATCTATGGTGGTAGCGGTAATGTTTTGTCACATAAGTAACACCCATAGCTCAAATAATGTAATAAAGTCTATCTGTTATTCCAGAAAACTTGATGTTTTGAAGAAAACCGCTGATGAAATTTCACAGCAGACAGGAAACAAGGTACATGGATATATTGCACAGGTTGCATTTTAAATCAACTTAGTGTATCAGGATCATTGTGATTTTTGTTTTATTAATCAAATGTATTTATTCGTTTCTGTAATACATATGATAAATGTGTTGATGTTTAAGGTTCACGCAATACAGTGTGACGTGAGAGATCCAGCTTCAGTGGAGGCTGCTGTTAACCAGCTTGTCAATGATGTCGGTCTACCTGATGTAGGTTGAAGTCCTCACATCCACAGGAAAGAAACAGTATATTCTCAAAACACATAAAACTCCTACATCTGACTGAAACTGCAGATTTTGGTATGATCCCTTCTTCGGTTCTCTGTCCCACAGGTGGTGATAAACAATGCAGCTGGAAACTTCATCAGCCCCTCAGAGAAGCTTTCACCTAATGCCTGGAAAACCATTACTGACATTGTCCTGAACGGCACGGCCTACATCACACTGGAGGTTGGGAAACGTCTCATTAAAGCTGAGAAAGGTAAATACTATATTCATGAGGTTATAGAAAATCAAAATCATTTTAAGATGATTTCAACATGTATATTTAATAAAAATATGAAATATAATATATTTAATAATAATATGAAGTATAATATATTATTTATGTTTTTGTTTGTTTTGTTTTTTGATTTGTACAATTTTTTTGTGTTTGATTAGTTAGTATGACCACTAGATGACAGTAAGTGCACATTTAAAAAGTTTCCTTTGGCTTCTTGCACATCCCTTTTAAAATTTATAAATGTTATTTATTTATTTTTAATAAAGATTTTTTTTTCAAGAATAGTGCAGAAAAGTGGCATGTAATCTATTTTGAAGCCTGGCTCCTTGTGTGATGTTTACCTCTTTTTTCCAGCTTCCATCAACATATAGTAATTACAAATGTCTAATTACCCTATTAAGTCGAAGCTTAATATGCATAGTATAAATACTGAACATTTTGGACACACATAATATTTCCTGATAAAGTTAAATAGACTTTTAATTGGTTTACCTCTATTTAAAAGGTGCTGCCTTTTTGGCCATCACCACAATCTACGCTGAGAGCGGCTCTGGGTTTGTCGTGCCTAGCGCTGCGGCTAAATCTGGAGTAGAAACGCTGTGCAAGTATGTACCCCTTATTTACCTCCAGATTCAGACAGCATTTCATGTGGCACTCGCTAGAAGATTGTGGCTTCATTTGAGGCGAATGTCAAATGTCCTTATAATCTATTTCTCAATGCCTGCATACATTAACATAATGAAGGTGGCGGTTTGTTTCATTTACATTTTAATTGTGAGATGGGATCTTGATCTTTTTCCCTTGCGGGGGTTGGATCATGATTAAGGGATGCTAAATATTCCTAGAGTAACAAAAGGGAAAAACAACGGCAGATTGTTTACCGCGGAGCTCTGATCGGTATCTTATTATAAAGATATTCTCTCATGACATGTTTGACCATTTTCATAGTAAATTGTCTATTGTTATATGAAATTGTAGATTTGATGCCAATTCATGAGCACACGATGGACTACACGGGAAATGCATGCTTTTCTGTCATAGGTCTTATTTTCTAATGGTCTTGATTCCATGGAGAAATACATCTGAATAACTGATTCTTTGACATAAAAGTCAATTTGACCAATGCAGTAGTATCAATTTTTGCCTTTTTTGTAATTACACAATTAGACAAAGTACATTTATTGAATTCAGCTTTTATCGATTGTATCTTCTTTGAAGCTTTTTAAACGCTCCATGGTGCTGTACCCTGAGCCTTTGTCATTCACCATATGTGATAAACCTCACAGTCGAGTCGCTCTCAGGGACATAATGGCACTTGAAGCGGTGATGTCTGATAGATATGATGACCAGATATCCCTGGAAAACATGGGACAAAATTCCAGATCAGTCAGAACCAGTTTGAAAGGTCTGAATTGAATCATTGTGTCCTCAAACTGTTTCTGTCATACCCACAGGTCTCTTGCAGCAGAGTGGGGCAGATACGGTATGAGATTCAATGTCATTCAGCCCGGACCAATCAAAACCAAGGTATTGTGTTCATAAAAAAGATGAATGATTAAGCAAAGAATAAGACCCTTATTTTCTTATCGCATGTATTTAAAAAAACACCTCAATATATTTGGCAAGCCGAATTTGCTTTTAATCATTCTCAGGATATTAATTATTGATATCAAGATTTATAATTTTACTAGTAAAAATGTGATTTCTTGATATCAACAATCGCTTCATCCCGCGCAGAAATGTGTTTTCTTGATAGAATTTTTTTTATTTTAACTAGTTAAAAATATAATTCTTGATATCTGTAATTGCATATTTATTACTTAAAAAACACGATAGGCTGCCATTCAAATTCAATTTCAGATATCTATAATTATTTTCTTACATGTTACATTTTTTTTAAGCAATTTTTAATGCAATTCTTACTAGTAAAAAACATAATTTTTGATGTTCAGATTTAGAGATATTAAGAATTAAGTTTTTTACTAGTTGAAATAAAATTTTGTGATATCAAGAATACACATTTCTGCGAGTGATGGCGTGATTGTTGATATAAAGAATTCACATTTTTACTAGTGAAAATATTATATTACAAGAATTCTATTTTTTACTTGTAAAAGCTATTTCGACTTGCCACACAATATAGCTGTCCCAATGCTTACATCGCCCCCTATCTTTCTGAAGGGTGCTTTTAGCAGACTGGATCCCACGGGCATGTTCGAGAAGGCTGTGATGGATAGGATACCCACGGGTCGTTTGGGCGCTCCAGGCGAGATCGCCAACCTCGCCGCCTACCTCTGCAGCGATTATGCCAGCTGGGTGTCAGGCGCGGTGAGTTCGGTGACCTTGCATCTCTCTGGGCAAGAGCGCATCCAACCATCTTCCCCCACAGGGCCTCTCCTTTTACAGCCAAAAAAAGACAGAGCCAAGGGCATACACTGCCACCCTCTCCCTCTGTATTAGTCTCTGTGATGGGTAGCGGAGGGAAATTGTGGAGGATTAGAAGAGACCGTTCGATATACACAGGCTGACACATTACTGTAATGGCCCTAAAGTTAAGGATCTCTGACAGAGCATCTCATTATCTGTTTTTGCAACTTTTGTAGCGTTAACGACTCCCCTGTCCTTGCAGGTCATCAGGATGGATGGAGGTGAATACGTCTCCATGGCTGGAGAGTTCAATGATCTGAAGAAGGTGATTTTACCTCAGTCCATCACATGTTTAGAACAGGGAGTAATGATTACTTCATCTGTTGACCTTGATTTTATTTGGCAGGTCACAAAAGAGCAGTGGGCCATGATGGAGGCAATGATCAGAAGCACAAAAGGATCTTAGACCTGCTAAGACAGAATTCCCATTGTGAAAGTGTAGGAACAGTTGTAATGTCTGTATTCTGTTCTTCTTGAGTGAACCTCAAAATGTATAATGTCTCAATATTGTTGAACCAGAAAGTCTATCAATACATAGACAGTTCTGCCTTAAAATACCATCCAATGGTAACAAACTTGGGTGCATGTGAACGTGCCTTTACAATCTTGACTGTTGTTGTTTTAATGCATCCTCTAAAGTCGCAACTGATGAGCATTATATTTTTGTAACATCTTTCTGACTAATTCAAAGGTGCTGTATTTTTCATTATGCTTGTTATGTTTGTCAAATATAAAGTAGAACAATCCAACAAATTTTGCATTGATCTTTCTTCATAGAACTGCATAATCCCATTCATAAAAAAACGGCATAAGGGATAGCAAACAGATCTTTTTGATTTGATTGTTTAAAGCTTTGAACGTCATTTTGTACCTGTTTTAATTTAAATTTCACATGAAGATACTCTAGAGTGTTTTCTTTTGTGCATCATAGGGTCCTAGATTAAAGTGCCATTGACCAGAAGCATTTCAAACAAACATTAGCGCTTATCAATACTGCTTATTATACCACCATTTATTAGCTTGTGCAAGATTGTGACAAACCTTTTGATAGTTGGGGCAAACAGGGCACATTGTGGCCCTTTAATGTCTGTATAAATTGCTTTAATTCAGTTCTTTCTGTCCAAAAGCTATGGTGCCTTTCTTGATATGTCAACTTTATGACTGGGATTCTGGTGCTTGGGTTTAGCCTGCATAATTCTTTGATATTATGTAATGAATATATAAAGATTGTGTAATATACACTCACCTAAAGGATTATTAGGAACACCTGTTCAATTTCTCAGTAATGCAATTATGGTGGTGGTGTAATGGTGTGGGGGATGTTTTCTTGGCACACTTTAGGACCCTTAGCGCCAATTGGGCATCGTTTAAATGCCACGGCCTACCTGAGCATTGTTTCTGACCATGTCCATCCCTTTATGACCACCATGTACCCATCCTCTGATGGCTACTTCCAGCAGGATAATGCACCATGTCACAAAGCTCCAATCATTTCAAATTGGTTTCTTGAACATGACAATGAGTTCACTGTACTAAAATGGTCCCCACAGTCACCAGATCTCAACCCAATAGAGCATCTTTGGGATGTGGTGGAACGGGAGCTTCGTGCATCTCACAAATCTCCATCAACTGCAAGATGCTCTCCTATCAATATGCGCCAACATTTCTAAAGAATGCTTTCAGCACCTTGTTGAATCAATGCCACGTAGAATTAAGGCAGTTCTGAAGGCGAAAGGGGCTCAAACACAGTATTAGGATGGTGTTCCTAATAATCCTTTTGGTGAGTGTAGATAAACACATATAAATACATTATTTCCAAATAGTAAATAAATGGCATTCCGAAATATATAACTATTTGCTTTATTGATAATTGAACTCGCATGTTTGTTTGGGCACATTTATCATGGTTAATTTCACAAACTCAATTTATATGGGTTATTTATATATATTTCTACATATTGGAATATAATATTTAGATGATATATTTTCTGATTTTGTACAGGTTATATGTAGGTTTCGATATCCAGATTTGTGTACCCCACTCTATGATTTAATACATTGTTGCTGTCCTTCCAAAACCTCTGATGTCCAAATTTGTTTTAGGAAATAAAAAAACACTGTACTGTTTTATTATTAAATACTGTATTGACAAAGTGGACAACTTTTATAAGCTTTTTATGAGTTATGTGTTTGCAATACCCAGTGACAAACATAAAGGGTGACTAATAATAACCGTTGATGTTTCAGAAGGACAGCAGCAACATTTATTTAGAGTCTCGATGTTTAAGTTATATGTGGATTTGAATTTTCAACTTTTAGAGAAATAGCAAGTACTGTTCAACAGTGTCTAGTCAAAATCAACAGACGTAAAATATTAGAATCGTGTACATTTAATATTTTTATTTATTTATTTCAATAGCAATTTTAATGCATTCTTGATAATGGAAAATAAAATACACAAGTTAATTGTTTTTTTCTTTTGAGTATGTATCCGTTGACAAATGAAACAAGCTGTACAGTAAGTCTTGCAGTCCTACACAAAACGTGACTGTGCATCTTTCCAAGGTCTCCGCTTCAATTTCCAAGATAAGATTGTTGATCTTTTTAAACTCCAAATGTAACTCTACAGAGAGAAACTCTGCTTTTGCAAGCGCTTAATCATGCACCATGTCAATGCAGGGCTTTACAGTGAAGAATGGTTTTATTAACTAAACAAACTAACATAAAGCATGTTCTGATAATGTTATATGAATCTAATCTCTGTGGACGGAAGAAACATGTACACATCGCACACAAAAGATATGTCATTTAGTCAGTCTTTCAATAAGTTTAATATCTTCTCACACAGTGTCTATTGTGTCCGGCATAGAAGAGCTTTTCATTGTTTACAAAGCAAAATAATGTTGATCTAACATCAGAGACAGGACCGGGGCGATGCATTACACTCGGCATGAGCTTAAAGTCAGAAATGCCTCAGGAGCTGCCATCCACAAACATGCATCGCAAAATAAATGCACATTAGTCCTTTAAAGTTCAATATCGATCCCACCAACAGGTCATGTGTTTCAGCATTCTGTACGACGTTATTGCTTATGGCTACAATATCGTACGATAAATTGGTTATTACTGAGAATATTCGTTTTATAAATGTCGGCGTATATATTTGATGTTGTGTGGGCATTTCTACTGTGTTGCGTTTCCTCTTTGTTAAAGAACATGTTTGATGTATGAGGCGCGCGCTGTGCAGTTCATAAGCATCGTATCTGTTATTATTGAAAAAATCTGTACAGTTAGAAACGGTAGAAACAGCGAATTGAAAAGTAGGTGTTGTGAAGTCAATGTTCGGAATAAAAGAACGTAAATATACAGTAAATATGATCTAGCTACTTTACACTTGACAGGTGAGCGGTGGGTGTGGTTCTGTGATGGTATGAGATCAGAGGGGTGGCTGTCCTGTTTCACATCTCCTCTGTGCACAACACGAGCGCTAACTCTGATCTGTAGAGCTTTCCCCCGTCAGACAGAGCCATGATGGCGGTTTTATATGTGGGGATTTTTTTGACTTCTAGCATCTGTTGGAGAAAGAACATCTTTAATGTTTGCATTTGTTTTATCTCTGGGAATGAATGTCCAGAATAATTGGTCTGTTAGACTTCTACCTTGCTGTTTTTCTCACAAAGATCTTTGAGGAGGGCGTCAAGCTCATTTTCATCCATGTAACCGTTCCTGTCCTGCGAGAGACGGAGAGCAGTGTGAACGTTAACAAGCAGATGTTTGTGACAGCCACTGAGGAAACTCAGCGTCATGCCACTTTACCATCATTTCCTGTATTTGCCGCAGAGACATTAGTGATGCATCATGCGATGTTCTCTGGGGAGAGATTGGAAATCAGGGCATTGAGGATCGGTTTCGCACAGTCAATGCAATGACATGCTGGGTCTCGGGGTGCTCATCTGGTTCTCTGGAGAAATAACAGCCAGAGAAACTGGGCCTTTGACTTCCTTCAGAGGGCTTAAGACATTAAGATGTCCTCCTGAAATAGCAATGTACTTTGAGTTGAGATTTTCTCCTGAAGAACACAAATAAAGATGCTTTGAAGAACGTTGGTACCCCAAACAGCATTGGCCCTTTTTGACGTCCATAGTATGGACACACAACCACCGAGACCAAAATATCTTCTTTTATGTGAGTTTAAAACAGGATTTTTGTGGTTGAACTATCCCTTTATTGGTCTGTTGAAAGAATGGGTTTAAAGCCAGTCTTTGGGTTTGGGCATATGTTGTCTTCTGTAATATTACTCTGTAATTTTAAATAACCAGGCATATGTGCAACCTGAACCTGCCAGTCAAGATCAATATAGATCAGGTCTATGTCATCAACAGTAAAGATTTCGACCCATTCAGGGACACAGTGATGCATTACAATGAAGAATGGACAGAAATGTTTAAAGTTGTTGGTAGGGATGGGTACCGAGAACCGATAATGATTTGGAACGGTACGTAATTGGGTCGATTCCAGAGTATCGATAAGCTTCAGGACAAACGACACTTGCTTTGTTTTAAGGGGCTTACCTGATCATAAAACTCAAAAATCTTGTTGAACTCTTTTCTGGCCATTTTTACACCCTGATGAAAAGAGGAAAACAGTTTTTTCAGATTAGAAGGTTATGTTCAGAATGAAAGTGTAAACTGAATGAATCTTAATGGAGCCAAACCTGAAATTTTAGTAGAAAGTTCTCCTGGTCTGGTAACAGCCTGTTTAAAAAAAAGGGACAACACATTCCCAATTTTCACATCAACTTTCAAAGCCAGTGATAAATATTTATGCATTCGCAAAACCAACTAACCTCGCCATTTCTGACAGACATAATTTCCCGTCTCTATTCGAATCGAAGATTTTAAGCTGTAAAATTCCAAACAACATTTTCTCTCTTAAATTGGAAAAACTTTCCGAGGTGGCGCCAAATGCAGATAGATCTTGTTAAGATTTGGAGCCGTCTTACCGTGGTCTGTGTGTATTCCTCTAATTTCTTCTCGTCGTATGGTTTTTTGGCCCTCTGAAGTAAATCTTTCAAAAAGTTCTGTAAAACACAATATCATTTTATATTACTTTTTCACACTGGTAGAATTCATGGACTTATATATGGATGCTAAAGTACAATACTCGTCAAAAATGATGTCCAACTGAGACTAATTTAAGCTCATTCGTACATTTTAGTACGATTTGCTTTTGAGCCAGTGACATTAGGTTTAGGTGCAGGGCGTTTATAATTATTTTAGTCTAAAAAGGTCTTTTGTTGAGAAGACCTTAAACCTCATGCTCATTTAAGGGGTTCAAGGACATATTATATCCTCAGAAGAAGACACCATTCCAAATGTTAATTTATGCTGCATTTCTAGATATATTGTGGCCAGTCCAGAATCTGTTATCACATAAAAAATACATATTTTTTTAACTTATCCTACATACATGTACAAAACACTGTTGTATTAATTAAATTTGAATATAAAACTTGTGTTCTTTGCATTATTTGATGTCTGAAAAAAATACAGAGTCAAATATTTTGATCTGTTTCTCCAGTTTTGCGAATAAATGCAGTAGAAACAATATTTGAAATTTGGGAGAAATATTGTCAGTAGTTCACAGAATGAAACAAAACTGATCAATTACCCTAAACACATACCTAAAAATAGTAAATTCATCAAAGCTGAAAATAATTTACATTTACATACTTACAATATTTATTTCTGCAGATGTGTTTTTATTAGGTCAAAAGAAGGTTGTATTAAAAATGAAGAACTCATACAATTCTAAAATAGAGATGATTCGTCCTCAAATCTTTTAGTATTATTAGCATTAATAATATTTCATATTTATTTATAAAATCTCAAATATTTAATGATAAAAATATTAAGAATATTACATAAGTTTCTTACCTTAAGTTCATCAGCTTCAATGTATCCGCTGTGATCAGCATCATAATTTCTCCAGGCCTGAAACCGAACGAAGATAAGCAGAATCTCTGTGAATATTGCCCTGTGCGGTAATTTCAAAACATAATTTTCAGGAAGTGATTTTGGCTAAAAGAAGTGTACCTTCATAAATTCTGCACAGGACTTTAACTGTTGTCTGAAAAATAGCAAAAAGTTTTCCTCTGTGGGTAATATCTGTACCAACTGCAAGAGAAGAAGGATGAGATCAAAATACAGTATTAAATGTCCCTAACTACATCTCATACAAATGAATTTCTATGAGAAAGATAACGGTGTGAATCATGAAGAGATGTCATTTAATGAAATGTCAAAGTCAGCAAGATCTAAGGGTATCCATTTAGAGATAACATCTCAAAGAAGATGCTCCTGAGAGAGCTGCTGACAGCTGCCCTGACTGGCAGAAATCCATGTGCTTCAATGTGAACAGCAATAAAGATTTTCTGTTAGGAATGATGGTCTTGAGTCAATATGAAATGGCATTTCGTCTTTTGCAGGATTTTTATATTTCAGAGTTACAGGCAGGTGGCAGTTTCAAGAGCCACACATTTACCTTTGTCAACATGCAAAACCTTTTTCATTTTGTAACTTAGACACAGCAGACGACAGCATTACGCTCAATATTGCTGGTGACAGGAATCTGTCATGACACATGTCATAAAATCTTTTCAAGACCTCACCATGGAGATTAATCTTTCTTACATTTACATATAACAAATTGGCAGACACTTTAATCCAAAGCATCTTACAGTGCATTCAAAATGTGCTTTTTATCACGTGGGTGTTGGATTCAAACCCATAATGCAATACTTTACCATCTGAGGCACAGGGACACTTCTCACCTCAATGATACCTATTTTCCCATCTGCATTCTGTTCATATTTCTCCACGAAGGCTTTCATTTTGTCTGTTAGTTCCTAGAGGAAAAACATTCAATGAACAGGCAGTCCGTAACAATATATTCAGCGATTCTAAGAGAACAAAGCTTCCTGCGGTTACAGTCTATTTACTACAGAAGTTTTTGGTTGATTCATTTTTTATTCACTGAGTCGCTGATGTGTAAGAAGACCAACATGCAAAGACAATTATACATGCTGTTATCTTCAGTCCTCATTGCACAATTCTGATTGTGTTCTCCTTCTGCGCTGTATACACATACGGCAGAATGCTCTTTCCTTAAACAACCTCCCCAAATGACAGGGCTACTTGGCATAATGTAGTGTAGTACAGTAGTAGAGTATGCAAAGAAAGTGCAAAACATCACATTAGCAGATAAAAATGGACAAATATGAATTTGAATCAAAATATTGATTAGTGAACATAAATGAACTACGACTTTGCAACATGTAAACACTGGAGCAGAGCTGCTTCTGGTGTCATTTTTATTAATCTTTTTTTTTAATGGTACATACATAATTACATTTTAAACATATTTGTTTAACATCTTGATTTGGTTGTATATATATTGGGTAGTATTTTCTTCAAACTTTTGTGTTGTGTTGGAAAAACGGAAACGTTCGGAAAGTTCTCCTGGACCAGTGTCGAGCGTTGTTTACGTCATCCGAAGTTGTCTTTGTAGTTATATTTATAGAATTACTGTTTTCCCTTTGTCTCATTTCTATTATGCGTTTGTTTTTATCATTACAGTTGTCCGTTGTCAAACACTCATCTTTATATTTAGTCATGTATATTGGTTACCGTTATTATGGTTATTTTAGTTTCATTTTTAAGTGAAATATTTTGGATTTAGTTGCTACTGAAATATGAATCAAAACAAAGTAGTATTACGGTATTACTTTAAGGGTGTTTAAAGGACCCTTAAAAGTTTCATTTCTCAACGTTTTTCTGTTTTATACTCTATACACCATTACAGAATGTATATAGTTTATCTCTGTATAGATCACATTGAGGGATTATATTCTTGGCAGACATGAATCACAAGAAACCTTTTCCGCAGAACACATTAGTTTTTCTTGAATTAAGGTGCAGGCACAGATAACACAGAACAGATAACAGTGAATAAAGGAATATAAGTGAGGCTTCTGAGACACATTCACTGTATAACAACTAGAAAGCAGAGCATGACGACATCATTAAAGGTGAGAAATGAGCCAGAGGTTGATTCTCCAGTTCTGTCATACTTCATCACCTCCTTCATCATCATCTTTACCTCTAATAGGTCTGAAACTCATCGACACGGAAATCTCAATGAAACGATGGCTCTGGATCAAGTGATAAATAGTGCAATAAAGGGCCCTGACCTCTAGGATGCATCCTGCACCAGTATTCAGGTTGGGGATTGGTCAGATTTTGTCCCCTTTAAAACACGTGAATACAATCATGACAATAGCCATTAAGTCTAGAGGATATTTATCTGCAACGGTATAATGCAAATGTATGGTCTTAGCACTGGTAACTTGAAGGTTGCATGTTTGAGCGTGATGTGCCCTCATGTGACCTTCAGCAATGCTTTGGGTGATAGCGTCTAACTACTGTTATTACTATTTTAACAATATTTGAGATATTCAGTACAAAAACTCTGCCATAAATCCTCAGGGATTTGTTTGGCAATGTGCCCCATAAATGTTGTTTTCGTTGATATTTCAACAGCAAATCTGTTTTCCCAACTCTAGATTGAAACAAACTACGGTTCACGCCAGTTATGAGTTTCATCCAAATTCATTCTCAAGTCCACAAGCTATTCAACAAGGCTGATTAAAAGGCTCTTTCGTCTTGTTTTTAACACAGTTCTTTGCTGTTCTCTTATAGATAACACTTACAGCATGACAATCAAGTAATTGCAACTACAGAGGAGTGCAGTTATTGTACAACAAAGCAAGATTCATCCTTTATATATCCTCTGTGAGGAGGACGAGCGCAGGAGCAGCAGATGCGCATGGACATGCAGGACAGACTGACTCTAGTGTACTTACTGACACAAGCAGAGATACAGTCAATGTCTCTCTTTTCTCCTCTCTCAAAGCTTTTTGGGTCTGACAAGATCATATATTGTAGTTTCTGCGCCACTCGTTTTACAGAACCGAAGGGGATCCATCATACCCACGGAGCATGACCATACGCATATGCTGTATAATCAGATCTTGTTAAAAGCGTATTGCTAAATTACTTTTATTCTATTCTCAGGTTTTGTTTATTTTAAAGCCACAATGTGCAGCATTTTACAAATTACTAACGTAATTAATAAAACAAATATTCTCATTATTATTAATAATATTATTGATAAAGCGCAATAGTTTATCTCAGTCTATTTCCTTTAAGGACGCAGAAAGAAAACTGTTGTGACTTACCAGTCCTGCTTGTTTTCGTGCTTGTTGTAGTTCTTTGATAAAATTCTGCAACTCCTTCCCCTCGATATATCCATTACCTGAGAGCATTTACAGCCCAAAGCAAACACACAACACATTTTCAAGTCACAGACGACGTCTGCAAAAATTACATTTCAAAAGCGCACAGACTGAAATGACTAACAATTTTTCGTTTGCCCAATTCTGAGTTTTTCATTTTACATTTTCAAGCAAACTTTGAAAAACCGGTTGCAAAGGAGGTGGCAAAATAATCCCGAATTGTTCTTTCCACAAAAACTGTTTCAATTCACCAAATCCACAGTAAGAGGGAGAGAAATTACCATCGTTGTCATAATGATGAAATATATCCAGGAACTGAGAGGCGGAGATCTCTACTCCTTGAAGGTAAGCGTTTGCCATGTTTTTGCCGTGTATCTGGTGCTGATGTTTCGCACTGTGATGCTGTGATCTTGTTTCTGAGGTCTCCAGTATTTAAACGTGCTTGCGCCCTCCTCCACTCTGATGCGCGCACCTCTGTCTCCGCAGGTACAGCGCGCACTCCGGTGACTTACTGCTGAGCCACACGGATGTGAGGCGCATTCAAATGAGGACTGATGTCACACTAAGACCACATTGAGTCCGTAATAAACTTGATATAGAGACTGTGGAACATCTGGCCACATAAAATGCCATTTCACAATCTGATATGCGCGAAGTGCGCTGTTTGGCACCATTGAATACAGATTTTTCATTGGGCAAAAAGTCCACTTCGGTCACAACCTTCATTGTGATTAAAAGTAAAGCCTACTGAAACTGCTGGGGAAATTATTTCTAAAGATCACAGTAAAATCATAAGAGCTTGCTTGGGTGGAAAATCGAGAATTTTATATTGATTTTGTTTGGTTCACCGATTTTGTTTGGACGACTCGGAGGGTTTAGATTGTTTAGGCTACTTCAAGCTTTTAGATGTTTACATTTAGCAGACGCTTTTATCCACAGCGACTTACATTGCTTTACCCTATATATTTATATAGGTATTTGCAATCCCCTGGGATCGATCCCACAACCTTGCTCTTACCACTGAGCTACAGGAAAGCTAAAATGTTACATAGTAGGAATTTGTTAAAACGGAATTAATTTTTTTTGTGACTGTACATGTTATGAGTTGAGACAGTGTGAATATGCGCAAAAATACAATAGGTATTGGTATAAGGGTCAGGGTAATAAACTCAGAAGCCGAACAGACCCAGAAGCTCTTTTTTGCCTTTTGTGTACAAACTGATGTCACAATTTCAGATTTATTTATATTGTTATCATGGCCAAAATAATTCACATTAACAATAATATACATTTGTGAAAGTAGATTATTGTTTAAAGATAATAAAATAAGTAAAGTTAAATAAATAGAATTTCATTAACATCCTTTTATTCTTGTTCCTGTCAAATAAGCATGGAAAAATGAAAAACACTTTAATGTGCCAAGCCATCATAACCGAACCAAACCGAAAACCGTGGGTGAAAATCGAGGTTCCTATTTAACTGTGGGTGAGCTGTATTGTTATATCCCTAGTATACACTCACCTAAAGGATTATTAGGAACACCATACTAATACTGTGTTTGACCCCCTTTCGCCTTCAGAACTGCCTTAATTCTACGTGGCATTGATTCAACAAGGTGCTGAAAGCATTCTTTAGAAATGTTGGCCCATATTGATAGGAGAGCATCTTGCAGTTGATGGAGATTTGTGGGATGCACGAAGCTCCCGTTCCACCACATCCCAAAGATGCTCTATTGGGTTGAGATCTGGTGACTGTGGGGACCATTTTAGTACAGAGAACTCATTGTCATGTTCAAGAAACCAAGTCGAAATGATTGGAGCTTTGTGACATGGTGCATTATCCTGCTGGAAGTAGCCATCAGAGGATGGGTACATGGTGGTCATAAAGGGATGGACATGGTCAGAAACAATGCTCAGGTAGGCCGTGGCATTTAAACGATGCCCAATTGGCACTAAGAGGCCTAAAGTGTGCCAAGAAAACATCTCCCACACCATTACACCACCACCATAATTGCATTAATGAGAAATTGAACGGGTGTTCCTAATCCTTTAGGTGAGTGTATATATATATTAAAATCAACCAATAATTAGTTAAATTCATCTTTACATTTTTTTAATTTTGTGTCTTCTCATTTTTTGGGCCAAGAAATCACACTTTAAAATTGAGTTTTAGGATAAGAGAGAGATCTGCAACCATTGTGGCTCTTAAAGGGACAATTCACCAAAAACGAAAATTCTGTCATCATTTGCTCACCCTCTGATTGGTCCAAACCTGTCCTCTTTTTTTTGTTCTGCTTGACACAAAGGAAGAAGTTTGGAAGAATGTCAGTAACCAAACAGATCTCATCCCCTATTGACTCTTATTCTCCCTACTATGGCTTATGCTCGATTATTTTCATTTCGTCATATGTGTAGAATTAACACAATTTCAAAGACCATGCTTTTAATATTATGATTAATGACAATACCTGTATGCTGTGACACCCCAACTAATGCAAACCTGAATTCGTAGAAATAATTCCCTTTGTCTACAGAAAGCATTCCCCTGCTGGATTTGTTGTTTTTGTTCTGTGTCTCTTGTTTACAGAACATTAATTCATAAAGATAAGCGATGACCCGGGAGATAATGGCTCTCCGTGTGGTTTTAATGAGGCTCCCTCCCAAACAAATGACTGCTGGCTCTCTGTCACTGCACCCTGCCTGGCAGGTAGGCAGACAGATGGATAGATGGACAGCTCTCCACACAAGTCCCCTCATGCAATTAAAAACCTCACTGGTAACCTGACAGACTGGGTTAGAATACATGGTGTTAATGGTCACTCCACAAAAAATATGTGCTTTATGAATCGCTGACAACATTAATGGTTCAAATGACAAAACCAAAAGAGACCCGTCACCTGCAACTTCATGTAGTTTTGTGTGTGTTTGGATAGGTGATGTTTGTTTGAGGCTTAGTGACTGGACACTGTGTTCTTCATGGACACATGAGTGTAAAGTAGATGTGTTGTCTGACAGTTGTGTTGTGAGTCCAGGCCATTATGAAACACTCCTGCAGAGTGATGTTGTGAGAAGCTTACATCACACCTTATAAGTGCACCATGACACCTGCACATGTAAACAACTCATCTACACGTCAGGTGCTGAGATACACACCATATGATGTCTGCTGTATTTTTACAGGACAATGGTTAAAAATACTTGCTTGGTTTCGTTTTATTGGTGCTTTATGTGTTTAAAATCAGTCGAATACTGACTTCAACCTGTTTAGCAAACTTGGGTTACATTAAAAGGACGTTTCACATAAATATAATTTATTATTAATATGTGTGTCCATACAATGGAAGTCAATGGGGGATAGCGTTGTGTGGTTATCAACATTCTTCAAAATATCTTCTATTGTGTTCTGCAGAGGAAAGAAAGTCAAGTGGATATATCAAACTTGATTTATTTTATATATTATTTATTTACCTCGTGTCCTTTAAAGCATGTATATGATTATTTCTTCTGTGAAATGCAAAATAACATTTTGAGAAATGTCCCTGTGGTTGTGTGTCCATACAGTGGATGTCTATCGGGGACAGCGTTGTTTGGTTACCAACATTCTTCAAAAATATCTTCTTTTGTGTTCTGTCTTTGACATTCTAACGCACTGGCTGTATAGATGATACAAGATTTCCAACATCTGCCGTAGTTTTTTTAAACTCTGTGAGCATAATTGTATTAGGAATTTGAAAACTCCCTTTAATAAAATATGCCTACATTGTGTTATTCATGGAACAGCAACTTATGCTCATTGTTGAACAACCGGTGGGAAATAGAAACCATCTTTAAGGTATTATTATTTTGTCTTGATCACTCATATGTTAACTTCATTATTTGCTTATTGTGTTTTTGTTTGTTTTCATGGAAGAAATGTCTACACTGAAATTATCATGATTTGCAAAATGATTGCATTAATCATTTTTAATAATTTGCAACTTCGCCATTTGGTAATGATTCAGCCTTTCTTCCAGTTAAATTTCTATTGCAGCTTTTCCTCATCAGATCCTGATCGGCTTCTGCACAGATTTGATTATTTGTTCGGTGTGTTTTGGAACACCTCCTTAACCAATCGAAAAGTCAGGACAGAACAATAAACACTTTATTCTTTGTAAATATGTGTCAGAGCTTAAAAAGTTAAACCTTAATCCAGAAATGGATTAAGAAACATCCAGATTATAGCAAAACTTTTCATGCTCCGAAGAATGTTCAGAGGGGACAAATATTTCCTGCTGACTCCAAAAACAGGAATGCAGCTGTCGGCAATAAAATTAAATTGAATCACGTTGGTTTCTGTATTTGACATGGAAAGAAAATCAAAGAAGGTTATGCCCGCAACGTCAACGCAGTCAAAACTCTTGATTAAGTAAAAATCTATTTTATTGATAGGAATACTCATTAAAAGATGGCGCTAATTAGAAGAATGACTTTTCAACCCTCAAAGTTGCAACTTGGAAGAAAAAAGTCTTTAACGAACAGTGTTAATAATTCAAAACTTTGACCCCCCAAGATTACATAAACGTGACTAAAGGTTTTTCCACAAAGGTGATAATAATATTTACCAAAATCCAGTGAGAGCTGAAAAATTGAAGGGCTGAAAGTAAATGATGGAATCTCAAATGTGTTCACCATAGTTAAATTATTCAATTAGTGTTCTTGCATGGCATTCCTAACATCTTTTATAGCATCATTTAGTTTCTATTATCACAAGACTATAAACAAAGATTAATCTGTTTTCAGAGCATCATGAAGCAACACCACATTTTATTAGTTTAATTAAAAAATCGGATGAATTAGGACTAATTGGTAAGCTCACGCAAAGTGATTTTGCTGATGTTTCATAAATGAAAGAAAGTATATTTAAACCGTCTACAATCAATTTAAAACTGCAGTCATTTAGATTCGTCAGCAATATTATGTAACTTCCTCTGAACATCATTTTGTTTCTCAAGTTAAACCTTAAATCACATGAAGGAATAGATAAACATGATTTTTGTATGAGAAAGCTTTGAGAAAGCATTAAGTCTGTTACCTGTCCACAGTATTATTATAATTTTATTGGTTCTCAAAAATGTATAATTTTAACATTCCTGCATCATCATAACAACCGAGGTATGTTGATTTACATTCTTGCTCTTTTGCATTCTTGTAATGTGAGTTGAATACAGAAAAACAAGATGAAGTACTGCTATATCTACATGAAAGTTTCAACCATCCATATGCATTTAAGATAAACAGTCTAAACCAGTGGTTCTCAAACTTTGTTGTTGAAAGGCCCCCTTTAGAGTGCATTGCTTTGCAGCCCCCCAAATAAAGATTTATGATCTTGTATATATATTAAACCAGAAACATATTTTGTTATGCAATGCTGGAACATCACTTTTTGGGTTTGGTGGTCGTATTTTACTGAAAATTTTACTGATAAATGTCTATATTTTAAAAAATGCCACACAATCCGTGCCCCCATGGATCCCTCTTGGGGCCCCTTGGTCCCAGTTTGAGAACCACTGTCAAAACGTCTTAACATGAATCATTTTAGATCATAGCGTTTTAGATAAAAGCGTCTGCTAAATGACTAAATGTAAATGCACGTCGATGCTTCCCTTGATTGACGCTACACAGCATTGGGGTTGTTGTTATTGATGGGATCCACTTGATGAGAGCGAGCGATAAATGTCATGAGCACGTTCTGAAGCATCTCAGCCCTCATCTTGCTGATCTGCAGAACTTCTTCGTGATTGACCTTCTCCTCCCGACTGTAGTCCAGAGAAACCTTGTTGGTGATGAGCGAAAGGCCCAGGACACTCAGTCCACAGTGCTTGGCTACAGTCACCTCGGGTACCGTGCTCATGCCTGCAGCCACAACCAGAACCAGAGAGAGAGAAACATAATTAAATGGCACCAAGATGGCACATCACAAAAGTATGTCCATGTCCATGTCTGGGACTTTCTTACTTCATGGGAATAATAATTGGAAATATTTTTTCCAGAAATATTATTCATTCTGTTAGTAATCTCAGGTCAATTATCAAAACCCACCCTTCAGGTCATCAGAGGACCAGCGGTGAGTATGTACTGCTGAGATCACTGATTAACCTAATTACATTGATTGAAGTGGTCTCTTTGGCCCTTTGGGTGGGCCTAATCCTTATCAACAGGACAGGTCTCCTCCGTCTGCCATAATACGGCACATTATTAACTAATTTTTAATGAAGGGCCTATTAATGAATATGCACTGCACACAGAGGAAAACAAGTTAAACCATTCCTATGAAGAGCTACTACAGACAAGTATTTCCATAGATTAGAACCAAGTGCATATATTTTTAAATATATAAAACTGCAAATCCTTATATATTATTTAATATATTGTAATGTTGTAATATATAAAAACATTAACTCAAACAACTCAAAATATACATGTTCTGCATTTATCCAACAAACCAATAACTGTCTATGTTTTATGTTTAAAACGTTTATTGTTCTCCATTGCGTCCCTTGCTTTAATCTTCCTGACATGGCCCTGTAAACTTTCGGTCCTGTTAAGCGTGTTGAAAAAATGTGATATGCTCTACTACTTGTAAGTCGCTTCGGATAAAAACGTCTGGCAAATGAATTTGGTTGAAGCATACATGTTTTTCCATATATTTACAAATAAACAAGGTCAAATATATGAAGTTGGTTCCAAAATGAGATGTTTCTTTTGTCGCGCATTACAATTAATGTCAATCAAACTGCAGTTGATTTGCTTTGATTTAAGCCATAATAACTGAAAAGAAAATACACTTTACTAACACAATAAAACATAACAAAAAACATGCTTTTTGAAAGATTTTAAAATCAAATTTTACAACCAAACTCTGCATACAATGTAAATAAATATGGAAAAATATACTTTATTTTCCTGTGGTATAGCTAATTTTGTGCTGACTGGTAGGTGAAAAATCTACAAATTAATATCGGAATTTTTTAATATAAATACAGTATTATGCCCTATTTTTACACTGTATTGTTACATCAAAGATAGCTTCTTGGATGTATTAAATGGCATTCTGAGCAGTTTTGAGACATTGAGCTCCAAAGTTTTTGCAAGATTTTCCTACTTTTTGTTGTCTAAAAAAAGTTCCATAATGTACATAACATACAGAATAACATAAAAACACTCTTTGAATTGATGTGTTCATTTCAACACATCTTTTTGTGTAATTTATTTTAACACACATGGTGCTAATAAAACAGAGATCTGTTGTCATTACCAAAACACAAAAGGTGTTGTTTTTAGCTTTGTTTAGTCTACATATTAAATAATTTATTCTTAATGAACCCTTCTGAGCCATTTTACTATTTACTTTGTTAGGCAATATTATTAGTTGAGGTTGTAATAGTTTCTAAAAGAAAAAAGAATAAAAAAAGGAAAAAACATGCATATAGTCCATACCTACAGAATCGCTCCCCAAAATGTGTAACATGCGTGCCTCAGCGATGGTCTCAAAGTTGGGTCCGCTAACCATACAGTAGACCCCCTCGCGCACAAAATTGGAGTAGCCCAGCTCGGCAGTGATGTCTAGAGCAAGCTTCCTCAGGGCTTTGCTGTAAGCATCAGACATACAGGGAAACCGGATCCCAAACCTAAAGAGATGTACAGTTTAAGATTTCACCCTGTTCCTTTACACGAAAAGTAGCACATCCCAACGTCCCCCGTCTTAATTTCCATTTAACATACCGTTCATCATTGGGCCCACACAGCGGGTGCTGTCCAGCAAACCCCGGCAAGTTAATATGATCCTTAATAACCATGATGTCTCCCACTTTAAAATCCTGACAAAGACCTCCAGAGGCATTTGTCACGATAATGGTCTCCACACCCATCAGCTTGAAGATTCGAACAGGGAATGTGACCTAGAAAAATACCCACGCAGAGGAAACCGATTTACATACAACAAAGGATCTTCAGGTACTGTACGTTCACTGAAGCCTTAGGACCACATGAGTTTGGCTTTCGTGTATAGCTCAAGTAGGGAATCATAGGGCTAGCAACACCAAGGTCATGGGTTTAATCCCCGGGCAATTCATCATTTGGATCAAAACATCCATCAGTTGCTTGAAATAAGTAAATAAACAAGAATATTAAACTGAAATTAACTATAGAAAGGAAATATCATTATTAAATAATATAGATAATATAAATAGATATTATTGAAAGAGATTTACATTTATTAAGAATCTGACAAAATGCCATAACAACTACATGGCAAACTGTGCAATAGATTTCCGTAGTGTGGCTAGCCACAGCTTTCAATACGGATGAAACAAGCTTCAGTAATTCCAAACTGGATAAATATAAGATCGGGGAACAGAATGCCATTAAGGGAAGTGTCAGTATGAGCAGAAGATGAACAATGAATTTTCAGGCTCAGTAAGCATCGCTCAATAGAGATGTCACAGTTTGTCAGTCTGTGATTTTGCTGATGAACCACAGTGGACGAGCCAGGGTGGACGTGTGGGGCCGCCACCAGCAACACTGCCATTACAACTGTACACCGACGGGTCAAAGAGGTGCATAGGCATTTGAGGAAAATCCACCCCAACCCGCTGCCCTCTAAATCAAAGACGACATCTTCATGGTTTAGAGATCAGAAGTGGCATTATATTTGATTCTCCAACGATCTAGGAGCTGCATTTCATCCATAGAGCTTCCCTCTAGCTCAGTGGTAAGAGTATTGCGTTAGGTTGTGGGTTCCAACTCAGGGGATTGCAGAACCTGAGTATATTTGTATAGGATAATACAATGTAAGTCGCTTTGGATAAAAGCATCTGCCAAATGCATAAATGTAAATGTAAATAGATGGTTCCAGGGCAAGACTGGGAAATAAAATTGGCACTGGCTTTTTTGTCCCACATGGGCCCTCTACCATTTGTGGACGCAGGGGGTGTGGAATACGGTTAATTTGCATCTGATCGGCCAGAGCATACGTTTCGCCCCAAACGATAGCGGCCAACCGAGAAAACACCCGGAAAGCCAGATGGCCAGTCCGCCCCTGGATGGTTCAATAATTACATATACGTATACATATACGTGCCAGCATGAGTTTTGTGCACTGTTGTGGAGTAATGTTAAAATATTGTTCATTTTGCTTTGTTGCCTAGTGTATTTTTACGATGTATAGTGAAAAAAGTCACATAGACCCTAAAATAATATAAACAGCAAAGCAGGTAGAAAATATCTTTAAATATGTGTAAAGCACATTTATTTGGGAAATACAAAACAACATTATGAAACCAACCAAATGATCAGTTTAAACAGTTTTCATCTCTCTATTTGCTTCATGTACAGTCTCTGAAATTCTGAAACACTCACAGACAAGCACTCTGAACACTGTACAAACTACTTTGCTCCCAAAAAAACAGCAGAGGCATTCATCACAGCAAATGTCCAAGCAATCGCTTAAAGATACTAAATGCAATACATTCCATTTAGCAAGTTTCCATCATACACTGTAAATGAATTGCGCTGATTATTAGTGCACATTTATTTTCTTCTGATATTGTGTGTTGGAAGCAGACTACCAAGATGATTCATAGATTTGAGTCAGCCAAATTCTAATGGACTGATCGCTCATTCACAAATGCAAAAATTAGTCAAACTCAGCTTGATAAAGGATGCAATAACCTGATTGGTTAGTTCGCTTATCATGCAGAGCGCAAAAAGGTCAAAATAGAACAGCATTTCACTGCAATGTTGTCTATTTTAAAGTAAAACGTAGTATTTCTGTGCTCGATTCACTCCGCCAGGTTTTGGAAAGTTTTTTCATAAAGGGATTCTCGTTTCATAACAAGAGTTCTTAGTCCCTTATTGGACAATTCTCCTCGAAAAGCACGCACACGTGTCAGCCAAAGAGCAAAAGAACTCACTCACGCACGAGCGTGAGAGAAAGAGCACGCCCACGTTTTAACCAGACAGCGCGAGACAGAGCACGCCCATCAATGGCGCTTTACTCGGATGACGGAAGTTTAGCAGTGTTTGTTTGTTCAATGCATTATGTGATGAATGTTATATAAACGGTGGATATAACGCTGGATTTGGAGATCGTTTGAAACTGAAAGATGCTGCACATGAACCGCACGCGGTGAGTCAAACTAGGTCCTATGTGTTTTGTTGACAATCGGCGTGTACGTGCCTAATTTAAACGACACAAATTTATAGCGATGTATTGTGTGCTGTTGTTGTGCATGTCTCCAGACCCTCGTCTTTTTGTGGAAATAATTGTACAACTGTATCTATCTTTTATAAATTTGATCAAACTAAATACTCTTCGAAGATACTTAGTATGCAATACTACTGAATAGGTACTCAAGATTATTATGAGATTGGCAGAAACTGCGTGTGTTAACTCATCTTTAAAAACTGACGAGATATTTACCCAAATTCCTAGTCACCTATGTAAAACTATTACTGCCAGAAGTAAACTTTACACACATCGTGAATAAAGGGATGGGCAATATTACATGCACAGATAAACACAAAAAAAATACTTGGACAGTATTATACCAATTTGGGAACGTACTATTTTCGACATAATGATTTTGTATGTACCCATTTCAAACAAGGATAGTACGAACATTTGCCTGCTGCTTCAGTGTGTTTACATGGCACAAAGAAAAATAGCCATTATGACATTGCAGCCAAAGCAGTATTTTGTAAGGCTAGAGGTTAATGATATAGTGGTTAATAATGCACTCATGACTATACCCTATAGCACCACATTAGGAGTAAAAAGCTTGTGTGTTGCTGTAGATGGGCATGGTGACCATGACAACTTATTCTAATGCATTGTGTCATGTTGTCAGGCCTGCAATTACTATGAAGGTTCCACTTCGGGGCAAAAGGTTGAAGGTACCTCTGTAATTTGGTAAAAAGTCTCTCTGTTCTCTTGCACAACAGACAGATGTGTGTACATTTGAGATGCTGAGATACTGTATATGAAAATGTATTATATTTATTCTAAACACATGGGTTTAGTTTCAAATAAAGAATGACAAATAGTCTGTTTTTATGTTAGTACAGGAATCGTTAAGATTGTAAAAATACACTCACCTAAAGGATTATTAGGAACACCATACTAATACTGTGTTTGACCCCCTTTCGCCTTCAGAACTGCCTTAATTCTACGTGGCATTGATTCAACAAGGTGCTGAAAGCATTCTTTAGAAATGTTGGCCATATTGATAGGATAGCATCTTGCAGTTGATGGAGATTTGTGGGATGCACGAAGCTTCCGTTCCATCACATCCCAAAGATGCTCTATTGGGTTGAGATCTGGTGACTGTGGGGGCCATTTTAGTACAGTGAACTCATTGCCATGTTCAAGAAACCAATTTGAAATGATTGGAGCTTTGTGACATGGTGCATTATCCTGCTGGAAGTAGCCATCAGAGGATGGGTACATGGTGGTCATAAAGGGATGGACATGGTCACAAACAATGCTCAGGTAGGCTGTGGCATTTAAATGATGCCCAATTGGCACTATGGGTCCTAAAGTGTGCCAAGAAAACATCCCCCACACCATTACACCACCACCATAATTGCATTAATGAGAAATTGAACAGGTGTTCCTAATAATCCTTTAGGTGAGTGTATATATGGCTACAAATATTAAAAACTAGGAAAAAAACTGTAAATTTAGAAATGTGGCCTTAGCAATATAAAGAAATAAGTTGAGGCAATGAAATCGGAAATAAAAAAAATCAAACCTAGAAAACAACCTTTAATATAAACATATAAATATAAACAAAAACAAAAAGAGAAAAAAATTAAACCAATTTAGCAAGATGAAAATAAATAAATACGAAAATTACAAAAAAACTGATACATTGCTAAAATTTTTACTTAAAATGACATGAAAACTAAAAATAGAAATAAATGGTAATTCTAAATATTAATAAAAGAAAACAAACAAAAACATTTGGCCTCAAGTGCTATAGTGGTGTTCACATCAATGTTTCATTTACTCGTGTAAAACTTCATTAAACAAGGTTGACTTATTGCATACAATACGTTAATGCATTCTGACAACCTAAAAAAAGCTAGACCCCAATCTAATCACACAAAACTGTTTTCTTTTCTAAATCCCCACTCTCCCCAAACACACATTTACTAAAATAATATTTTCATCCACACAAACCCATTGACCATCACTGGCACTATTCTACAGCTGTGAGCTGGATATAGTCTGAGCTTCTATGAGATAAGAGTGACGTGTTGTTTGTTTCTCTGCACCTGCATTCTCAGCATTCATGCAGTGTGGTTTCTGATTGTGACAGATACACTTAATGAGCCATACAGGAGGTAACAGCACCGCTCTGTTTTTGCAAATAGGATCAGTTTTCATAGAGTTCTCTTGTCCTTGAGCTGACGTTATAAGGAACAATGTGAAACACACAATCCGGACATTGATGGCATAAAATAAACTAAAAGCAGATTGACCTTTACCTCAAGAAACCACTGCATATGTAAGATTAATAAATGGATAAGCCTACCGCTTGACAGCCCATTGAGAGACAAATTAATGGTGCAAGAATACAAGAGAGAACAGAAATTGACAGAATTGTAAACATGCTAGATTTCTTTGGAAAAAAGCTTTTTTGTAAATCGATCTAAAACATGAAGTTAAACTCACCTTGCACATTGAATAACCCTCGTAGAGGTGAAACCTTCCTTGCATGAAGACACAGGATTTGCCTTTGATGTTACCAAATACAAGACGCCCCTCATGACCAGGAACTGTCCAAAAAAGTATATCACAGCATAGTGTTCAGCACTTTCAACATGGCATTTATGAAAAATGGATTACTCCCAACACTTTAGAATAATGTTTCTTACTTAATGTGTGAGTAAGAAGGAATTACTGCAGAACTAATAGGTAATTCCTCATTAATACTGAAATCTGCTCTATTAACTACTAAGGAAGATGTGTTAACTCATCAGTATGGAGTAGAATTTTATAATTTCGTTAAGTTACAGTTAATTAAACAAAAGCTTTTGAATTCACTCATTCCTCCTTAAGAACTACTATGAGTTATCTACTTATTCAGATTCTACATATATAACTATAAAGTAACTACTATTAAACAGTCAGATACACAATTGACCGTCACGAAAATCAAGCAGTGGACATTATTTACTATTGCTAGTACTACTCTTGTGGAAAAACACTACTATTGGTCTATTAGTGTTATAGAAATGCAATACGTATTTCTTGGAAAATGCGAAGGAACCCATTATTGATGTATAGAGAATTACTGCATAATTCTGAGAGAATTACTTAGAACAGTATTATAAAGTGGAAATGTAGGGAACCTATTAATAATTAAGTAATTCTCTCAGATTACGTTGTAATTCTTCATACATTAATAATGGGTTCCTTGTATTTTCACTTCCAGCATTCATTGCCTCACATACAGGGAAATACTCAATGTTAACGTGATATATTCTGTGGAAAACAGACAAAAATACTGTACTTGAAGATCATAAAGCTGTTTGACGTAAGTGACTTATTATGAAAAGGCAATTGGAGTGGGGGAGTTGATTTCTGGTCATTGAAAACAAAACAAAATGTGTTGTAATGACTCTTTTGGAGCACAAGAATTCCATGATATACATATTTCATTTCTATAATAGCAGTAGTAATAGTGGCAATATTAGTGCATTTCCGTAATAGTAGTACTAGTAATAGTAACTAAGTAAATAAGAAGAAATGTCCACTGCTTGATTATTGTGACTGTCAATTGTGTATCTGACTGTTCATTAGTTACTTCACAGTTATTTATGTAGAATCTGAATAAGTAGATAACTAATAGTAGTTCTTAAGGATGAATGAGTGGATTATAAAATGCTTCTCCGTACTGTTTGTTAACACATATTCCTTAGTAGTTAATAGAGCAGATGTCAGTATTAATGAGGAATTATCTATTAGTTCTGCAGTAATTCCTTCTTACTCACACATTAAGGAAGAAACCTTATTCTAAAGTGTTACCAAGATTGGATATCCAGGCACCTTTATTTTCAGGGCTAACTATTAAAAACACAAACTTTGTTAGACAAAGGCATACATTTTGCTGCTTCTAAAATAGTTTATATGAGATTGAATTATAATTTGCTTAAAAGGGTCATATGACACGGCTAAAACAAATATTATTGTTTGCTTTAGATGTAATACAATGTGTATACACGATTTAAGGTTAAAAAACGCTGTATTTTCCACATACTGTGCATGTTTGTATCTCCTCTATGATCCGCCTCTAATACGCGCTAATATTTTATAAATCTCACCGCTCTGAAAAGCTTGTTGTGCTATGATTGGCCAGTTCACTAGTGCGTAGTGATTGGTCGAAAAATGCACGGAAATGTAACGCCTCTTTAAATATTCTGAACTTCATGCTGCGCCGGTGACAGTACGATGTGTAGATTGCGTGTAGATTTGGGCGGTTTTAGTCAAATCACTCCACGAGCTGACGTCAAATTGTGGGGGTGTGGTTACACAAGCATTTCAGGCAGGACTGGGTGAGCGTTCGCTTCTAGATAAAATACATCTTTTCTTCCGACACTTAAATTTTTGCAATTTCACGTGTCAAATACATGCATGGGCAACTTATAACACACAAAAGACAAAGAAAAACACGTACTTCCGGCGAATGACTTTTTACCGGTTGGAATTGCTCTAACACTGCAGTGCATTGCTGAAGCTGCCTTAATATGATAAATAACCTCCCGCCGTAAAGCATTTACTCTTTGCTTTGCTTCATAATATATTGCGTCTACCCAACGAAAGGAGATATCCATCTGATGATGCATGGCTCTGCAATAAGTACACAAAGGGTCACATTCTGCCATCCATTAGAGCAGCCATCTAATCCTTTTCGATAATGTAATGGTAATTGACTAATAATGATGACTTTTCCCAAGTCTCAGAGATCCAGCTGGCTTGGCTGTATTTGAAAGTTCATCGATTTGCATTTTTTTGCTCATTCAGCATACTGATAGCATCGAGCCAATCAGAAGAGTTGTTTTGCGCCGCTCTTGGAGGACTGCTGGTTTCATCAAGGAGTGCATCATTAGAGGAGTAACAGGTGGAACTAACTTTCCCAAAATGATAAGGCTGCAGTTTGTTTGTGGTTAGAGAAACTCGCTTTGATAGGTTGATTGAGCTAAGTGTAACCTTGAATTCTGGCCGATGAGATTGTTTGGCCCTAAAACCTGCAGCGTAATGAGGTTCTGGTGGAATAATAGCTCTATTTTTTCAAGGGCCAATCGGTCTTTTCTTGCTTGAGCGTTGACAAATGGCTCTCACAAAAACTCAGACTGAGAGGGGGGTGTTACACTCGGCGTGAAATGTATTTCCAGTAACCTTCCAGAAATGAACGAGCAAATGAAGTTCAGCACACGCAGCCTGATTTTCATTTTAATCAGACGCCACGCAATTTGGCCAAACAATGTGTGTAATGAGAAAAGTTTGGAGATAAATATAACGAGGCTTACAATTTTCCAATTAACCAAACTTTAATATTTTAATCAGAAATTAATAATGTGCATATGCATAGAGTAGCTTGAAACGAAACATGTTCTTATTGAATGTAGGTTATCAAAAGCCAAAATGCTCATTAAGAAAGTTTTATGTTGTGTGCAATGGTTGGTTAGAAACAAACATTGATAAAAATTGCATACCTTGGAAAAAAAGCATCTGCCAAATGCATAAATGTTGCCATAAATAAATATGTCACTCAAGAACAAATCAAATTCAATCAATGACAATAACATGACCGCTCTGTCACAGAGACTTACATGATATCTGATATCATGATATACCAATTTTAACGGATTGAAAAGATTTAAATGTAAGGCAAAGTTTATTATTCTTGCAACCATAATCCAAGTACACACATCTGCTACAGGTGGTGCAAATATGATTTGATGCAGCTCCTCAAGATTATTCACCTCAACGTATAAATATTTAAATCTGTCCGCGATATCATAGTATGAATTCCCCGTGGCAAATATTAGGAGCTATTTTTGCTCCAGTCATATTTTATTCATAGGCAGTAGTTATTCATTTTGAACCTCATATTACCGGGAGCTGTGCGTAATTTGTTAGCCATACAATACAATGAGGGACAGAACAGAAGAACTGATTCTGATTCGTCCATTCATTAGCGCCAACTCTCCGGTGCATTTGTATAGACTCAACATGCTGACTGAAAGGATATGTAAATTAACAAAACATCCGTTACATTCACTATATTACTGCTAAGATTTCAGCGTTGCTCACTGACTTGTTTTTTATTCATTAGGGATTAAGCCAATAAAGAAAAGAAAAGCACAGGCTGTTATTAACTACAACTGAGTCATATTCTTTATAACTGATATTAAGTCCAAACAGCACTGAAGATTAAAAGGACAGTTCACCCCAAAATAAAAACTCTGTCATCTTTTACTCAGCCTCGAGTTGATCCAAATCTTAATACATTTCTTTGTTCTGATGAACACAGAGGAAGATATTTGGAAAAGTGTTGTAATCAAACTATTTTTGCCAACGTAAAAAAATGCGGCAAACTGATGCAGTAAGACTTTTGTGTTGACTCAACGTATATTATTTCATTCTTCAAAGTAATGATACTTTGTTTTGCCAATCTAAATTTGTTTGTTTTTGTAATGCCGATTGTCTTATTTTTCTAATAAATATATTTTTGTCACATCGATAACTATTAATATATTTTTGTCGTGTGGATCTTAAATGAGTCAAATGAAATATTCCAAGTTTTCTTTAAAAAAAAAACAAGTGTATTTGTCTTGTACTATAATTGTAAATGTTTTCTGCCTCAAACAGACCCAAACTTTGATTAAATCACTGTTTAAACTGTTTGTGTTGAGTGTTTATGTACAAGCCTTGCAGTATTGTCATGCATTTACATCTAAACATTGAACACACAAATCTAAACCATGGTAACAATCATTCATTAAAAGAACTCTAAACTCAACAGATAACAAACAGTAACAAAGATATTAAAGCATGAATTAAGCAGGCAATAACTTAAACACTAATCTTTAAAAGAAAAACAAATAAGAAACACAAAATTGAACATGCTGCAATGCATCTTGGGAACTTTCAAACTATGTTCAGAATACACTGTTATGTAAGTTGAGAAACTTTCTGACGCATTTTGACCAAAAACTTCAGAAACTAAGACCAGTCAACAAAATAATCTTTGTTAGAAACATGTTTAGGCTCATTTTGTTCAGTATATGCAAAACAATAATCTCACTCCATTTGGAACAACTTTGTAAATGAAGACAGAATTACAGTTTTTGGGTGAACAGTTGCTTTAAATACGTGTAGAACTTTTTTAATCTATGCACTGTATATTTTGTTTGCTTTTTGAGATTGTAATGACCCAAACGTGTATTTCAGCGATGTCTCCATCACTCCAGTATCCAGTACCTGTGCTCACTGGGAAATTAGGAATATCCTCATAGCGGACGTCCTGTTTGTTAGAGGCGTTCTCAGCGAGGAGCCCCAGACCCGAGCCGCATACGATGGCGATCTTCGGCCTGTGTCTCGTCCTGCTCAGCAGCCATTCTGTAGTCAGTTTACAGTCCTCGAACGAACAGCAGCTTCAATGAAAAGAAGTAAAGAAGGATGGGCACATAAACAGATTACCACTGCATTAAATTAAATCCTACATGATTTATGAAATCCATCTCTTGAATAACACTTGCATTAAATAAGAGTTCAAAGTAATCACACATAGTGCGTATGGATGTAAAACAACCCTATTTCAAGGAGGTTTTCAGAGCTGCTCTGTAGTGACTTTTATATGATTAAACAGATAAAGGCTTTCAAATTGTTTTAATACAACAGATGTGAATCCACATTACATTATCAATTCTCTTATTTTAATTCATTTAAGTTTCAGCCAAAAGTTTGTTTTTATTTTTTATAGGGTGTGTGAATCAAATCTATAATACAAAACTTTGAGTTTTGTATCTTACCATGAGTTTTCCTTGGTGTGCATGATCTCAGCCTCTGGCAGTCGCAAACAGACAGCACCTAGAAAAAAACGTGTATCCTATGAGAACAGATAAGAGAGAGAAAAAAAAGTGTAGACTCTCAAAGGACTGTAAGGTCGCGTCCCATTGGCTGCATAAATGGCGGAGTGGGAAATCTCCACGTACATTCCAAGAAATTATACCATCCCCTGAGAAACTTGACATATCACTCACTACAATGAAAAAAAACCAGACAGGTCCAGACAGTTGGCTTACAGAAAATGAATGACACTGCCTTTAGTTTAGCCTATGTGTGACTTGTATTAAAAATGTTGTAGTTAGCTCATGCATGCGAACATGAAATAAACAGAACGAAACATGTATTGCATTGTCTGTACAGTACCAAGGTCAGAAATGTATACAAAGCCATATTAACAGTGGTGGTTTATATAACTGGTAGTCGGGTTACAAACAAACATGTGAGTGCAGTTAAGCACAAATGCATTATCCTAACTATCTGTTTGCCTCATGACTCCTTTTGAACTTTGTCAGCTGTGTTGAATAAAACATGCTTTCTATCAAGGTTTTTTTTCGAGTCAGGGGTCCAAGGTAGCACCTGTTAATAAGTAAAATACCCAGATGTGATTGCATAACAGTTACATTTCCAAGGCACGCCGACCAACAAGGACAGAAATGTCAATGGATTACTTATTTATTCTACTTGGTGCAAAGATGAATTTCCTTTTTTCATTTACTTATGCTGAAAGGCATCATAATAAAGATAGTATATGAATTTATTGTATACACATAAAAAGTAGATTATTAACCTACAGTTTTAAGCAAAATGTTCATATACTGTTGTTTATAAATTAACAGATTATTAAGTTGATAAAAACATATATCCAAATAATATCTTCACCTGGTTTCCGTGACATAATATATAAATGTACTTTACAATTTGTCACACATTTAAATATGACTTCTCCTATTCTTGCTTTGTCTTTATGATTGGTTTTCATGTAATGACGCGTTACAGGGCTGACGGGTGAGACTGACCGTGACTGTTTGTCCAGATGTCCAGTCTGCCAGTTGTCTCACCAACAGAAACTCCGTCAGAGCCGCAGGGTCCCTTCAGGTGACCAACAGGAAAGGGGAACGTGTGCGTTGGTCAAGGTAAATGTACTTTACAGGCACAGTGCCATCTGGATTCACAGGTGAAACATGCTTTTTTGAAAAAGTCACCTTGTTTTGCTTTAAATGTAATCATGTCAACAGGTTTTTATAAGAGTTTACAGGCAGCAACTATATTGTTTCATTACATAGTATGAGAACTATTGCAGTCATTAAAGTGAAACTATATATCATCGTTGCCACTTTTCAGGTCACTTACCCCAGAAGTAATCAGAACTTTCACATTTTGATTACTGTTCAGTTAAAGTTCTTACCAAATTTTAGCAATTGCGACTTAAATATTTAATTTATCTACACTAAAAATTTTTTAGTCTTGATATGCATAAATGTACTACTTCGATTTATGCAACCCAAAATAAGCAAGAGGAAACTGATGTCAGAACTGGCATTAGCACAGTTCATGCATACTCTTAACATAACGCATGTTACTGGTTGTATGTAGCTTCGCAGAGCCTAAGCACATGCACGACTCTTTTAAACAATGGTAACCACAAAACAGAAAAATATGTCAAATTCTTCTAAATATCTTAGAGAAGTGAACATTAATACTAACAAGTCCTTAACTTTACTAAAAACATGTACCTAATGCAGTCTGACGCAAAGCATGCTGGGAATTGGAAATCCTTCTTGACTAATTGTGTTGGATTAACTTGTTTAAATTAAGTAAATTGAACAAGGAGTAAATCATTTTTTCAAGTTAATCAAAAAGAATCATTATCCTTTACACAAAAGTAAAAAAATGTTTCAGCAACTTAAAATGTCTAAAAAGTTTAACTTTTCTTTAAAACTTTACATTACTTAATCTGTTTGATTATTTTGAGCATCTGGGTTTACAGTGCTGCTATTAGTTATTGTCATTATGAAGACCCTCCATTGATTTCTCTATCAGACATTTTGGAGCACAATAATCTTATAATCTTTTAAACCATTTCTGTTAGACAATGCTGGAACATACTTCAATACTTTTGGAGGGTGGTCTTATTTTCTGATGTTTGATTGCATAAAATGTATGATAAATTTCTACATTTTATATAATGCCACAAAATACGTGATCCCCTGGATCCATCCTGGGCCTCCATGATAACCAGTGCCCTAACCCTGCACCCTACACCCTACAATTTTCAAAGAAATCTTTTGTTCATTAAGATTTAAGATTATTTGGTATGTTTATTAAGCACAATTGACTTTGGGTTTACCAATCCTTGTGGGAACATACCGTACAATGTCGCCTTCACACACAAACAAACAAAACAATACTTGATGACAAATGAAACTCAAAACACAATTTCACCCAACACTGACTTTCCTCCATGAGCTTTCAACATGAATGACTCGTCTACCCCTGCTGCGAAACATATTATCTTCATAAGATTGTAATAATAATGTGTGCTTTTTAATAACTCTACAATTTAGCACGCACTCAGAAGTAAAATGAAGTAATGTTTTGTTATGCTGCAAGCGTGTGACGGAAATGTAGCGAGTCTCACCATATTTTCTTTTAGATAGAATGCTTTTGTTCTGACACTTAAAATTTTGCAATTTTACGTGTCTAATACATACATGGACAACTTATAACACACCAAAGACACAGAAATAAACGTATTCGCACCATATGACCCCTTCAAATATCAAATCATATAAGCTTCATTAACACAAATAAACATCCAAATTGTTGCTTTTAACACAATTGACACATACTGTGTATAGGCATTAAACTAACACCTGTCACATTTAGATTCCCTTTCCATGTTTCATATACAAAGTGCTTTGAAATCAAAGTTGAACTTTGAACAAACTGTAATTAATCATCTGAACTTTGCCTTTGTTGAGGGCATAGGTTAATGATCCATCAAGCCTATATTCTCGGCTGCCCGCGCTGATCTGTCAAGCCTGGAATCTCTGTAGTATCCTGTCTGGGTTTTCCATTTAAAAAACCAACATGCAACTAAAAGGGATCCTTCACCCAAAAATGAAAATTCTGTAATTTGGGTGAAGTATCCCTTTAAGATGACTAGATTAATGACATTGCTTCACAATGAATCAATAAAGTCTTACTTTTAAATCAATACGTAATCTATGTTTAATTGCCCTTCCATCTCTGTCACAAAGCAGCAATTATTTATGCCAAAAAGGCTCGTCTCTCTGGGGGCTTTTTAAATCTATGATTTCTGCACATCACTCGCATTGTACTTTGATCTCCAAATAAGCGCATCCAGACATCACCGTCACCGGGTGTAAACATGCAAAACAGGACATACAGACACAACAAGGCCTCAGAGTAAAACACAAAACAAGGAAAAGCCAGAATCACAGAATGTTTACATTAGTAAATAGAGAAGCATTCATGTATATCTATAATATCTTAGGTGAGCGATTTAAACATGTACACTCTTTAAAAAAGGAGCTTCTTCGATGCCATAGATGCCTTTTGGTTGCATAAAGAACCTTTAACATCTGCACTTCTGCGTTCCAAACTCGTATGACTGTCTGCTCCTTACTCAATGGCAGCTGACAGGGTCAGGCTTTGTGAACCTATGAAAAATGAGAATAGCACATAAGGGTATCATAAAAGCACCAGAAGTATTTTTTATTGTATAGCCTACCTCTGAAGACATGGTTATTTATATTGTATTGAATTTCTGTGAATATATCCTCCAAAAATTACACTCAGCACATTTAACTGTGAAAGTTAACAAGGCTCTTTAATGGCTTACTTCCAAATGACAGTAAAAAGAGTTTTGGAGATAACGTTAGTGGTATTAAAACATCAACTATGTTATCCATAATATCCAGACTCATTATATCTATTACGTTATTCACAAATTTGCATGTTTACAAACATGTTTTGGGACTGACAACTGTATTTAATAAAAAGTAACTGGAGACGCGATTGACGCTTTTAATCCCGTCAACTCTCGCGATAATGTCAATGCCTAGCTCTGTGATGAACACCTTACAGCAAATATAAAAACGCAGTTGTCGATTCCTAGTAAACGTATTCACTTTTCATTACCACAACTGATAAAAAAATCCACAAAAAAGGGTTGATTCGTGTCTAGTTGCGAGTTCAACCAAGTTTGTGCATGCTTTTGTTTGTGACTGAATGTGGCACAGCATCAAACTTGCTCCTGTGGATGAAACAATCAAACCTTCTGATGGCACGCGGCTCATATCTCTCTCTCTGTGTGAGTAACTGCTACCCTGCATTAAAACACGTAATAGAGCTTGTTATTCGACGTCACGCCGCTTGGAATGTTGCGCCATTTTGGGAGGATGGCAGCTAGTGTGTTCAATGTAGTGTTTTTCCAGTTTGATTAGGATATTTAACGATAGTATACCCGGAAAAGCCCCTGGATCTTTCACTTTCGATGTCTCCATATATCAAACAAAACAAGTAACAGGTATCAAAACAATAATAACAGCGGAGTACGATCCGCCACTACAACATAGGGCGTGACATCGGCTTCACATTCTCTATACACAAACACACCGCCTTGTTTTGACGGCGTTTGGCATCCACACTAGCACAAGGCCAGATGCTGTTATAGAATTCGGTTGTCTATGTGAGACCGGAAACGTTTTTATTTGTCTAAACCCGTGTTCTGTTGTGTAAACGTGGCTTGTAAGTGCGTTCCCACAATGCAGTACACACAGACCGCGGTATAATTATCTAAATGGGATGAAACCTCCAGCCACACCTTGTTGCTTAATGACTGGGAGGAGGGGGTGAAGGTTATTGTTTGAGTCCAGTGTTGTGTGTAACTAGTTACTAAGTAATTCGTTACTGTAATCTAGTTACTTTTCCCTTGTAAAAAGTACAGTAAGGGATTACTCCTATTATTTTGTAATTTACAGTTACAAAATACTTTGTGTAATATACAGTATGTGTGTGCAATAGTGGAATTGACATCAAAATTCAAAGCCTTACTTTAAAATCCGTGCTTTTATGTATAATTCTTACATTTGTAATACTTTGATCAGCTAATAATACTACTTTATGTAGTTAAATATTAAATTATAAGCCGTTCCATGTCTTTCCTTGAATCACTTAACTAATCAAGGTTAATATAGGATATAGAAAGTAATGAGTAACTAAATACGTTTTGGAGAGAGTAATTTGTACAGTAATCTAATTACACTATTGAATATGTCATTAGTAACTTGTAATTAATTACTTTTTCAGAGTTACTTACCCAACACTGTTTGAGTCATACCATCAAATGAGCTAAATGGTTCAAAATAGTTTCAATATAGCTCTTATCTTTTCATTTACTTATTTTTCGTACCTATCTTTTATATTATACTAACCTGTTTTTTGAAAGAGGATGGGTTTGCACATTGAGTGGTTGGTGAGGTGTTATAAGATTTTGTGATTGGAGATTTTTTTGGGTGCTTCAGATATTATATCTGAAAATGAATGTATACCTAGAACGTTTGTCAACCAATCAGATTGAAGAATTCAACAGCCCCGCGGCGTAACAATAAAGCATATCTTTTGATAAAAACAGTAAAACAAACTCATTAACAATAGGTTGCTGAAAATGACCCATGAGACCTTGAAGTCAAATTGGATGTCCTTGTGTCTACATTTCTACATCTCTTGACAAATTTTATTGGAATATATCACATCAGAGCTGATTTTAAATACTTTACTGTATAGTATTGAAACTAAGATCTTTTGTCTTTTCTCTAGTGATATCCACTTAGGTCTGGAGCTCCAAAATGTCACCAAAAACACCATGAAAACATCATGTAGACCATATAACTCCTGTTCTCCTGGCAGCGTGTACAAATAATCATCGCAACATTTAGTTGTGCTATTACGTCATCACACTATGTAAAATTTCTCAAAATATAATGAGATGTCTGGTTATCCCATGACACACACTGAGTCCACTTGATGGAAACAGGTCTGGCATTACTTCACTTTCACAAGCATTAAAATGACGATTTGAAATTTAGCATGTCATCGGGTAGAAATGATCTCTCTTGGGTTTGAGAGAATGCTAAAAACAGCCGTTACTGTCAGTCATGAATGTTTTCTAGAAGAGCTGCTGTTAAACATAGTTTTCCTTGCGCACTCCAAAGGAGAGAATAATTCACAAAGCTAATCAGGCCCACCGAGAGTCCAGTTGCATCGAGTGCAGTGAGTTAACCACCCCACAGAGTATTAGACTAGTATTTCAGGGGGTTAATTAGACTGAGTTACATCATGCTGATTGATTTCTCACTACAGAGCATCATGGGGGATTAGCATGACTAAAGGTCAAGAAAAGAAAAGTGTGTAAATTTGCACTGCAAAGGTATCAGAGGCGGTATCTGAAAAGGCTTAGAAAATTGAGACCCTGGACAACAAAGCTTGGGTCAATTTTTCGAGATTTTTACATGTTCTGAAAGCTTAATAATAATGCTTTCTATTGATATATGAGCTTTGAAGGATAGGACAATATATGTCGGAGATACAGACGTTTATAATTTTGGAATCTGAGGGTGCAAAAAAAACGCCTTTAAAGTTGTCCATCATTTTCAGAGGTACACACCTGCCTGACTTTAAATGAATGGTGTTGACTTTGTGGGCAGCACTGAATATTTCTATCTATTGCAATAGTTGTCTATGAGTCTCTTGATTGTCCTCAATGTAAAAAGAGGAATCTCAACATCATACAGTTACTGCTGGACATAAGTCAAATATCCAGAAATGCTGAAAAAGCAAAGATTGTGGGGGACCTGGGTGATTGTTTTGAAGATCATTGGACAATCAAGTGATATCACGATCATATAGCTCAGTGGTAAGAGCATTGCGTTAACAATGCAAGGTTGTGGGTTCGATCCCATGGGATTGCACATACCTAAGATTTCTTTAGTGAAATAACTTACTCAGAGCAGGACTAAATCAAAAATAAACAATAATTTTCCAGAATCCTCTTATTTTCCCAAATGTCTAAGCTTTTTCCAGATTCTGCAAGGGGTATGTAAACTTTTGAGCATAACTGTGTGAATGTAGAATATTCAAATTAAAACAATACCTAATGATAAATACCATGAGAAAAAATGACTGTTGAGTGCTACATTATAAAAACACAGATCAGTATACAAAGGTTGCTGCATTATTCTGAGCTCAGCCATGGAAGGGGAAACGAGTTCAATAATCACAGCTGAAACTGGAGCGATAAGCTTATCTAACAATGCATTAGAAAGATGTAATAATTTTGGGGAAAAGGTGCATGTGGTCCATTTACTTTTTTCCCATCATTGTGTTTGTGTCAGGTGATTATGACATTAATACGCCACAATGCCCCAGGCATCTTTTGTATCACAAGTGCACATCACCTGCAGCTCAAAGATAAAAGAATGTTGGTTGCGGCGATGACAAGGTTAGATTATGAGCGATTGCATTGCTCTCTGGGGAAGTCACTGGTGCGAATTGAAAATTGAATTGAGACAAGACTCTCCTATATAATCTTGATTATTTTGTAACCTCACTTTCAGGAATCCTTACTCCGATTTACAATCTTCATTCTTTCTTGGCAAGGATGCTTCCCCCCCTTTGATCTTCCATATGGCTGTTGACCTGGAAAACACATCCCTGAGGCAACATTTGATGTGATCTCGGGTTGACCTTTTTGAGATCTGGCTGAGGAGAAGGCCAGCAAGAATCAAATCAGATGGTGATTGTGCGGGAGAGGTTACAAATGGTGATAAAATGTCTCCTTTTTAACCACAATGCTGGTAGAAAGGTAATACAGTGGAAAGGAAGTCGGTCCTCTCATGCCTGACAAGTAAAAAGGTTAACGCTCATGTATTTCATGAATGTAATCAATTCAGTTTCACTTCACCTCAATGGGAGACCCACTTGGCTTTGCATATTTTGAGTTCATTATAGGGACATTACAGACAGGGCTTGATTTTGGCTGATCCGTGGCTATATTCGGGAAGTGGGGCCTTTTGTTCCTCAAATGCCAAACACTTAACATGTGAGCACTTCAACCACGCTTGTTTAGGCAGAGATCGGGTCTCACAGAAAAAATACAAAGAGACAGAGGTCAGATAAGATCAGACAGAATGGAGGCTGCCTAACAGAATTACTAAATGACTGGAGGATATAATTTGGTAAATGTGTGAATTAATGGAACCTTCCTGTTGGTTGTCTTCGCTAGAACGTTCTCTAGCTATTTAAAGGGATATTTTATCGAAAAATGAAATGATCTTATTTACCCTCATGTTGTTAAAAAGCTGCGTGAGATATATTCCACGAAAGAAGATATTTGGAGAAATGTCTTTGTAGTATTGTGTCTTCTGTGTTTGTAATGACTTGGGGTTCTGTAAATGATGAAAGAGTTTTTATTGTCTGTAAACTATTTGGATCAAGATATGTTGGCCTATTTCCATCTGAATGAAACGAAGGAATTAAGTCCGAAATACGCTTCGAATAAATTGCTTAAATTTCAGGAGTTGTCAGCTTTAGGTACCCGATAAACAACATATAGTGTTTATGCTGCCCTGCACACAATCGTTTGCCAGCAGCTAATGTTTTACGCAAGATTATTACCCGACCCTCCTTTGCAAATTGTTTCACTAAACACGAATATGTATATTATTTTTGCACATCATATAAAAACACAATCTAGCTAATGGTTTTCTGTTGACATATCGTCGTAGGTTCTGTAATGATTTTTGCAGAAAAAAACTTCATGTGAAGAAGACAGCCCTTACAAAAACAATGACGGATGAATCCAAGAGGACACATGTACGGTAAGAGCTTAAATATTTTGCGTCAGTGATAGTGTGCGGTTTAATGTAGTATTACAGAGAGTTATATTGAGGTGTACCGTTGGGAGTGTATTGTTATTCTCATCTCGGTGGTACCCAGTGTTATAATTTCATGCATGATCGCACACAAACACACACGCTGATGCTTGGCCAAGTAGCCTTGTCTTGTCAGCAGCTGCAGTGTACCGCTAACACATCTGTTGAGACCAAATATATATAAAATTGGGACAAATATGTGAGGAGATCTTGTAAAATGTATAGTGTTTTTCATTAAAATTATAAATGGATGTATGACCTACTAAGATTCTGTCATTATTTTCTCACCCCAACATGTCTTTCCAAACCCAAATGTCTTTCAGTTTTGCCATTTTTGGATGTTTTTTTGGCATACAATCCAAGTAAATTGTGATCACAAGCTTTCAAACGCTTTAACTTTATTAGATTAAAACCAAAGAACGGTTTGCATTTCTGATGGGCCCGACAGTCCATTACTGTAAATACAGATGAGACGATCAAAAACAAACGCAGACAGGTGGTGCCTTCAAAATATCTATTAACATCATGTTTTTTACGTTTTCCCTGGTATAGTCTTGACTCATTGCTGATGGGAAAATCATATACTATATTAAACCAGTCATGGATTTAAATCAATGAAGGCAACTGTTAACTGGACGGCACACACACCTTACATGATTTGAACCTTATGACACTTATAAATCTACTGCAAATTTTGCCATCTGCCTTTCCAGCCTTCTGTTCCATGAGTAGGGGAAAGACATTTCGCATTAATATTATCTCGCCTGTCCATCGTAGCAAACACTTCCTATAGGCCATTGGTTTTATAGTACTGCAGGTTGTAAATCTTGTGAAATTGCAATGGTTGTTTAACTGATACTATCTCAGTACAATTTATTACTGCAGGACCTCTGAGCGAAACAAAAGCACACAAATGGCTGCCAGAGGATATAAACAAAACTGTAATTGTATTTCTCTTTTCCTGTGGCCTTTATTTCTAATAATTTCAGGGTTTATTTCTATTTCTGTGTGTTTGGAAAATAACAGTAGATTTGATGTTTTTTCTTTGTTAAATGTTTTCTGTTTCTCTATACATGAATATATTTGAAAGATTGGGTGTGCAGAAGCTAAAATTAAAGGAAAGCTATTTACATGCCATGTTTGAAGACTTTTTTTGGGCTGAAATGCTGTATGGAGAACAAAAGCAATTGCAGGCAGGGGAGCACACACGCTGACAGACATCACATTTTAACTCGCATCTGACAAAAGGTAATTCCTGTTATTTTTGTCAGGTTGGCACTTTGTCAACTCTCAGATTGACACTGATGTATGAATTAACAATAACAACAGTAATTAAAACATTGTTTTACATTTTCACACCACAATTCAAAAGTTTAGGCTTATTTACAGAAGCCAGTGTTGGGTAAGTTACTCTGAAAAAGTCATTACAAGTTACTAATGACATATTCAATAGTGTAATTAGATTACTGTACAAATCACTCTCTCCAAAAAGTGTTTATTTACTCATTACTTTCTATTTCCTATATCAACTTTGATTAGTTAAGTGATTCAAGGAACGACATGAATCGGCTTATTTAATTAATTCAAAAAAATAATGTTTAACTACATAAAGTAGTATTATTTACTTATCTAAGTATTACAAATGTGAGAATTATACATTAAAGCACGGATTTTAAAGTTAGACTTTAAGTTTTTATGTCAATTCCACTATTGCACACAAATATATTACATAAAGTATTTAGTTTAAATACATAAAAAACTAATTACTTAGTAACTAGTTACACACAATAGTAATTACTTATATATTCTACATAATTTTTCCACATTATAGAATGACAACCAATTGGAAATAACACAAATGTAACTACGGAAATAATTTTTTCAAAATAAATCACAAGTGTTATATTTTAGTATCTTAGAAGTCACCCTTTGACTAGAATTTTCAAAAATCTACTCATGGCACTTTAACTTATTGTGGTATCACAGATACTTTTCAAAGTGTAATGAAGATGATACCTGTCTATTCTGGGCCCTTATTGTTTGCCAAGTCTTTGAAAACAATTTACATTTTGTTTTGTAATGGAAGAAACTAATAATCTGGCACAGCAACGTTGTTCTTCAATTAACTAATTTTAAACATTCTGATAAATCCAATCAGACGAAACGTTTTTTAAGATCACAAAAAACTTTTCAGCCAAGTGACCCATAACCAGTAATATCAATTACTGATCAAATAAACCAACATACTCAAATTAGTATCCATTAACAGTTTGCAATTCAACACGAATGAAGTTGTTTGATTGTCTTTTATTTATTCACATGTGCGCATGCAGTTGGTTGCGTGTTACCTTTGACAAAATTCATTCCCGAAGGTCTGATGTGTTTTCATCATGCTATCTGAATACAAATATGCCCACTGCTGTTGTCTACGGGCAGGTGATAATGAAAGTCTGGCTCCTGGTGGCGCTTTGGTCACTCCGAACCTGCCTGTGCTTGTGCTTTTCATATGGTGTCCATTTTATCTGTAGGCCAAAAATCTTGGACTAAACTTGCAAAGAATATTTTCAATTTTTTGCTGCCTGATGTTGAGCTCTGTGATGCCAAAATAGCAACTGTGTTAACAGTCATTATATACTGTATTAATGCTTTGACCGAATGCATTTCATACTGGAGAGGACCAACATTTCCTGCAGCATCCCCATCATCTGGGCCAGATGATGCAAGAGAAACTTTGTCCAAACAGTCTTCACAGCTGTCTTGACACCTGAAGAGCCAATGAAGTGGCAACCGTTGGAATATAGTGATGTGAATCAATACAGAGAGTCAAACTTCATGACTATCCTTCTTCATTGTGATGAATTGAGTCCACATTCAGATCAATATAGGCATACAGGCACTCTCAAGAGATAAGGCATAAACACACACACATGCATGCGTGCATTCAACCGCTGTGAACTGGATTAGCTGGTTGTCCTTGTGTGGATGATTCATTGCTCTAGTCTTTATTTATTTGGCTTTGTGGTCCCTTTTTGTTATTGTTCATCCAACAGTCAATGCTGTAGTCACGGGTCATACGTTATGTCTCACATAGCAATAAAATTCACAATCAGCGTTATACTTCAGGTCTGTTCTGTATATTAAAGTCATTGAAGGGATAGTTCATATACGAATTTTAATTCTGTCTTCTTTACTCACCCTCTTATCATTTCAAACCTTTCTTTGGCAGAACACAAAAGAATATATTTGGAAGAATGGTGGGAAGTTAACAACGACGGTTCCCATTCACAAAACAAAAACCAATGCAAATCAATGGGTATCGCCGTTGTTCTTTTACCGCGTTTCAAGATTTCTTCTTCAGTGTTATGCAGTAGATTAAAGGTCATACAGGTTTGAAATGACAAGAGGATGAGTAAATGATGACAGAATTTTTGGGGGAACTATTCCTTTAATTGGCAATGAGTTATTTATTAATATTATAAAGGAGTTACCACATACTGTAGTAAAATATTAACAGCACATGTTCAACTTTAATCTATTTAGCAAAGAAATCAGTGATGTTTTATCTTAAAAGATTACAATTCATGCAACAATGGTACGCCAATATATGGAAAATTGTTGATATGCCACGAAATACAAAATGCCTCATACCTTGGTATCTAGACATAGTTGCATTCAGGAAGACAAGAGGTTAAAAGTGTATTTTTATTGCCATCATTCCGTCACATATAGATATCATTTGTTTTTCAGGTAGCCATGACAATAGGAAGGCAAATCATCAAATCAGTGTTGTGTTTCCCTGAGGTTCTAATCAGAGCTGGAGAGAAGGACAGATTCAGATAATAGTGATTGTAATAACTGCTTGCTTTTTTCTGTTTTGTTTTTTAACAAAATACTTCTTAATAAAATAGTGGGATGATTTGATTTTTATGTGCATTGTTTGGCAAAAAGATGGGCCATAATAAAACATCCTCTCTGGTGGATCGCAATTAGGAAGCAATAATTCAGAGAGTTTTGTCATTTGGGTAATCAAAATCTGCTTCATGGAATAATGAATGCAAATTTGAGATTAAAATAAATTAGGCAATTAAATCCATTGTTTCATAATTAAAGACTGATTTTCGGACATTTTGTTTTAATATGGCCGCCTGATTTAAATCCTCAGTTAAAGGGATAGTTCACCCAAAAAATAAAATTCTGTCATCAATTACTTGTCTTTTCAAAACTGTATGACTTTCTTTCTTCTCCAGAACACAAAAGAAGATATTGTGAAGAATGTTGGTATCCAAACAATGGCGGTAACCATTCACTCCTCGTGTACAGACACAAAACAAACGCAAGTCAATGGGAGCCATGTTGACAACCTTCTTCAAAATATCTTCTTTTGTGTTGTGCACAAGAAAGTCATACAGGTTTCAATTATATGGAGCTGAGTAAAAGATGACTGAGTTTACATTTTTGGGTGAACAAGCATGCAAAGCAAAGGCAGCATGTAAGAAGTGGCATTATTTACCAGCTTGAGAATGTGTGTTAGTCAAGTCACCAGGATTTCTTCACAGGTCACCGCCATGTCAGAACTCGAACATGGTGTTCATGGCAACCGCATCCTAGAGAAAGAACAAGAGTGCCACAGTGCACAGTGGACTGCTTTCCAAAAATAGGAAAAAGTACCACCAGCCGTTTATTCTGTGTGCGCACTATCATCCTTTTCAAACGTTAGATCTTTCATTCGTCAACGAGAGCGAATTGGTCATCTGACATATAGCCAATGAGCACCTAAAGACAGGAAAGACCTTTGGGACATAATTACAAAAGATCAAGCTGGACAAATAGACAGGGGAATTAAATGAAGCGGTCCAAACTCATGCATCAGGTTTCTGGTTGAGCTGTTGGGTGAAGGAGAAACGTATGTGTTTATCGCATCGAGCACGTCATATAATTGAGCTGCCACACTTCATCAAGTGTCTCCTTAATCACCAGCCTGTTACCTGACTAATGATACACGGTAGGATTGTCTTCATGACAATGTCCCACTAACAGGGTGGATCAAGGCAGGAAAGGATAGCGAGGTTGTGCTTGGAAATGGCCGCTTATCAGCGTTTTATCAGCCAGTTTGTGAGTGATCGCATCCCGAGCGATGTTGCCGTTGCACAGGGTGAATGTGTTTGATTTATTTATTACTTGGAATACCTGCAAAAGGTGTGTTCTACATAGTAGCTCCATAGCATGACCCATCTAGTATCTGTGTTTATGGAAAGATCGCACTGTCACTTTAAGAACAAGTCTTGTCAAGTTTGGTGTTGTGTTTACCTTCAAACAACCTTACATTTTTCCTATTTTCTCATACAAGTAATCCTACAAAATAAGTCCACTAATGTTTTATGGAGTTGCATGGTGTGTTATACTGTATATTTATCACAAAAATCGGCATAATATATATCAATGTCTTGATAGTTTGTCCCTATTTATACCTGGTTTGCCATGTTTCCCTGTGAACCCTGTTGTCATTGAACTAGACGAAACTGCTGAGGGGTCTGTTTTGAATCAAATGATCTCAGCATAAAGTTTGGACACTGCAAGTGAAGGACAATTTGTTATGCCAGTGGTTCTCAATTGTTTCCGTCATTCCTTCCTTTAAACTAGAACACACTGCTTTTCAGAACCACTTGTATATGAAAACCAGAGCAAGTGTGTAAAAAATAAAACAAAGCCCAATGTCCAGAATCAAAGAGCCGAGGTAAAATGTGAGAGTACCTTGGTGACTCTTGTTTTGAAATCAGATGTTCAGACAGCCGTATTGTATGGAGATTTGGTATGGCCCAACCTAAACACAACATAAACCAATCAAAAATATTAATAAGCATATATTTAGGGCTACCTATGGTTAATAATGATCATCACAACCTTCTTAGTGCTTTGTATTGAACATGCTCTCTAGATACAGATGGAATAGTCTATTTCAACATTTTATTAAAAACTTTACGGATTAAGAGATACGGAGATATGACAATTACTCTCAATCCATGATGTATTGGAATTAAGCAAATATAGCGTGACAGGTCAATCCATTCCCGGTCATATATTTGATTAATGGTATTGACATTCAACTTTAAGAAAAAATTTGGAAGTGGCAGTTTTGTCAATGTTTTTTCATGCAGTTTACTGATGTAATGATTGCTATGTGTGTTTTTTGAGGAAATGCTTGCAGAATTTGGTTAGACTCTCTAGATAATAACGATGACACGTGTCTGGCAATATACAGTAAACAAGGAAAAGTACTTTATGAGATACATGGCACATTCTGCACAGTAAATTGTTCACCATCCTAAAACGGCGTATCTAAAGTGGGTCCTGATGCTGACTGCCCTCACTGTAAAAAATGTTGTGTTGACTTTATTTAGAATATGTGTGCACCATTTTTGCATCATGGTTTTTAAGTAAATTCGACTTATGGAGATTTTAAGTCAAGATAACAAGAAAATCTTTGTTGAGTTTACACAAATATGAGTTCACTTGACCTTCTTAACTTAAAAAAAAAGATGTAGCCTGAGTTCAATCAACTTACAGTGCTCATGTAGCTGTCCTAAAATATCAAATTAATTTAATGTTCATGTAGCATAGTGAAGTATATCATAACATATATTACTAGATAATTGATGACTGATTTGATGTCAGACATTGAATGATTTCCCACAGAAGCACACAACATACCGCTTTTCTGATGTGTGTCTTCCTTTATTGTGGTTATTGATTCGATGGGTTAAACAGGGTCTATACTTACCAAAGCAAACATGAATCACCTGAATGGTAACTTCACAGAAAACGATTATTCACAACAAAACAACATCAACAATACATCTTATATTTTGTTTCACATCTTATTAAAATCTATATAAATGACCCAAAAGTGCTTATTATTGAAGAAAGCATGAATAATCAAACTTTTAAGATGCGAGGGCTTATGGGTATTCCCCACATCATTTGCACTGATAATATTAAGTTCATTGCACTGGAAATGTATGTTAAGTTAGTTTGCACAACTCAAATTTTTCCATTCACTTTATGCATATTTCTGAGTTTTTCTTGTAATTTATATTTATGTGTTAAGGATTTTAAGTTAGCTCAAAATGTTATAAATTTGTATATTTCTAAGTAGAAGCTACTTAACATAATACAATATGGTTGTTGAGACAACGATTCACATTTTAGAGTGCTGGTAGCCGGCTCTTTGTTAATCAGATTCCTGAAACATTGCCAGTGACAAAGAATCATTTTTGTTGTCAATCTGGCACCTCTCAAAATTTGCATCTAACTGCACCGGCACATTTCAATTCTGTTTGGCTAAGTAGGGAAAAGAATGTCCTGTAAATAATTTCTGCAAATAAAACCGGGCTGTATTCTCGCTAAAGAATGATTTCCTATCCATTCATTTAGACTTGATTGCTCCGTGTCACCCATAACATTTAGGCCAAGTATTCTGCGGCTCTGTGGTGCAAAACATATGCAGTTTAACATTGATGATTTTGAAACACGATGATCTTTAAATTGGGCCAGTAATCCTAAACTAGATTCTATAAATTATTTATACATACACTGTGATGAAAAGGCCAGTATTGACCAGCATGAAAATCAACAAAATAAGAACATTTATTTGGTTAATATTCCCTAAAGGTCGAAGCTTGAAGGGGAATAACAGGCTTTTCTTTGGGCTCCCTCTAGTGGACAAATAAAGCAATTTCATTATTTCTTTTGTGGTGTAGCATGCAAAAAGAAACATTACTTTTTGAATACAATTAAAATCAACTTATATCCATATATAGATATACAGTTAGTCTTAGGTTTATATGGCAATCCTTTCAAATGAGTTCAAATGCTCCTGATGACAGTCATCAAGTTTATGAGCGATAGCTTGTTAAAGAGGTGTAATGTGCTTATGGTACAGAGCAGTATTCATTATTCGGGCTATGACCACTAAAATAATTTCGTGACACACTGTTCCTATGCCGACCCATATAAAAATGTGCAAAGGATGCCCCAGTGATCGCTAATGAAATAGTCACACTTCAGCTTCTCCAGACCAATCAGAGTCATGGTTTCAGGCTGTACCTGAGCACCTGCAGGCCTGAAGAAAAGTCGGTCAAATCGTATGCGTATAGAATTAGGTATTTCCTTGTTATCATTGATGGATGTGTCCCAGGTATATCTGCTCTCTTCTGGTTCCCCCAACATCTCCCACACATCGAAGATACCATTCGGAAGCCCTCCAAGTTTTTTCACCTGTCACAATAAACAGACAAACTTACAAACCAGATTTTGATGTATACATAATATAGGTCAAATATAGGTCATAAAAAAGCTCTGATTCATTTCATGAATATTAGGGTTTGAAAACATCACACAACCTCCCAATCCCTAAGGTTGGTATCTCCTCCAAATATAACCGTATGGTCCAGCGGTGCCTCTTTCATCCATTTCCAGACTCTGCGTAGCTGGTTCAAGCGCTCCTGCGAGTTAGCCTTGCAGCTTTCCAGGTGAGATGTCATAATGCACAATGGATGACCTAGAAAGCTCACCTAAACAAGCATGAAGAAAGAAGAAAAAATAAGAACGGAAACCTGGTTATTCTCACATAAACGCACCCTTCTGTGTTTATCATTCAAAAGATTTTACACATGCAAATAATGGCATATTCCGGTCAACATCCCATTCAGATTTAAAGGAACAGTTCACCCAAAAATGTTCCTACTGGTAGTCAATGGTTACAAGCATTCTTCCAAATATCTTTCTCTGTGTTCATCGGAACAAAGGAATTAATAAAGATTTGGAACAACTCGAGGGTGATTAAATGATGACACGGTTTTTGGGTGAACTGTTCCTTTAAGGTGCTTATAAACACTGACTTACATTTGCAATTAGAAGATTTCTGTTCATCTCTGTGGTGGGATACTTTACAATGTTGCTCTTAAGAAATTGCACTCTGCCTTTTCTAAGCAAAATCCCAGTGAAATAGCCCTCTTGATTGCCTAAAATACATCATCAGATATTCATGCGGTGATATTTGACTATTTGAAATCGTATACAACTTTATAAACGCATACCTAGCACAAACTCGTAATCTTTCATGATGCTCTGTAAAAGATTCAAATAAGGAGGAATCAGCTCCTGCAACAGTACCACATCCACACGGTACCTGCATTACAAATGACAATTCAGTAATTCATTCATAATGTCTTTTTGTGTTTCATAAATTGCCAACAAAGAAACGATAAGAAACCAAAAAAAAATTGTTTACACAACTTACTCTACTCTCCTACCACAATGGAAATGAACACTCACTTTCCTAAGTGTGACAGCAGGCCTTTACTTCTGGAATAAACATTTTCTAGATCCAGACCATCAATGTTCCAGGAGATCACAGTCAGTTGGTTGCTAATGGAGATAGACTGAGGTGCCAGTTCATCAACCGATCCGTCATCAGTTGAAGATTTTCCCCAGTATGCCTGGTGTAAGGTAAAACTGGTCTTAAGTGTTTGAGTGGACTTTGATTCTGTTGCTGGTGAGTGTATACCCTGATCTGAAGGAGTTTCAATCTGTGTTTGGACAGACTCCGGAGACTCCGTTTGGGTCGACTGCTCGCGGTTCGATCTATCTGATGTTTGCTGTGCACTTTTTTCTTGCTTTGACCTTGCAGACCTTTTTTTGGTCTGCTTAGACTGATCTTCAACTGTGACGCTGGAGCACAGAGAATCTGTTGCGTTTTGACATGCCGGTCTTTGTCTGCGTTTATTCTTTTTCTTCTTTCCAGTTTTTCCGTTAACTTTGTCCACAGGACTTGAAGGATTTCCTTTAGTGCCAACAGGTGGCTCTCCTGAGCAGGTGTGACTGCCAAAATGATGTCACCAGAAGCATATATTATACATGTATTTAGTTAGACCACAATATAGGCCAAATACCGCTTTAAAAGTAAACCTAGGTTTGAAAGAGTCTCAAAATCACTAAAATTGTCTGTGATACCGTTTCTAATGTATGAACTGTGTTTACACAAAAATACATAATTAAATCATGTAATGCAATGTTAGATGTTTAGGTTGAATATATAGACTATGATGAAAACATTTTTTTGAAAGAGTATTATAATTTTAACTGACATATATGTTCTAAGAATGTTGGTTCAAAATCGAATGTATTTGTGTCCAGTCGAGAAGTTGTTGTTCGTATACGCAGAAATTAGAAAATAACACATTTTAGTATTGCAGTAACGTGAAGATCTACGTCAAAATCTAATTTCTGCCCATCCCTAGACCAAAATCATTAAAAAAGCATTGTTTTTAAAACCTTAAAATGATTGATTATAAAATAGACAGTTGCTGTAGTGGTAAGATTAAGACAGATCTAAATCAACTTGACAAAGGAAACAGATGAACTATTACAGAATATTCTAACTCTCTTTTATTGATGTTAAATTCTGGGATCCCTACCTTGGTAAACCTTGGTTTGATTTATCATCCATCATAAATTAGGACGATATGATCAGTTTTGAATCTGTTGTCCCTGCTGTCTTTCCTTTGTTTTCTCGTTCGGTTTCTGTCTTCTGAACAGGGTTTGGTCCTGTACACAGTGATTATTATGACGTGGATGTGTTAACAAAAGATATCGTTATGCAAAGCATAGTTATATATTACTCAGAGACTTTTGTGCGTCACATCATGTGTTACTGTATGTAAACATGGCTAGAGGGTAAAAGGTCAGCATTACTCTCAACAACATTTAGCGTTAGATCAAAAACCTTACGTAAACTAGTTTAGGCTGTATGTGATAATACATTTATGTTAATTCACTAAATGTACCTTTTTGCCATGTAGCCATCGTGTTGTTACACTAATATAGAAGTTAAATTAACCAAACTGTAAGTACTGCTTTATATAGGCTACTGTATATGCGATCCTTGCTTTTATATATGTATAAAATCCATTCGTTTTATATTAATGAATAACCTTTTAATGTAGAGATATCGCAATTAAGTAAAATAAACTAAAATTGATCTGAGCAGGTAACAATGGTAAAATATGAGGGCACAACTATCTATATAACATCTTTAATATAGAATCGACGATCAAGTGAATTTGATACTTACCGTCAACTTTTCTTGTCTCAGACGGATTTATTTCTTCAAGAGAGGCAATTTAAGGCTTCTTAAAACCGCTGTATAGTCTTTACTTTCGATTTCCCATTTGACTTGTGTCACGTGATCACTTGAAATGAAAATCCAACTGTGAGTGACGTCAGTGAACCGTTCCAAGATGGCGGACACGCCTACGTGCCTGGAGCGCTTGAATGCGGCATCTAGTTTATAAATATATCGTTTCAACCATATATTGTTTCTGTCTTTTGTTTTTATAATGGAACGAAAAGCCCAAGGTAAAATAATTAAATTAACATATTCTATAAAAAATATTGTGGGGAAATCATCACTTATCAAAGATAAAATATGTTCTTCTATAAATCTGGTAAAACAATTATATCAGTAAAACTGTGGGATACTGAAACAAATACTGAGACACTGTCTTGCCACGTGCATAATAAATAACATGCAACATGGTAATTAATACAACCCGGTTATTTCCCAATATTTTAAAGTGAACGAGCTCTGTGAATTTCATCTAGGCCTACCTTAAATTATATCACATTAGTGAAAACAATAATTTAGCATAAATGAATGCTTGACAAGCTTGGGTTCGGTATGACAATAAATATATTTTTTAAGTCTAATCATCTTAAACTGCGGCCTTGACGTTTCTGTACTCCATGTAAATTATAAAGTATCGGACTTAGTTGAGAAATGACACCGATGTTATGTTTTTATGCAAAAAAACGCAGTTTCATCATTCACTTGTATGTGCATTATCGTCAGTTTGACCTTACAACTATGGCGGCGGTGTTGGCGTACGATCTAGCGGACAATGGCGCGTTTAGGTTTAATATGTCTGTGGTTTCAAAATGTACTTAAAATTGTTCGATTCACTCATTATTTTAATAACAATGATACTTTAATGCTTGTTAGCTACATATGACAAAAGTCACAATACAAGGGGTAGGCCTATTCATTTTTGTAAATATTTTAGGGTAATACGTTTGCGATATCTGATGCGCAACATCACATGCTTCGCTGATCACGTGTCTCTCTCCGCCCTGCTCGTCTTCTGACATCTCCTCCCACTTCTCCGCATCACAACATCGCTTTTGGTGATATCGGCTTTACATCGCAACATCACGCAACCATAACCAACCCTTAATGTCATCACTACATCAACAGTATTTATCATCGACATATATCCAGCGCGGGGTCGCGATAAATGCGCAGAACGGAAGCTGAGGGAGGATGTCATGGAAACAGATGCGTAAATAAACGCATCCCGTGCCATAGGTACGCAGCTGCTATACACCTGACAATACACACTTAGATTTTGTGTTTTGATGCTTTTTTGGTTTCGAGACAAGTGATTCAGGAGACTTCTAAATTATGTGGGCTAGTTAATGCAATACGTCAGTTAATGGTTAGTGGATGCTTTTTTAAATTACAGAACTTAGGGTGAATAATTATGTAATTACGTTTGTTTACTAATTTGCATGAGGTTTGTCATTATAAGGTAGCTTCACATAAAAGGAGGTTATCGCATAGCCACATCTCCAGAGGTATCAAAGCTCTCAGAGGCGGTTGCCAGGTCATCATCAGAATCCCTAAATTCTTAAATTTTTTTGCTGACAGGTTTGACAGCTTTCTTACCTCGTTCTCAAAACTAGCTTTTGATTTCTAACTCTGTATTTCTCCTGAAGAGGTGTCTGAAGAGGTTATGATTCTTAGAAAGCATCCCAAGGCGACATGAACTTCTCACCAATTCTCTCACTTGTGTCGCTGTTTTGGATCAGAGGTGAGGATGCAGTACTTTGCTGGTCTGCACTGCTGTTCGTGATCGTATCTGTCATAGAAGCTGTGATGCACAAACTAATGTGTAGTTTGCAATCCCAGATGTTGTGATTTTTTTAGCAACAGTCTGTCTGATAAGTGCTTGATTTAGCACACTCTTATCTAAACTGACTTTCAGTGCATGCGACCCAGAGGGAATATCTAAGAGTGCATTTAGTGTTTCCAAAAAGTCCATCAGAGTTTGGGTTACAGTTCTCTTTTTAAATCTTGAGCATCACACTCCGTTTCAGCGTAGATATTAATGATCAATACAATCATCATCTTTTGTGCTAGATCTATATTAACAACCCCAGTTATGTATTTTGCATTTGTGGTTGACAGCATCAGGAGAGTGCTGGCAGGCGGCTACCTATTCGGAGAGTGTTGTGTCCCCAGAGATGAGGAGCAGCAGTATTTTGCGAGTCCCGGAGGTGTCATCTTTGGCCCAGTGCGCAGGAGCCTGCTGTGATCTCCCGGGTTGTGACCTGGCCTGGTTTTTTGAGCGCCGCTGCTTTGTGCTAAGTTGTCAGCGCAAAGAAAACTGTCAGCCGAAGCAGAGACCCGGTACTGACTCTCTCCTGGCCTTCCTGCAACGTGGGCCTCTGCAGACTTCGGTTCTGGAGTCCTTAGTACGAGGAGATTCTTTTCCTAACCACTGGCAAGCTCTGCCACGGCACAGGGGCTCTGAAGACCCCATGAAGGATCTGGCATTGCTGGATGGAATTCGGGATTTGGACACCACTGATGGCGAGTATGCTGAGAGTATTCGAAGTTTAGAAGACAAAAGAGTCGACAGGGTTGAAGATCGGGATGGTGCAGCGCTAGAACAGGAAGAACGCCTAGGAGTGTATGAATGGCCACTTGTCCAAAGAAAAGAAGAATTCAACCAAACAGAGACAGAGAGAGTTGAGGGAGGACTGACAGCATTGAAGGACTCTTTCCAAAGCAACACCTTGACCCCAAGTCACTTACCTGAATTGAGAAATGAAAGTAAATTGTCTGTAACCGAAGCAGAACCCACTGGTTCACCTTTATCAACTACTGTGCTCGGCGTGAAGGTCAGTGTTGGTTAAAAACCTTTGTGAATGTACTCGCATTCTGGCCAAACTCTTAATCAATCTCATGCAATGTGAAATCTCTTTATATAAAACACATCACCTTGTTTTTGTGCATAGACTTTTCTGAGTCAAAAGTGTGAAAGCTATGATACTGTTCTTATTGAAGGCTGAAGAAGACCCCAAAAACATTTCATCTGTTACTGAGCCCAGCATCTTGCAATATGTCAGCACAGAGCCCCTGAAGTTAAGAAGACTTGGTACTTTCTTTACAACTCAGACAAACACTGAACCTACATCACCTGTGATCACAGAAGAGCCAGGTACAGGTAAAACTCATATACATTTATAATGAAAAATCACGATACATTTACTTTTGTTAAGAATGATAAAATTACTTTTGTTTTTTCTTGCGCCAATGAGAACTATCGCATTAACATTTATTCAATTACCTGACGCTTTTATCTAAAGCGACTTACAAGTTGGGTAAACAATGGAAGCAATTGGGTCAAACATTAGGACAACAAAAAGCATAAGTGAAATTAAAACATGTCTCACAAAGCCTACTACAGTGTACAGTGCTAAGTTTAGTTTATCTAAGTTTAATTTAGCATGGCATTTATTTTTTTTATTTTAAGTGATAGTTCACCCAGAAATGAATATTCTACCATTATTTACTCACCTTCTTGTCATTTCAAACCTTTAAGACTCTCTTTCATCTGCAGAACACAAAATAAGACATTTTGAAGAAAGTTGGCAGACGACCAGCACTGGCTCCTATATGCTTCCAATATATATATACAAAACCAATTGCGAGTGAATGTGTGCTGGTTACCAACATTCTTCGAAATATCTTCTTTTGTGTTCTGCGGAAGTACGTTTTACAGGATTGAAATGACAAGAGGGTTAATCATGACAGGATATTTATTTTTGATGAACTTTAATCTGCTGTCACTGAAAAGCACTGAAAAGTTTTTTACCTCATAAAATGTTTAAAAATGTTAAACGTGGTGATTAATGAAATACAAATGAAAAGGTTTCATTCCACTGATTTATTCTCATTATTCAGTGAGAACTCTGGCTGTGTCTATTGGAGACCCAACTGAAGTGACGCAGCCTCAAAACACCATAGAGTTTACGGCGTCCGTCAATCCAGAAGACACTGCAGGTGTGTTTTTATCAAACTCAAATTCTTACCAAAGACAAAGAGCATGACAAGACACATGAAAACATTTTCTAAACACATGCACATATATTATTGTTGTATTGCATATACGTGAATATTAACTTAATTTTTTGGAAGCAATTGAGGTCTGAAACTACACAGAGCATCATTTCTGTTATTTTGACTAGTTTTCATTTTATGCAAATGAATGCGATTAGAAATCATATTTTTATTTGAAATTTGGCAAAAGTATTGTTACATATAGTTTTTTTGCGACAGTATTTGGTGATTTGATATTATTTACCCACGTGGCTTAGATACTATATGAATAAATGTACTTTTCTCTACAGCGGTGAATGTAAACATGCCTCCTAAATCAGTCGCAATTCCCGAAAGCCAGGATGTGTTTCTCCAGCCTGGCGCTGTTTTCATCATCAATGCCAGCCGTATGTAGCAGCTTCTCACTATTGCTCTCTCTCTTTGCTTGTTAACCTTACTTTAATTTCTAATATATCAAATATAAAACTTGTTTGACAAAGATAAAAAAAGATATATTACAAACATATTTAGTCTTTTCAGCATTTTCTCCCATTTACTGTGTAAAATCTTTTACATATTAATTCCTGTGACCAGTTACATAAACTTAAGGCTCAGATTTTCAGTCTACATCAAGGAGAAACTTGTCACTGAGGTAAAACAATTTAAGGCCAAGATAGATTTTTCCAACCCAATGAACCACAACCACAAAACAAGTTCAATTTGCCAGGTATTTGTCAAACATACTTCAGTCGCAAAGCAAGTTTTTCCCCAACGCCTAATATACAAATTTAGTATTCAAATGTACTATTTTGCAAGCTAATATACCTGATTGTTTCCAGAAAGCTTGGATGATGCTGGAATAGTCAGTTACCTGTGGGAGAAGGTGAATGGCCCTGTATGGAAACCTGAGGGCCCTGTTGACACACCTGTACTCCAGCTTCACAACCTTTTACCAGGAGAATACACCTTTAGGTGAGAGCTTAGATCTTGTTTACCAAAAAAAGATAAATTCTGTCTTCTTGTTTTCACCCTCATGTCATACAAAACCCGTATATGAGTCTGTGGAACACAAAAGAAGATATTTTGAGAAATGGTTTAATGGTTTTTACAACATCACCATCATTCTTCAAATTGTCGTCTTTTGTGTTCTGCAGAAAAGGAAAGTCATACAGGTTTGATTATGAAGTTTTCATTTTGGGTGTTCACTATCCTTTTACATTTCTGTATATATAGACCTGTATAGACACGAGTCTGGCATAGAAATCATGGTAAGAAATAAGAATAAAACTATTTTAAACACATTACACTTTATTGAATGGTGATCCTCCGTAAATACTCTATTGGTGTCGGATCATGTGGTTCATTTCTGTTCTTCACCTCCTACATTTTGCTGTCTCAGAGGTTGTCGTCTGCCTCTGGTGGCTGGTTCCTCTGGGGCTTTTATTAATTTGCCTTGACCTCATTAACTTAAAGTCTCCTGATTTTTGCTCAACCTACATTAGGTTGACAGTTTCTGATTCGAAAGGGCTGACTGACTCCACCACTGCCACCATTAGGGTCAAAAGTCCAAAAGACGACCCTCCTCGGGCCGGAGCAGGCCATGACCAGGTCATCACTCTACCACTCAACCATCTCACCCTGTGGGGTAACCAGAGCACAGATGACAATGGAATTATCAGCTTCTTCTGGACCCTCCATCCCAGCAGCCTGACCCGAGAGGTTACCATGCAGGTAGGTAGATTTCACCCAGACATGTGGTCATATGTGTTCAGCTTCCAGGGCACTCTTAAGCTGTATATGTGAGTGTAGTTGATGTTTATGGTGAACTGTTGATGGTGATGTTATCTGTATGTTTGCAGGATGTGAGATCACCATACCTGCAGCTCTCTGACCTCCAGGAGGGTCGGTACACATTTCAGCTCACAGTTACTGACAGCAGAGGTCAACAAGGCTCAGACACCATCTCAGTCACGGTGCTGCCTGGTAACACACATTAAAAACTTAAAGTGAAAATTCGGTCATCATTTACTCATCCTCTTGTCATTTCAAACCTTTAGGACTTTCTTTCAAACGCAAAACACAAAAGAAGATATTTTGAGCAAAGTCTGTAACCGAAAAGCGCTGGAACACATTCACTTCTATTGAATGGACACAACACCAATGCAAGAGATTGGGGGCCAGCTTACAACATTCTTCAAAATATCTTCTTTTGTGTTCTGCGGAACAAATTTTTTTGCGTTAACAATCGCACATTTGTTAAGAATGTGTTTGAAGATAAACATCATACGGAGTATAACATATATCTGTTGTGGGGTAGCAAACAGGGCACCCGTTGCTATAACAGGACCAGACACGGAGTTTATTCTCCCCGTCTCCACCATCACATTGAACGGCAGTGGCAGCACAGATGATCAAGCTATCAGCAGCTACCAATGGGACATGCTCAGGTATCTGTATACCAGAATAACAAGTGATTATGGGGTCATGGGTCTGATCCCAGAGGATTGCATATAGTCAGAAAAAAATGTATTATACAATGCAATGCGAGTGGCTTTGGATAAAAGCATCGGCCAAACGCATACATGTAAAGTGTAAATGTTATACAAAGAATCCATTTGAATCAAATTTTTCTATTTCATTTTCTGTGCATTTTGCATAAGCTGGTAACGTGATATTAGCCTTGAGCCTAGCTTAACTCATTTCTACCTATTTGAAAGCAAGTTAGTCAAATAAGTGTAATGATAGTGAAATGTGTGGTCAATCATATTGCTGTGCCAATGACGTTCTCCTTATAATGGTGAAGTGGCCCTCCAGGCTCACAGGTGAAGGATGCCAACAAACCTGTTGCTTTAGTGATGGGCCTGAGAGCTGGGAATTACAAGTTCAGGCTGACAGTGAAAGATGAGCAGGGAGAGACAGACAGCGCAGTATTGACCACCACCATCAAAGAAGGTGAGCAGATAATCCATGTAACCTCATATTTTCAGTCTTAAAGGGATAGTTCTCCAAAAATAATTTTGTTGCACTAATTGCTTCTATTGTTCTCCCCTACTTTGTATGTCGCTTTGGATAAAAGCTTCTGATAAATGACTTAATGAAAATGATGTAATCATTGACTCAACCTCTTGTCATTTTAAACCTGAATGAGTTTTTTATTACACAGAGCACAAAAGAAGATATTTCGAAGAAAGTTCCTAACCAAATAGCGTCGACACCCATTCACTTCTATTGTGTGGACAGAAAACCAATGCAAGTCAATGGGTGCCATCACCGTTCGCATATCAACATTCTTCAAAATATCTTCTTTGGTGTTATGCGTAAGAAAGAAAGTCAAACGTGCTGGAAATGACAAGAATGTGAGTAAATTATGACAGAATTTTCATTTTTGATTGAACTATTACTCTAATGCTGATTTTCCATAGTATAATGTGTGATTGAATAAAGCATTTTAATTTAAACGTTGGGACCCTACAGTATATTTATCCTTCCTATGTGCATAAATTTGCGGTTCATTTAGATATATCCCTGGATTTGTCACCCTATTATGTTGACCATTTTTATAAGTAATTATTATTGTGTATTTTGTTAAATTCACAGCCAAAAGTCTGCCGCTAGTTGCCCATGCTAGCGGCAGCCACACCCTGACTTTACCCAACAACTCACTGGTCCTCCAGGGCTCTGTGTCCAACAGCGGAGTGGCCAATGTGTCTTTTCTTTGGGTCAGAGATGAACAGAGTCCTGCTGCAGGGGTGAGAAAAATGATTCACTTATCTAATCCTGATCCGTGGCTCTGTGCTTTACCTGACCGTTCCTCCCTCTCACTGTCTTTTGAGAGTAGGACGTTTTATATGGTTCAGATCACGAGGCCTTTCTTTACCTGGCCAACCTGGTGGAGGGAACATACCTGTTTCAACTCCGGGTCACTGAGACCTTTGGCCGGTCAAGCACGGCCCCAGCTACCATAGAAGTGCGTCCCGGTAAGGAGCTAAGAGGATATTTATAATTCACTATTTATCATCATAAGAATATACAAAGAAAATGTGAAAGATATACATGTCAATTCAAGTCACATCTGTTGGTAGATACAGTTGTAGGGGGTTTGTAAAAGTGGCGTGCATATTTGATGCTGTTGATGTTTGTGTGTAGATCCTCGTGAGCGAGAGGAGGTGGAGCTTGAGCTTCTGGTGGGCGTGGCTCAGGTCAGTCAGCAGCAGCAGGACACAGTTGTGAGACAGCTGGCCGCTCTTCTGCATGTTCTGGATTCAGACATTGGACTGAAGGGTCTGCATGGCCAGTCGGACATCAGGTATGACACCCCGGACTTCCCTTTTACTTATTATAGAAAATAAAGACATGTTTTTGTCTATTTATTATTAGTTTTGATAAGGACATACAGTATTGTCTTAAAGTGATGCCTCACTCTGTTCTTTATTATTATCTTGTACGTTTTATATTATTAAAGATTAGACATCTACCGATATATCGGCCAATAATCGGTTTAGGTCTATCAAAGCTATTTTTTACACTATAGGTCGATAGTCTCAAAACAACCAATGATCAGGGCCGATATATACTGTCAATAAAAAGGAAAATGTAAAGAATTTGTGCTTTGTATATAGAAAATGTTAAGAAACAATATTAAAGGGATAGTTCACCCAAAAATGAAAATTCTGTCATTTATTCACCTTCGAGTTGTTCCAAATCTGTGTAAATTTCTTTGTTCTGTTGAACACAGAGAAAGATATTTGCCCCCCATTGACTGCCATAGTAGGAAAAAATACAATGTTCATCAAAGCAGTCCAAAACTGTCTGCTGTCCTACATTATTCAAAATAGCTTCTCTTGTTTTCAACAGAACAAGTGATTTTTCCTACTATTGGAGTCAATGGGGGTCAAGACCTGTTTGGTTATAAGCATTCTTCCAAATATCTTTCTCTGTCTTCATCAGGCATCGCTGGTGAAAGCTGGTTTACTGTAGGTGCATATCTATTAATGATGTATGAGAAATTTGTTATGTGTGTACAGTTTATACTGTGTTAACTGATGCTGCAGCTTCGAAAGAATTTAAGGAGAATTTACCAAAAATTATAACACATAAGCAAGGCTTACCAAGTGATTTCCCAGGAGGATATCTACACATTCTTTTTCCACAAAAGAGGATCAACAGCTATTAACCATATTAACCGATACAGTTGTATTCAATCCTTGCTTTATTTTCTGTGAGTTTTTGTTTTTCTATGCATTTTTTTGTATATTTACAAACTGATATTCCCTGATATGCTATAGTTTGCCTTTTTTGCCAAATAATGTAGATTGTAAATATAATGTAATGTAAAAAACACTGTCACTTTTGTTTTCTTGATTTTGGTATTCTTATCTGAGGAGGCATTAAAAACAGACCCCCGGAGATCACTTTCGGCCTCTACTCTCTCTAATATTGTTTTTATTAGATTTATCAAACTTCTGGGAACTTTGGTTCAAAGGCATTTTTATTGCAGCACACAGTGTTTAGTTGAAGCCCCTGAATATCTAGATGTTATTGTGTGTTTAGCACAGTGTTTAGGTTCTCAGTACAGGGTCCCGATGGAACAATCCCAGGCCCTAAACTCGCCCGGCTCCTAAGAAACCAGCTGTTACACGAGAAGACCGACTTCTTACTCTTCAAGGTCCTGCGAGTGGACACAGTCAGTGAGTTATTTTTCAATATAGTGATTTCACAATACTTTAACGTACCGCCAAAACCCTACCAAAGTTATCCTCTCTCACATTCAATCTGTTACTGAATACATGCAGTGTGCTTACTGCTCTGTTCTGGACGTGGCCAGTGTGACCCCATTACAAAGAGCTGTTCCTGTGACCCCCTCTGGATGGAGAACCCCATTCGCCGTTTCCTTGACGACGGCGAAAGCAACTGCGGTACCCGAATCTCTGTTTATCTATACTAGATAAGACAAACGTACTATATCAGATAAAAGCTAATTCAGTCTGTTTGTGCTCTCTGCAAACCTTAATTATCTACAGAAGAAATATTTCTGATGAACTCCCATGTCAATGAAATGATGAATAGAAAATCGTTCTGCTTTCATAAATGATTGACAGCTCATCTTCTGTCTCTTGCCCCTGCAGATTGGAGCGTATCGTATGTCACCATCTCTTGTTTGCTTACTGTCATGTTCTTCTTGTCCGTCAGCTGGGTTTGCATCTGCTGCTGTAAAAGGTGATAAATAATGAATTTATCAAATCGATTGACCATGGATTACATGAAATGGTCTCAGATGTGGGATTTGAGCCAATCAGATGCTAAAAATGGATGTGCAGTTTATGTCATTTGGTCTTGGATGAACAGTTTGATGAGAAATCTTTGAGTTTTCATTGAAATGTCTGCAGATGGTGTCTTAGCAAATATGAGCAGTTTTTCACACTTCTATGAAAGTTTGGTTCCCCCTCTTTAAAGTATATTTCTGTCTAGATCAAATGAGATTATTGAAATATTTTGTAATGGTATCACTCCATGAAAACTTCCATGTCTCCAAACGTTGGGTACTTCGTGTCTTGTCATTTATTTGTTATCAGGTAAAAAACTATTAGCACACTTGTTCGTCTGCTTCCGGGATTTGTGCTCATGTTTGTTTTGGTTGTTTTAGAGGTAGACGGCGCACAAAATTAAGGAAGAAAACCAAGTACACAATACTAGACAACATGGACGAGCAGGAGAGAATGGAGCTCCAGCCAAAGTACAGTAAGTTCAAGATCTTATTTCTCACCACCGTCCCTTTATTGTGACTGAAGACAGATCGCTAGCGATGTTGCTTATTTTCACTTTGGATAAATGCATCTGCTAAATGACAAAATGTTTTAAAAAAATCGACTAGGGTGCCAGATAAGACACCTACAATTGCCATGATATAAATCACATTCGCATTTTTTTGTGTGGTCTATAGACATCAAACACAAGAGCACAGAGCACAACTCATGCCTGATGATGTCAGAATCAGAGGTGGACAGCGAACAGGAAAACATTTTCAACTACACAAGAAGCAATAAAGCCCGGAACAGAGCCAATGGAGCGGTCCGAAACGGAGACGCTTTCAGCCTCTGCCCTGTTGAAGGTTGAGTCTCAGGTGAAAATGTTTTTTCAGGGCGGACTTGGATCTTCTAATTACAAGGACAGGGTGGAAAACTCCACAGTGCTGATGAAAAATCATCTGAAATTGTACAAAACTGACCGACTATTGAATGCGATTGATCTTGTAATGAATCCCCATTTGTTTACTGGATGCATTTAGACTTTGATTTTCAAGTGCTTATGTCAAATTCAATTAGAATTTAGGAGCTGTGCATTCAATTCACAATGTCCCTTATTATGCACTTAATAATGCTTGTATGTTCAGTGATGCGCATCCAGTTTATTTTGCTATGGGGAGAAATTGCATATAACTGATGCAGAGAAAGCCATTTTCTTTATGCAATTGTATTTATTTTGTTGACCGATGTAATGTATTTGTGTGCCTGATCGACAAGGATTATTTCATCTCGTTTGAGATATGACTGGTCTAAAGTTTGCTTAAACTGAACATGCATTCGAAAACCATTTATACTGAGTATAAATGTTTATTTATGCCAAGTGTTCATTTAAATCTCGAGATATTTATGAACAAACATTATCCAATATGCAGAATTTGTCATATCTTAATTTTTGTCAAGTTTTAAATGTAGAAATAAGATTGTGTCCCTATACGGAGATATTTATTTGTAGTGGCTTTGTGTTTGTGACGACATCTGTGGGTTGACTGTCTGTAACAGAATTAAAGGTTTGTTTTTGCACTTCAATCTGTCATGAAAAGATAAACAAGATCGTGTTAATTCAATTCTATTAACTTCTCTAGACATAAAACCATAACAGTACAAAATACAATTAGTTATATAGTATATTTTTTATTCATAGAGATTGCTATTTTAAACGAAATATATAAACATTAAAATCAAGGACAGATTTTCACTTTTAAAAATCACATTGGCCCGTAGGACAACATTTGACAATGAATTAGGTTTTTTAAAACGCTTTAAACCTTGCTAGACATTAGGGATGAAACGATTCACGATGCGATTCACGATTCGATTTATTTATACAAAATGAATTATTTCTTAAATACTTCACGTTTCTTTGTATAATAAAATTATGTTTTATTTCAAATAACTAAACTGCAATTTTAAAACAAATTAATAATAGAAAAAGTCTCTTTAATAATAACAAACTAATACTGTCTGTGCTTTTCTTGGATTTTTTTGCATTTAAGAAATATCATCATGTCCACGTTTAGGTTTGCTGTTCAAAACATGTATTACGATTTGAATCGTCACGCATTGAATCGTTACATCTCTACTAGACATGACTCAACATACACATCTACAGTACCTCAAAACGAGTTTTTTTAAACATTAGCAGCCAACTTTTCTAAAATATAAAAATAGAGCAGTCATGTCAAGTCAACCATTTTAAGAAATGCATTTACATGCATCAGCCTGACATGTTTTTTTTATTATTTTTTAAGTACCTTTTTAACATTGGGCTTTATTCATGAAACACAAGCAATACATTTCTCTAATCGTTTAACACAATATTCTAACATATATTGCTGCACATAATCATAACATAATCTAAAATAAGAAATGTGTAATTTCACGTTTCACAAGTAAAGTCTATTGTGCGTATTCTATTTCAACATGTTTAGTAGAAGACCTGGCTCCGCTATCCAGCACCATTATTATTATCGATATCATTATGATTATCTGGTGAAAAGCTGCAGTTTTACTGCTTGGTTTTTTCTCCAGATCCCCAAAGAAATGTAATTGTGCATCCTTAATTATCACTCCCAGTTTATGTCCTGCAGTGCCATGAATTAGTAAAATGAATCTTATTCCATCAGTGAACTATGAAATTGTTAAGGAGGGCATATGTATCATTCCTTTATATGGTAAATTTCCCTTTACCAAGATGATTCTGCTCATTGGAAACATATGGAATGATATTCCGTCTAACTGACAGAGTTTGCTTCACAGTGTTTTATAGGGCCGTGTATTGGCAAGTGCCTCCAGATACGATACATGTCAGGATAGATGGGTCAGGATACAATATACTGCCGTGCATTACGCTCCGATACACATTTGCGATATATTGCACTACTTTAAATAGAAAAGTCAGAGCTAGAAACATGACATGATGTGCGGTGCATGGACCGTTAGATCAGAGGTTTGTGATCCCGAACTATGGATTGCGCCACTCAAGTGGGTAGCACAGGGGAATACCATTAAAACAATGAACATTACCCATTATCATTACAAAAACTGTCCATAGATACTGCTGCTCGTCTCCAATTACTTTTGGCCGTATGCATATGACATGATTTAAAAAACAAAATGCGATAGTAAAGGTATCATTTTGATACACTATTGAAAGAAAAAATGTGATAGTTGCATGTATCAATAATTTTTTACAGCCCAAGTGTTTTGTGCCTTACTGATTTTGTGTCTGGCTTGATACTTGGACTGTAATACTTGCTTTAACTGGTCAAATCTGTAGATTGGGGCTTTTAAGAAGCAAGTCCTCCAAAACATATGTACTTTATTTCCAGGTATTCATCCACGCCGTATTTGGAACCTTCTCTGCCCAGTCCGGACTGTTTCACTCCACCAAAGGGGGCTTCAGGGCTGGAGATCATACCTTCGTTGACCCCGACCATGCCCACTTCCATCTGCTCAGCCACTCGCCAGATCTGACCGATGTCTCGGGAGTAAAAATAACCTGTTGAAATAAAAGAACATGTGTTAAACGTGCATTGAGCTGAAGCCATAAGCTGGAAGCTGCTTTACATTTAGTTTGTATGTATGGTATTTTTTTTCCTTTTTGCCTTATTTGCTCATGACTACATTTTCAAACAATTCTTCTAATATATGATGAGAAACAGTGGTCAAGCTCAAGACTATCCTACCAATATAAAAATCATAATGGAGAGTGTATGTTAGAAAATTATGATGCACACCTGCTAAACCAACTTGTGAAGCATTGGCGATGTCAAGTGCCTCCTGTTCTGTGTTGAACCTGGTGAAGAAAACAAAACGCTCAGCGTCTTGAGGAGAGCTCAACAACACAGATGAATTATTCAGACATAAAAGAATCAGTTCCCAAGGTTTTACAGATTAATTCCAAATCAAATCTCAAATCCCATCGGGTTAGTTTTCTATGCACTACAGGTTAGCTTTAGTTTTGTCAAGATAAATATGAAAATATATCCTAAAATAGGCACTCACTTAACGACAGGAACAAGGGGTCCAAAGGTCTCCTCCTGCATGCAGAGCATATCAGTGGTGACTTTGGACAGTAGGGTGGGCTGCATAAAGGAACCCTTCAGTCTCTTCCCACCTCTAACTATAACAGCACCCTGAGACACAGCATCTACAATCTGACTCTCCACCTACAACAAACAAAAGCTGATAAACACCGTTCTTCTGAACTCTATGTGTGTGCACATTTGTAATAATATAAGAGTGTGTTGGCATTCTCAGTGAGTATTTAATATTCATGTGAAGTACCTTCTCTGCTGCACGGACGTTGATGAGCGGTCCCTGCGTGGTGGTGGGCTCCGAACCGTGGCCGACCCTCAGCTCCACATCCATGGCTTTTCCTAGCTTCTCCACGAATGAGTCATGGATCCCACTTTGAACCAGAAAGCGGTTGGAACAGACACAGGTCTACGACAGAGACAGGTACAAGATATTGCTGCTATACATCTCCTTGTAACTTAAAGGGACACTTCACCCAAAAATTAAGATTCTGTTATTATTCAATCACCTTCGAGTGGTTCCTAATCTGTATAAATGTCTTTGTTTTGGTGAACACAGAGATAGATATTTGGACGAATGCTTATAACCAAACAGATCTTGACTCTAATAGTAGAAATAATTACTTAATCTTTTTTGTTGTTTTGTTGAACACAAGGCATTTGAAGAATGTAGGACAGCAAACAGTTCTGGGGCACTTTTGACTAAAATTGCATTTTTCTACTATGGTAGTCAATGGGGACGAGATCTTTTTGGTTACAAGCATTCTTCCAAATATCTTTCTCTGTGTATATCAGAACAAAGAAATGTACACAGAATTACTCAACGGAAATGAAGACAAAATTTTCATTTTTGGGTGAACTATCCCTTTAATATACAGGATGAAATTATTAGGCCCCCTTGAGTTCAATTCATGCACTAATAATTGTTTGCTGTGAATTATGTGGCTTCACCAACATGTCGTAGACAAAAATAATTTTGGTTATTCTGATTTTAAAGAACACTCACCTGGCCCGAGTTCCTGAATTTGGAGGCCATGGCCCCTGCCACAGCTTTGTCTACATCAGCGCTGTCAAATACAATGAAGGGGGCGTGACCTCCCAGCTCCATGGACACCCTTTTGACACTTCCTGCGGCATGTTTAAGCAGTATCTGCAAAATATTTCAAATGTTTATTTGAAATGTATGCAAAAATGTATATTCTAAAGCTAGGTGGATTATTTACCTTGCCCGTGGCCGTGGAGCCGGTGAATGAGATTTTGGCCACCAGAGGGTCAGTGCAGAGCACCTCTCCCACAGCAGGAGTCTTTTCTCTTGAGCAAGGAACCACATTAATCACCCCTGGAGGAATACCAGCCTGAACTGAAAGCTAAATAAAAAACAAAATACATCGTTTATCATTTGTGAGTGACCCAGCATCACAAAACGGGGAACATTTTTAGTGAAGGCCATAAATACATTGTATCTGTCTTTTTTGCCCGAAGTCATTAGTATGTATAGGTAAATATAATAATAATTAAAGATCATGTTCCACGAAGATATTTTGTAAATTTTCTACCGTAAATATATAAAAACTTTATTTTTGTGGGTGGATGGCCTGTGCCTATGATTAACAACTTCAAAGGCAATTTTCTCACTATGATTATTTTTTGCACCCTCAGATTCCAGAGTTTTAAACGGTTATATCCCCGCAAGATCATCCTAACAACCCATACCCATCAATAGAAAGCTCCATTATTAAACTTTGAGATTATGTAAAAATCTCAATTAAAAAAATAGACCCGTAAGACTTAAGGGCAACTCTCACTATTAACAAACCATTAACTTTTCTCTATATTTGTTGATCATTAATAGGTAACAGAGAGACTGACCTCAGCAAGTGCTAGTGCAGAAAGAGGCGTGTCTTCAGCTGGCTTCACCACTACAGTGCAGCCCACCGCTAAGGCAGCACCCACCTTCCTGGTTATCATGGCACTGGGGAAATTCCACTGTATGAAGGGAGAAGTTTGCAGGGTTAGTTTAGCCAGTTTATCTAAAGTAACTACAGTTTGATGATGTCATACAGCCTAATGATGTCATCGAAATGAAGGTGGAGCTCTCACAGGAGTGATGATAGAAGCCACTCCCACTGGCTGTTTGACTATCAAGATCTTTCGGTCTTTGGCTTGTGGTGCGACAATGTCCCCATAGACACGTCTTGCCTCCTCTGAAAACCACTCTACAAAGGCAGCCGAGTACGCAATTTCTCCAAGAGACTCGGTCATAGGCTTCCCCTGTATACACATTATCAAAAAATCAATACTTGCATAAAACTTTCTGACCTTAATTAAAGTTGATCAAATTAGTAATGCACTGTTGTTGTTTATATTATTCATTAAGCAACTTATTTAAATAATGAAAATATTGTGATCCATGCATGTAATGATTCAGTATTCATACACATTCTGCTGTGATCAGCTTGGCAAGATCTTCCTTGTTCTGAGTGATGAGGTCAAACCATTTTCGCAGCAAAATGCTTCGTTCCTGCAAAACCATACATATGTGTATTTCAATCATATGCAGATTATGTTTATTATAATGCACAACACGTGATCCGGAAGTAGCTTTATGTAACACATGTACTAAACTACCCTGCTTGATAAAACAATAGAAACCCATCAAAGTTGCTCCACTTGTTTTTCATCTGTAAATCGCTCTGGATAAAGCGTCTGCTAAATGACTAAATGCAATGTAATGTAAATCTCTGTTTTATAGGTATTATTATTAAAAACATTTCTCTGTACATTTCTGTGTTGGTCTGCGATAACCTCCATGTCATCCTATCCGCATGAAATGCAATCTCGCGATCTACAGTCCCGACATTATAAACTCACTTTAGCCGTGTGATTCTTCCACGAGTGAAACGCTTTGTATGCCCCACTGACAGCGTCCTTGGCTTCTCTCGCACCGCAGTCTGACACTTTTGCGACCTCTTCTCCCGTGGCTGGATCTAACACAGGGAACGTGGATGCAGCTGACACCCAGCGCCCGTCTATGAAGCCTTCAGTCCGCAGAAGCCGCGCTGAAATGTCGAGGCTGTACCGTCGCTGCATCGTGCTGGGCAGGCCGGAGAAAACCTGCCGACCAAAACACCGAAATCCTGACAGATACAAACTCTCCATGGCTGGTACTGACAGGTCTCGTACTAATTTGACTATTATGCAACCTTTATACAAGACGAGTCAGTCTGCAGCGCCTCGCTTGCAGGTCTAACAACAAGCAGAGCCAGAGGGCGGTCGCTTCAACAGCTGTGCAGATGAACGACGTATGACGTCAAAGTACCGCGAGAGCAGAAAGCTCCGTATGATTTGGAATCGCTCTCGCGGTGCTTCGATTTCATGCGCTAATCGGTCTGCGCAAAGCATAAAAAACGAACTCAATTTTGACAACCTCGACAATTTGACATCGAAGAGAAAAATACAGCCGAATTATTTCCGTTTTAAATACAGCATAACGCTTTTCGGAGCAGATAGCGATATTTGATACTGAATTTAACAGTAATTTATGTTTAGGTTTGCTTGACTTGTACGCGTGTACACAAGCGTTTGCGCTTCACTCACTTCAGAAGTAGGAAATCCGGTCGTATTCGAGCTTTAAACGTAACAGCAGCGATGCAAGCCGAGGGTCTCTGCAGATCGTAGAAATGGGCGTGCCAAAAGATAGAGGCTTGCCAAACGGTAGGGGGCGTGCCGGAAGGTTTCTCAATGGTCAAAGCAAAGGCGCTCTGTCTTGCAAACTGAGTTGACCAATCAGCGTTAATCCCACACAAACGTCATTTATTTTAAACAGGTAGAAGGACGCGGTAAGGTGTGTTATAGTGATGGGAAGTTCGGATCATTTGACTGACTCGGACCTTTGAGTCTCGTTCAGCAAAATGAACGAATCTTTTTTCGAGTCATATCGTTCATTTTACCAAAATATAATTCAAATATTACAGGTTACTTTCCTAACACATACTTATGCAAACGTTTATCACATTACAAACAATACAAAACGTTAATGCTATAAGAAACAGAAAAGATGAATTCATTGTTTACCTTGGTCTTTAGTCTATGATTAGCTCACCTCAACTGTTGGACCTCTTTGACTACAGAAAGTTACATGAATGTGACATGTCATTTCATAGAGGACTTTCAGATGACCTCCTATCTTCTGGACTGCTTAGTTTTGATGGAGAGACACACTGCTGCTCACCTGGCAAGTGAGCTGGCAAGAGTTACAAATGAATGGGGTGTGGGTGACAAAATTGTAGCTTGTGTTACAGACAATGTCATCAACATTGTTTCAGCCCTGAAAGACTATCTCCACTGGGACCACATACCTTGTTTCGCACATATGCTGAACCTCATTGTCAGAGCTGCATTGAAGGAGGTCCAAGCAATATTGCAAAAGGTCAAGACAATAGTTGAGTACTTCCATAGAAGTACAGTTGCTTCAGACAAGCTCAAGGCCACACAAAAACAGATGGGTCAAGAGACGTTGCGATTAAAACAGGATGTGGCCACAAGGTGGAATTCAACACATTACATGTTGAAAAGATATATTGAAATCAAAGATTCAACCATCTCCACCTTGGCACTTACCAATGCATCTCTGCCAACATTGTCGCCAGAGGAATCGAAATTTCCAGAGAAATTTTGGACAATATTAAGGCATTTGAGGAGGTCACCACTTAAGTGAGTGCAGAAAAGTAAGTGTAGTTCAACATTTTTATTATTATTAATTTTAAAACATTTTAAACTCTCTTAATGATGCATGTTTTTCTGTATCCTTATTCCTAACAGAAAACTATATGAAGTACTGATTTTGTTTTGCTATAATTAATTTATAAACAATTTATAATCTTCATAGGTTTGTGACTGCCTCCAAAGTCATTTTGATGATAAGAGGTCTTCAGAGGATTGTTACCCGATATCAAAGAAATCCCTCCAGCTCTGACCATGTTAAAAAACTAGTGGATTCCCGGATGTTGGAAATGACCAAGAGGTTTGGCAAAGTGGAACACATTGGAAGGAAGAGAATACTTCAGATAGAACTTCAGGTAGCACTGGTACGACTGCCAGTGCAAGGGCCATGTTTGGGGAAGACTTTGATGAGAGGATAGTAAGCTTGAGGCCTTCTGCATCCACTTCTAAGACGTCAGATGCTATGATGGAGATGCGGGCCTACCTTTCAAAGCTCCTCTTATCCCGCACATCAGACCCTCTGGCCTGGTGGAGGAGCTGTTCACCAGTATACAAAACCCTTTCTGAGGTCATGAAGGCTAGACTTTGCATTATGGCCACATCTGTTCCATCTGAAAGAATGTTTTCTAAAACTGGGCAGATTATCTCAGAAATAAGAAAGACTCAGCCCATCCAAGGTCCGGGAATTTGTTTTTTTGAATGCAAACATGGCTTAAAGCATGTTCTAAAATATAGCCACATGGTGTTATTTATTTGAAACCTTATTTATTATAAAAGCCCAGCTTGTTGTGCAATATTTTGTTTTAGTTTTTCTTAAGGCTCTTTGGCTTTAGTTATTTATATTTTCTTGTATTTTTTATTTAAATTGTTTTAATTTATTTTGGAATAGTTATCCTCTTTGCTTAAACTTTTTCTGAAACAAAAATAAACATAAAAAAACTATTCAAGAGTGTGTACACAGTGTTAATGTCTAAAGTGTCATATGTTACAAAAGTATAATAAGTAACACTATAGTCTAATCTAAAGGTCTAACTCAAAGGACATTAATCCAACAAGGTATTGTATTTTATGAAGATAAGTCTTATTATGTAGACTTAAAATAATAAAAAACTGAAGCAGGTGCGCAGCTAAATTGAAACGGCCTACATACATATAAGCCCGCTGTAGTAACGTTATGTATTAATGCATAACGTTATATTAATTAATGTATTAAGTAAACAGAGTAAGAGGAATATCTTACCAGAAAAGGCCATCACATAGGCTAGAGACAGACAACGAAATAAAATTAGAAATAAAAAATGAAGAAGAGATATCGAGTAAGCATACAAGGTTGATCCAGACAGAACATCGATCTAGTCCTGTCCAAACTGGACTACTGCAATGCACTACTGGGAGGACTTCCAGCTTGCACAACCAAACCTCTACAGATGATCCAGAATGCTGCGGCAAGAGTCATCTTTAATGAACCGAAGAGAGCACACGTTACTCCTCTACTCATTAAGCTACATTGGCTCCCTATAGTCGCTCGCATCAAATTCAAGACTCTGCTCCTGGCCTACAAGACCACCACTGGTTTGGCACCACCTTATCTTCACTCACTACTGCAGACATATGTACCCGCCAGATCCCTACGCTCTGCAAACGAACGGCGTCTTGTGGTGCCATCCCATAAAGGTAGAAAATCTCTCTCGCGCACCTTCTCCGGATCTGTTCCACCTATGTGGAATGATCTGCCTGCTGCTACAAGATCTGCAGATTCTGTAGCCATCTTTAAGAATCGCCTGAAAACCCATCTCTTCCGCCAACATCTTACTGTTCTGTTCTGACTCAAGTTTCTTCTCTACTCTTTTCTTCTCTACTCGTTTCTTCTCTACTCAAAAAAAAAAAAACAGTTTTTTCCATATCATCTTCTTTCCTTCTCAATTGAAAAGTTTGTGTCAGTATTTTCTATTTTTTCAACACCGATCCCTCTTGTCTATGAATATTTAAGCTGTGTCTCAAATGACATACACTATGGCCTGGTTTCACAGACGCAGTTTAGCCAAGACCATGCCTTATAAATATCTAAATTCAACTATTGCTTTCATAAAAATGTCTTTATACTAACAGGATGTATATCGGTTTCCCAGACGAGGGTCAACAAACACAGAACGTTCCTTTAGGATTTAGTTTTGAGGTATTTGAGGATCAGGGGTGTACTCCAGAAAGCTGGTTATGTGACATACGGGTAAGTTTAAGGGTTAGTTTGCTGATAACCACAACTTTCGGTTCCAAAAATGGAGATCATTTTCAGGGTATGTAAGTAACCATAGCAACTCTCTCTCTGAAGATAACCTGATCCGGAGAAGATCATGTTCAGGGTCAGTTCATTTGAAGGAAATGTTACTAAGCTTCAGGAGTTGTCTGCGCATGTGTGCGTTTTTGATGAGCGTCAAGTGGGCCTGAAACCACAGATTACGTATAATATATAATCATTTTACAGCAATATTACAATTACATTTACAATCTCACCCATCGCAATTCAGCATTCACAATTATTATTTAACCTTTTAAAATGAAATAATGTAAGATGTTATTGTTTAACAATATGTATTTATATTAAATACTGTATAAACTTTCAATTTAGTTGATTAAAACACCGACAAATATCACTGGATATATATACACACCTTACAATTTCCAAGACTTAATGGATATTAACAGTGAAGTATTTTAACTCCACTGTATATCATAACTCTTGTCCACTTATTTGCAATATTGATGCATTGGGTCAAAGCTATTTTGTGGCCTAATGGTTAGAGAGTCAGATTTAAAATGTAAAGGTTGCAAGTTCGATTCACAGGCTGGCAGGTTTTCTAGGCTTTATTAGGTGACCCCCAATGGGATTACATATGGCATACTGTTCACATAATAAAATTCTTATTATAATTTTATACCCATTTACATAAAAAATACATACAAGATTAGACTTAAGATTTTCATTCTTACTGTTTATTCCGATCCTCAGCCTCCTCCTACAGTTTAGTATTTAAAGGCCTTTCTCCAAATGACAATTAGCCTTTCAGGATCGGCCGTTTCCACCTCTTTTAAAATTGGGAAAGCCAAAGCTTTTAGAAACAAAGTCAAAAGAAACTAAATGTATGTGTATTTGAAAGGGATATATAAAGAATTCCTGATTATTATGTTTGACTGGCCCTTCTAACATTTTAAACATCTACCTCTGTCCAAGCAGACCTTCATCCTCTGATGTAAATGAATTATCATTCATAGTGTAGTCTACTGAAAGGCATTACACAAGTTTTTCCAAATTGATTACCTTTGTAGTATTTTCTAGAATTAAAGAGGCTCCATTAATATGACCACATCAGCAACTGATGCAAATAAAGCTGATACAAGGTAAAGTCAGTTTTCAGAAAACCAAATAAAGGTCGATTTTTTAATGAACATACAGACAAGGAACAAAAAAGTGGTTTTATACTGCCATCAAAATTAGCAATGTGATTAAATACATATACATAAAACAATTTTGGTAACATACCAGTTACAAACATCTCAACAAATTTACACTTAATAACGAAGATATATATATTTCATATATTATACTATAAAATAAAAAAATCTGAGATCCATTGACAATGTCTTCATGTTGTCATTGTGGGCGAACGTTAACTCTGGAGATTAAGTAAACTAACTCTTCTCCGGTGTTTTGGAACCAACATTCCCCGAGTAAGCGAGGTTTGTGTAAATCAACCGAGAGTTCAGGGTTTAGCTGACGGTAAGTTAACCTTTCTGCAAACACCCCACGACTAATCCACAGCAACGACCATAGGTGGCGTTATGCACAAAGGCTGTATTGCGCCAAAAAACGAAGAAGAAGAATCCGGAGGAGTTAATTTCCACCAGAAGATGGCAGTAGTGCAGGACTATGAGTTCAAGATCCTATTAAAAACCAAGGAAAAAGAAAGAGCTCGCGCGCACGTCATAGCCTACTTATGTTGTGTTCAGACAAAACGCGAATGAATCCCGCTATTCGCGCTTAGTTTGCCGCTTGAACATTTAGAGTTTACTCGCTTCATTCGCGCGTCAAATTCACTTCATTGCAGACGCGAATTCGCGTCATGGGAGGGGCTTCTGCCAGGCGGCTCCAGTCCCGTATATATATATTGCTTACATTGTGTAAACATCGTTTTTGACAACTTGCCAATTTGTCCGACCTCCTCACTCACTTTCTTCCAAGTAAGATCCTTTTTATGTCTGTTTCGATTAAAGTAAGATGTATTGTACAGATCCAGGTATCCACATACAGCAATGATGATTTTGTCCTACATTGTTGTTTGGGATTTCTGCCTCCGCTCGCAACGTCATATTCACCTCACTGCTAGAGCAAGCTCCTGATTGGTTAACGCGGCGCGAATTTTCGCCAAATGTCAGATTTTTCAACTCGCGCGAATCACGCGAACGCCCACATCGTGCGATTCGCGCCTCAAGTAGGTCTATCGCGTCTTTACATTGACTGAACATGTAAATCACTTGCGTTTGGTCTGAACACAACATTACGGAAACAATACACTCAATGCGATTTTTAATGCATCAATGTTACGCCGCTAGTTTCGAACGTAACATCTACAAAAGGTTTCCTAGGCGACCTGAATTCAGCGTGTACGTGTGTAAAGAGAGTCGACACAGTAAACAGTTCTTATCTGGACGCCGAGTTTAAGTATCTTTTCAGTGCTGTTTTTAGCGAAAGCGACGACGGATCACACGATCACTTGCTAAGTGTTTACAGACAGTCAGCTAGCGGCGATACGAAACTCTACAAGTCCACACTGACAGACAGACGATCGTGAAAAAGACCGAGTTAAAGATCTTCACATGGCGTCTTCATCTGCACGAGTTACAGCAAACGACATGGAGAGAAATCAAGAACCGTGACAAATCTACATCTCAAAACAAATCATCTACTTAAAAATATAGATTCAGATAATATGACAAAACGGTTGTTTACTGACTCGAGTACAGCACAACATCAGACTTGTTTTGTTTTGTTTAGCGTTTTTTAATTCCCCTTAAATTTCCGGTAAAGCTTTCCTGTGGCTCAGTGGTAAGAGCAATTTGTTAACAATGCAAGGTTGTGGGTTCGATCCCAGGCGATTGCACATACCCAAGTATAGATGTATAGGTTACTGCAATATAAAGCGCTTGGGATAAAAGCGTCTGCCAAATGCATTAATGTAAATTAAAAATGTATAATTTTTATAAAATACTGTGTATTCTTTCTGTATTGTAAGTGTGAAGTGTTATTTAGATGTTGTTAGAGCTTATCTTGTGCCTGATTTCCGTTTGAAAGAATTATATTTACTTTTTTAAAAGATTTTCCTGCTATTTTACTTTGACTGACTTGATTTTCATTCGGTTGAATCGCACTGGATGTACTGAGCCCCTCTCCATTATATGCAAGATTTGTTTGTTAAATTGCAAACATCACTGCTATTGAAGTTCATGTAAGACAAAGAAATAAGATCTCAGGTGTTCCTTCTGTATTTTCTGTTTATAGGAAAATTTTCATCGCTTTATGAAAAGGGCAAGCTGTTTGGAGTGGGAGTCTGTGGCAAAGTTTATGAGGGAACTCGCAGATCTGATGGCCAAGAGGTAGAAACACCTTTACTTTTTTCATCAAACATCTTAAAGTGGTTGAACATTTTCGATATGTGTCCTTTATATGACCACATTCCTTCACCTGGCAGTGGAATGTCTTATAGTTCTCTCACCCCAGGTGAGCTTAAATAACAAAGATCAACAACGCGTCACAACTGACTTGAATTTACATACCGCTTGTGATCAGCATCAGTTATGGACAAGAGAAATGACAAGGGTTGGTCCAGACAGTATTTGGCCCCAGTATATCTATGGCCCCTTTATGGTAGTAAATGAATAATATCAGTCACAAAAATAGCACCTAGTAAACATGATTTGATCTTCTGATTAGTGATTCTGTACCAGTTTAACCACTGCACGAATACTGCTCATAATCCAACAATAAAAATGCACCTACTGTACTAGTATGATCAGGTTTAAGGTCACTCCTGGAGCAAAATGTTAAATAAAAAAGCATAACTATAGAGCGCAGTGGGAAATGAAAGAATAAGCTTCACTAAGTCACCCACAGCATAGAAAGCAATAGTGCACATGTAAGACGTTGAAAGCTAGCAATTGTTGAGCTCCTGCAGGGTTGAATCCAGAGTGGCACGCATCTTGATGTTCTCTTCTCTGGCTGTGGCAAGCCTCTCTTTAACACAGCAAATAAAAGCACATATTTGTAGTGTATCAGCATGTTTGACAACAGACGATCTAAACCTTACATCCTTGGATTTGCAATGTAAAAGAAATCTTGAGTAAATTCACACAATATATTAATAGTATAAATACATGTTATGACTAAAGACGAGCCCTGGATTGTGATTTGACGCCACACAGCCCATATTCATATCAAGGTCCCAAAATGATTAATCAAGCGACAGGAATCAGTTTAGGTTTGTGCTGTTTTACCTTCCAGGTCATCAATGGTCTTCTCAAGCTTGGACACGGATCTCTCAGCAAACTCTGCTCGAGTTTCAGCCTGGCAGAGAGCAGAAATCATACACACACTGTAAAGATAGCTGTTCTTGCAGTGTTAAAAGAACATGAGACAAACTTAATAACAATTGTTCACTTCTTTCAGTCTGCCAGTCAGGATCTTGATTTCCTCTTCATATCTGTCCTCTTTATCGGAGTACTGCAGGAGACAAACACAGAGAAGAAATCAGACACAAGAGTCTGTACAATCTCCTCTATATTTATATGAAACAGTTAACACAAAGTGCAGTGAGCTGGACATAACGATATTTACACACAGTGACAACATGACACATCACATGAGGGAAAGTATCGAAAGCTTTTGATTTGACAGACATCGTCTGAATGATTCACATGAGAGGCCACAGACGCCACAACCTCACACCTCTTTACCGACCATCTGATAAATAATGCGCACAACATGGATCGAGCTAGCATTACACATATGGGTAGTTGACGAAGATATCGTACATGTGTCCTATGGTGTGACACAGCAAAATAAAAAACAAATAAACTGTTAATATTATAATAAAACTTAATAATATAATATTAGTATTATTATATGATGAACATTTATATTTATCATATAAAAGAGCATAAAGCCGTTAAGACCACCAGCGACAAAGTGATGCGATGTCATTCATTTCCATGGAAAGCTAGCGACTTCTGGTGAGACGAGCGTGTCTATATTTACATTTATACATTTGGCAGACGCTATGATCCGAAGAGACTTGCATTGGAAATGGATTATACATGTGGATTATAACAAGATCGAGATCTCTCTCGTACAGATTCAAAACACTTGTTCGGCTCCTTCGTTCAGTGCATTCAATCAATCATATGCACCATCAAAGCTCACACTCGAACGCCTTTGGCTCGTGCTTTAGACACTCTTTTAAGTGAAGAGGCTCTGTGCTCGAGGGAGAGATTTCAGCGAACGAGAAGGATTCGTTCACTAAAAAGATTGGTTCAAAAAGAAGGATTGTTCACGAACATAACTTTACGAGTAACTGCGTTGGGCTACATCATTGGAAACACAAGAGACAAAAAATGAATCCAGTCGAAGCCACATTCAGAGATCACATCAGAAAGCTACGTGACCACAAATGAGAGAGAGAGCGATGTACAGTATGTGTGTGGTAGGTGGACCGCGCATGAGAAGCAGGACTGAGTTGAGGTCTGGTGAGGAGCCCTGCGGGGTTATTAAGGACAAGTACCTTCTCCTCAGAGGACTGCAGGGTCTTCAGCGATTGGTCGAATCCCCTCAGCTGATCCTCCAAACGCCGTCTAGAGCTGTTTTGGACGGCCAGTCACAAGTCACACAAGCGCATGCAGAGGGGCATATAGAGGAGGGGTTGGGGTAGAAACCAGGCCAGAGGAGGGTCCAGACCGCACAGCAAACAGCCAGAGAGATGAGGAGGAAGCCAGGTTATTGAGTTCTACTATTCTGCTCAGGAGCGACATCATGAGGTCTCGCTTTAGATGTGTGCCTGAGATGTAACATGCACTCGAGAAGCAATAAGGCCAGTACCATGCCGTCGGATTTAGATCACCAGGACTTTAATACCTCAAATTTGTTTTTGTCTTTTTGCAAGTATTCACCGTCCTAAAAATTCACCGGCAGGTTTTCATGATGCAATTCACGCATTCAGGACATCAAATTCAAATTGGCTATAACCAAGTGTAACATTCGGGAATGCACGGAAGAGCAATCGACTGTCGACCAAGAGTACAGAACCCAAGAGAAGAACCTCTGATGCTATTTTGTAACGGCCATTAGGTAGCGCTGCGTTGGCACACAGTCATGTAGTGCTACAGAACATTTCTCAAATTAAGTCATCAGTAAATTTGATGACACAGTTAATGTTGCACTGGAAGATCTCCTTGGTGCAACTTCTGTTTAACCAGCTGTTGGCCAATCGAAAAGTAGCACAGAAGTAGAGATTGAGATGTTCAAAAAGGAGACTTCTATTCCCCTCACAAGCTGTCCACTGAAATGGTGGAAAGAACGTACTCAAATGTACCCACTTCTTTTACCCAACTTCTGTTCCAAGCGAACGTGCTTTTTCCACAGCAGGGATATTGCCAATGCCCAAAGATCCCCGTTTCTGCCTGAGAATGTAGATATGTTGGTCTTTCTGCAAAAAACCTACAAGTGACCTAAAAACATAAAAGCTGTTTATGTTCATTTAAACCTACTTGAACAGAACACCATTCTTTACTTAAAGCTTTCCTGTGGCTCAGTGGTTACAGCATGGTGCTAGCAACACCAAGGTCATGGGTTCTATCCCAGGGATTGAACGTACTATACATTTGTTTTTGTTTTTTTAAGTATAATGCAATGAAAGTCGCTTTGAATAAAATCATCTGCCAAATGCATAATGTAATTATAGTTTTTACTGCACTTTAACTGCTTTATGAAGTTCTGTCTTAGGTTTCAGCTTATGTTTTGTACTTAATTCTAATTTTACGTTAAATTGCACATTTTGTTTCAGTTCATTTTTTGCAGTGCAGAAAGTTTAATTAATTCTTTAATTAAAAATTAATTCTTGAAGTTGTATGTGCAACAAGAAATTTGCTGAAATTGTTCATATTCTGAAAATAATTCTGTTATTTTGTTTCATTTTGTAATTTTGTTCAAAACATCGTGATGCGTATGGTTAACCCTGCATCGAGATATGTACCCAATCGTGAGCAGAGTATATCGTTACAACCCTCATATATAGAATGCGGTGTAAAGAATTAAGAATCAAATATATTTATTATCATCTTCTCTTCTCTAGAATCCGCACTTTTTGGTGGTAGGCCACATAAAAACATTAAAACGTGCAATATACATTTTAGACCTAGTAGAGCAGTAATGACTAGTAACTGGAAATGTGCATAAAATAGAAATGCTAAAATTCCATAAAATGTTTAAGTACAATTACAACACTTACTGCATCATCAAATTTACTGATGAATTCATTTGAGAAAGTTTCTGGAGCACTACATCGCAGACGTGCTACGGCAGCGCCACCTAGTGGCCGTTACCAAAAGAGCATCAGAGTTTCTACTCTTTGGTTCTGTACTCTTTGTGAACGGTAGATTACTCTTCCTTGCATTCCCGGATGTTACACTTGGGCATAGCCAAAATCAAGTGATGTTTGATGTCCTGAATATTGAGAGCTTGAATAATGAAAACCTGAATTTTTAGGACAATGAATTCTTACAAAAGATTTTATAATAATTAAGATGAAGGACAATAAAGATCGAGGTTATAAATTTGATGGCTTTTTCAAATTCAAGTCCCAGTGATATAAATCTGACGCCATACCTTTCGAAGTTAAATGCATTTGAAAAGTTGCCATATACCAGCAGTCTGTTTAGAAAAGGGACATGGACGGTCTTCTGGTTCAGCGTCTGTCACCAAGGAACTGTCCAAGTCTGCATTGTTTGTCAATCTTCAACAAGAATATGCGAGGCAGATTGAAATGTGTAAATCAATTGTAATTGCTCCCTGAGCTCTTAGTAATTTGCTTTTGGATAAAAGCGTCTGCTTGATGACTAAATATATAAATGGCCGTCAGGAAGACAAAGCCATTTATGGTCTAATTGTATTGTTACCGTGCCCAATTGTTGGGCATACATCCAAATACAGTTGAGAACCAATGATCTGAAAAGCATTTCAATGACATTCCAGTAATACAGGTCATAAAGCTAATGGACACGTCAGAACTGGCTTTAGAGAGTAAATAACACGGTGACAGTTCATCATGAACTGCGATGAGACTCGCCTCAAAAACTACCGTCTGTACGACCAATAAAAACATCGTAATTCTGTTCATTCCTTAAATACCACAACCACCCCACCAACTGCATATTTGTGTGGACTCACTGCATATTTCTAGAGTTCAGAAAGCCAGACGTGAGCATGAGGATTCAGCTGTACTCTTTCTGTATGTTTGTGCGCAAGTAATAAGGAAAAGCACTCACGCTTCAGCCAGACCTGCTCTCTCTTCTGCACGCTCCAGATCGCCCTCCATCACCACCAGCTTACGAGCCACCTGACAGACCAAACACAGCATGAAGCGCACACTCAAATCATTCAACCTTTGCCCAGATTCATATACAGATAACCTGGCACCAGAGTGCAATGTAGTATTTTAACTAACATACAATTGCATCTGTTACAAGAAGAAGCACTAGGTAGATAACCAGGGGGCAGACATGAAACAATGCAGCGACTAACCTCGTCGTACTTGCGGTCAGCCTCCACAGCGATGTGTCTGGCCTCATTCAGCAGGACATCCTGTAACTCCATCTTCTCCTCATCCTTAAGTGCTCGGTTCTCGATCACCTTCATTGCTCTACGCATCACAACATACAACAGTCAGTTTTCAGCATCTGAAGGGATTATCACTTCACAAAGACAAATGGCTTAACTAGTGGAGCATTCGTTGATAAGATGTGAAATTCTAAATGCAGTTTAGTAAAAGCAGCGTACAGTAAGTGCACAAATGTGAATGTAAGTGTACAGAACCTTTACACATTATACTCTCCTTTCACACTATTTGTTTCTTTTAAAACAGATGCTACTGAAGATGCGTAAAAAACTTGAAGAATGAAATAATATCCACAACAAAAATTCAACATCACAAACAGATACTTGTTTAACACACGCTTGTTTTGCAAGACATCTTATACATTATGAAATCGTATGACCTCTCGCTTTCATCAGCAGCTTTCTCCGCATCATCCAGCATCTGCAGCGCTTTAGACAATCTGTCCTGAGTCCTGTCCAACTCTTCTTCCATCAGCTGAACTCGTCTGCTCAAAGACGCAACCTCCACCTCCGCCTGGAACACAGTTTGCACACAAGTACACAGTCCTTTAAAGAAATATGTGTCTGTATTCTATTCAACGTGTACCTCACCAAATGCTTTTTAAATGTATTGTGTCAGAAGAATGCTATTCTAAATAGATCAAAACCTGAAGTGTTTTGATATCCTGTATAAATCTCGTAAAGATAGCCTGTAATGTGAGTATTTTCTTCAAAAACAAAATTCAATTGTAGCAATATTTTAAACGTTGAATATAAAATAAATAGTTAATAAACGTATAAATAAATATACAGCAAATTGTAGCACTTAAAAGAAAACATATCATTGGAAATATCAAGCAGCCGGCTTTAAAACCGAAGGAAAACTGAGGTCAAGAGCGAAAAAATATGAATATACATACATAGTATTTCGCTCATAATTTGTCCTGTGATCCTCTATTGAAGTGTTTTCCGTTCATGTTCAGGCTCTTTCTTTAGATAATACGCTTTATAAAGGCCACATTTAGCTTTTTGGAATGTCCCAGGAACCCAAGTTTTGTACGCACCGCGGGAAAACAGCTCAGTGTCCCGCACACAATGAGGCGGATGCGGCTGCCGTTAGAAGTGCACAGATGGTGGAGGGATGAAGCGCATCATGTGCTCAACAGATCTGCCAAACGTCTAACTGCACATTACTCCTTTTTAGCCACCATGTTACTCTTCCACCTGTTATGGCAAGCCGAATTAGATTTAATCATTCTCATGATATGCATTTTTTATATCAACAATTCAATTTTTAATAGTTAAAAGGATCATTCTTGATGTCAGGAATATAAATGCTCATTTGCACTAATGGACTACTTTCATAACTGCATTAACTCATCTACTGCACTGTAACTTCAATAACTGCACTAACTTATCTACTGCACTGTAACCCTATTAACTGCATCTACTCATCTATTGCACTATAAATTCAATAACTGCATTAACACATCTATTGCACTGTAACCTTAATAACCGCATTAACTCATATACTGCACTGTAACTTTAATAGCTAATGTCTGTAATTAATGCACACTTAAGTCACTTGCACTATTGTATAGTGTATATTGTTATCTGTTCATAACCACCTGTACATTAATGCTCACAGTATTTAGCCTTCTGTATATATTGTTCATAGAACATACCGACTGTCATATTGTCATAGAACATTCCTTCTGTAAAGTATTTTCATAGTACATGCCAATTGCATAGTACTTTCCTAATATTGTATTCTGTATTTATTCACGCTGTATATCCTCCACTTGCTAATTGCACTTCTGGTTAGACCTAAACTACATTTCGGTACACTGTTCTTGTATATGTGTCATGACAATAAAGTTGAATCTAATCTAATCATTTCAACTAAACTCAGCAAAAAAAGAAACGTCCTCTGACTTTCAACTGTTTTTACTTTCAGTAAACTTAATAACTGTAAATATTTGTATGAACACTAAAAGAGTCAACACCATAAGACATAAACTAAAAATGTTTCACAGACATGTGACTAACAGAAATAGAATAATGTGTCCCTGAATGAAGGTAGGCTCAAAATCAAAAGTACCAGTCAGTATCTGGTGTGGCCACCAGCTGCTTGAAGTACTGTAGTGTATCTCCAACTCATGGACTGGACCAGATTTGTCAGTTCTTGCTGTGAGATGTTACCCCACTCTTCCACCAAGGCACTTGCAAGTTCCTGGTGATTTCTGGGGGGAATGGCCCTAGCCCTCACCCTGCGATCAAACAGGTCCCAGACGTGCTCAATGGGATTGAGATCCGGGCTCTTCGCTGGCCATGGCAGAACACTGACATTGCTGTCATGCAGAAACTCACACACAGAGCGAGCAGTATGGCTGGTGGCATTGTCCTGTTGGAGGATCATGTCCGGATGAGCATGCATAAAGGGTACCACATGAGGGAGGAGGATGTCTTCCCTGTACCGCAAGGCATTGAGATTGCCTGCAATGACAACAAGCTCAGTCCGATGGTGATGTGATATACCGCCCCAGACCATGACGGACCCCCCCACCTCCAAATCGATCCCGCTCCAGGGTACAGGCCTCGGTGTAACGCTCATTCCTTCGACGATAAACACGAATCCGTCCATCACCCCTGGTGAGACAAAACCGTGACTCATCAGTGAAGAGCACTTTTTGCCACTCCTGTCTGGTCCAGCGAAGGTGGGTTTGTGCCCATAGGCGGCGTTGTTGCTGGTGATGTCTGGTAAGGACCTGCCTTACAACAGGCCTACAAGCCCTCAGTCCAGCCTCTATCAGTCTATTGCAGACAGTCTGAGCACTGATGGAGGGATTGTGTGTTCCTGGCGTGACTTGGGCAGTTGTTGTGGCCATCCTGTACCTGTCAAGAAGGTGTGATATTCGGATGTACCGATCCTGTGCAGGTGTTGTTACTCGTGGTCTTCCACTGCGAGGATGATCAGCTGTCCTTCCTGTCTCCCTGTAGCGCTGTCTTATGCGTCTCACAGTGCGGACATGGCAATTTATTGCCCTAGCCACATCAGCAGTCCTCATGCCTCCCTGCAGCATGCCTAATGCACGTTCACGCAGATGAGCAGGGACCCTGGGCATCTTTCTTTGGGTGTTTTTCACAGTCGGTAGACAAGTCTCTTTAATGTCCTGCGTTTTTAGAACGGTGACCTTAAATGCCTACTCTCTGTAAGCTGGTAAGGTCTTAACGACCATTCCACAGGTGCATGTTAATTAATTGATTATGGTTAATTGAACATTGAAAACATTGTTTAAACACTTTACATTGAAGATCTGTAAAGTTATTTGGATTTTTACAACATTATTGTTAAACTAAACAGTCCTGAAAAAGGGACGTTTCTTTTTTTGCTGAGTTTAGTAACAATTACTGTTCTTGTTGTCAGTAATTACATTTTCACTAGTAAAAATGTGAATTCTTGATATCAACAATGATGACATCACTCGCAGAAATGTGTATTCTTGATATTAAAAATTAAATTTCGACTAGTAAAAACGATATCAAAAATGACTATCCTGAGAATGATTAAAAGCTAAATCGGCACATTTAAACATGCTTATGATAGCATTCCTTTAAAAAATTCAAATTGGACCTTTAAATTCAGGCCACGAAAGCGTGCATGTGCAGTGGCGTTTGTTTATGTTGTTGCTTTGAAAGTGTCAATAAAAATATATACAAAAAATCTGAAATGTATGCCTGTAATTGTCCAATGCACTTGATTACTGCCCCTTTACATTGCAAAAAAAAACTACTGTAAGGATCTGTCACACTTGTCAATTTCATGACCAAAATAATCTCAATAGTTGCACATGCAGACCGAAGGAAATAACGGAACACACGGGTACTAGTCTTAATAACTGAACCAGCTCTCTGCTGGTCTGGATGAATCTCTTATGGTCACATTCCCGATTCGATGTTAAATATAGATAATTAGTGTATGATGGGAGAACAGCATAGTATACTGATTCACGTCAGAGTTTGTGTTAACTGCACACATAATAATCATGTTATAGAAATACCAGTCAGTTTCTTCTGTTGTGAGATTAGATACGAGACACTACAAACAGGCAAAGAAACACATGAACATACAAATAAAGGGAAAAGTGAAATGTGTGCGTTTAAAGTGAGGTGTTTGTGTACCTGTTCTCTCTGTCTTTTCTCGTCCCCCCGCTGTCTCTGTAGGGCTTCAGCTCTCTCCTCAGCATCATCCACCTGCTGCTGGAGGACTTTTATCTTGCGTTTCACCGCTTCAACTGAGTTCGTTGTGCCCGACATCTTCAGTTCACACACGATCACTTCCCGACAGATAAAGAGACGAGCAGATGCTCAGCTTTAGGATGAGAGTCGCGTGATGTGAAGGGAGTTTCTCAAATCATCACACACATACACCTGACGCGCCTCTCGACGGGAAATGGCGTTTCGTCTGAATCGTCCTGTCAAAATAAAAGCTGTTCGACTAAAGCAATGTTTATTTTTTATTTTTAAAACAAGATTACAACATAACCATAAAACAGAATATTAACAAAACAGGCAACTATACATCAAAATAAATAAAACTAGAAAACACCGTTAATTAAAAATACTAATCACAAACAGTAAATGTTTGTAAGCACTGCAAATCGTACAGGTCTGAGTGACTTTTTCTAAATTGATCGTGAAATGGGATTAAATAGTGGCGTGTGAAAATCGACATAAGAAAAGAATTAGGTTAGTTATAAACAAGCATTTAGAGACACTTGAATAAATAAACAAAAAAGCAATTTTGGAACCTTTCATAATAGTATTAAAAAAAATATCTTTCCAAAATGTAAATGCATGAACAAAACACATAAAATATACTTCATTTCATTCTGACAAAATATGTATTTAGTTGAGGTCCGGTGCTAGGCTGGAACAACTGTGATTAAATCGACAGATCGTTATTTAATAGAGAATACAAGTACATTTTTAATTATAAGGGTTTAATTTTTTATCATTTTAGTTGTGAGCTGGATATTTTTTTGGGGGCCCAAGAAAAATCTTATTCAGCGCTGGATCTGATTGAATCATCTTGTTATTGATACAAAAATGATACCCGAATGTAGCTGTTCTTTTAACCTGTAATTAAGAACAACATAGAATGCTGTGAATCTGAATGCAAATATTAACACCAAAACATACAGTATGTGCACATAGTTTTTTTAACAATACCTCAGTAGGACACAATGACGGAATCATGCTTTCCATCTGCTCGAACGACGCTGTTCGTGTTGTGCAATTTGGTAAAGAATGTGGTGTAATGATAGGGCACAGGATATACCTACTATCGTTTTAATCGTAATTGTTGATGGAAATTTGTAACGCAAATTGATTTATATACAGAATACACACCTGACTCTTAACAATTTATCCATGTATTTTTGCAGAAGCATAGCATTTTTTTACAGTAGGCTATGTATTGTGCATTAATTAATAGTTAAATAACCCAAACTTTTGCCAACTTTTTTGTATTTTGCTTTAGTAGAACTGGTGTTCTAGCCACTGTTTATTAATTATAATCATTATCATTATTGTTGACATGTACATAACACAATGTATGTGAAATTACAACAACAATAATTCATTAATAATAACTGGTAAAAAAATGTGGAGGTTGAAACGGTTACAATATAAATAATTATATCTTATGTTCAAGAATCCCGATGTTCAAACTAAATCCAGCGGTGTAGAGTTATCATTAGTTGACGACGCTGTGAAGTGACGCTAAAGAACGAGTATATATCATTACATAAATGTAAATTTTCTAATAGCAAACCTATTTTTATAGTCTTTCTACAAGAGATAAAACTGTATTTAAAAACAATTATGTTTTCTTCCAATATAAAAGCACAAAGAACTTGTAAAATTTGCTCTGCTTATAAGCTTTTCAACCAATTTAATTTGTAATATTTTTATTATTTGTGTAACTCCCTCTCCTTTTTTTGTCTTGTCTTTTCCTGTCTGTTTCGAGCCATGGTAATGTTTTATTTTCTCTATTTTCATTAATCTAAGTGTTTCTTAATGTTAAGTTTCTGTTCTTACATTGTTTTGTTATCACAAAATGTTTAATAAAGCATTAAAAAAAAACTTGCGTCTTTTCCTTGCTTCCTTCTCTCGCATCCTGAAGATGTGGAGCTAAGAAACGAGGAAAGGAAGCGAGGAAAGGAAACGAGGACGCACAAATAAGAAATGAGAAGCACCCATGCAGTACATTCATCACACCAAAGATTGCACTTTATAAAGTGTAACCAAAGCTAATAAAATCCTATGTTTACCACTAAACTACTATTATAGGGAGTGGCCTCTTATTTTAAAATAGGCACTATTATCTTTATAAATCAACTGCAGATTCTTGGTTTCATATTTAAAATCTTCGATTCAAAAACACCACAATCACAATGGATGTAGGCCAATAGCGTTTAAGCTGATGTTGAACAGACAGCTTTCACGACCAATTGTAAAGACCTTTCGGCACGCCTCCATCTTTCAGCCCGCCCATTTCTCCGACCTGCAGATATCCCCGTCTCATGAAAGAAGCGGTTTTACCCGTGAGTTAATCCACATGAACACAACCGCGCCGTTTTGTGGCAATTTTTTACTTATCTTGCAGAAAGTCTCATAATCCAACTTTACATTATGTTAATATAATTACTTTTCCTTTTCAATAAAGAACAGTATGTATGCAAGCTTCCTTCATAAGTGCTAGTAATAGAGCTCTTTGGTGATTTAACTTTTGCAGTATCCACAACTTTACTTTTCTTTACCACAGAAAAAAGAACAGATCTTCATCATGTTCACAGAGGACTTCATCGAAATTATGAAAAACTATTGACAAGGTATGCCAAGTAAGTGACAACAAAAATACAAAATTGTTGTTGTAGTTGGGGAAATTTGGGTAGACTGTCCCGCTTCTCCAGGACAAGGACTACTTTATTTACAAACCACAAAAATTGACACATTTCTATCTGTTTGAATCAGATTTAAACTTTAGATTTAGATTAGTTATATGTAAAAAAGTGATCTTTGCCAGATTTGAAAATAAATTTCATGTTAACATGAAACTTATTTAGCAATGAAAATGAACTATAGTCGAAGACGATAATAAAAACAAAAGCAAGATGTTATACAAATGAATTTATGGACACCAAACAAAACAACGACATTGTTTTAGAGTAAAATTAGAAGAGAAACCTTTTATTTGAAAATTGTTATAGAAGAGCACTAGAAGTGCCTCGAGCAAAAAATGATGCTCCTTTATCGTGGACTTTATAATGAAAAACTTTTCTTTGATTGTACATGGCATCTTCTCGCGATCTCCACCACACCTCCATCTAGAAAGACCATAAAAAAATAAATCAATATAGAGCAACTGATTATAGAGTATGAGCGACTTTACCATGATAGCACACCTGTCCATGTATGTCCCTGCAGTAGCCTGTGGGCAGCCCCTCTACATGTAGTGCCAAACTGCACTGATGAATTAGTCCCTTCTGAAGCAGGTTTGAACCTTCATCATCTACATCCTCCTCCTCACGTCTCACCAGAATCACTATATTACCCTGGACACAAACAGTTAAGAGTTAATACATCTGAATGTAGAATAAGAATAAAGAGAACATATTGGTCTAGCTACCCATCTGACGCCTGACAAAGGTTGTAAGGCTGAAATATTAATTTATCTATTTATTTTTAGGACGTTTACTGTTTTTTTCACACAGGCACATGATTCAAAAATACTGAGACTCGCCTGTAACTCAGAACAGATGGTGGCTTGGCAGTAGAGGGTGAAGTCTAGTATTGCTCCAGCACTGACACCTAAGCTAAGGAGTACACTTAGATCATCTATGAGTAATACCGGAGGACCCCATTTTTCACCATCTTCATTTTCTGTATTCTGACTCACAGAACTTTCCACAAATTTGAAAAGACATTCCAGTCCAGCACCTGGGGACCTAGATAGATAAACAAAAGCGGTGGCAGGACAAATCGTTTTCTACAAAATCTCATTTATTGGTAAGAAAAAGAGTATGTGCTTTACATGCCTGAGATAACTCAAAGGTAGTTTGCTCTGGCTGCTTTCCTCTTGTGATATAACTCCAATGGAGTCCTTTAATCCTTCGAGAAATACTAGCTGCCCTTTCTCTCTGGCCTGGGTTAGACTCACACCCTGTGCAAAACATTGTGATAATTCATACAATTTCTGTAAAAATATCTATAACGCTTCTTAAAACAGTTAAATAAGCCAACACCACTTAATGCATTGGGTTTCATGAGCTAGGCTATTGCTCATATAAAAATATACCATTCTTTATTATATAATTCATTTTAATCAATGTTAATGTGCAATATAATGTATTCGACTATTAAAAAGTTATCTAAAATAACGAACACCACAAAAGTTTTGTTCACACTTTCTTTCATAAAATAATGTTGACAAATTGAATCTTACTGTAAATTGTTCCCAAAATGTCTAAATAAAACAAGTATTTAACAGGACTTACCAGCCTCTGACTGACAGCACTGTAGTGGCTGAAAGATTGCACGAGACCCAGAAAGCACACCTTACAACCAGCTGAAAGGATACAAGTATAACTCACAAATCTATTAAATCTTGAGTTGTATTTTTCTAATACATATAACTTTACTACATAGGTCACTTACCACGTAAGTAGAACGACAGATAGTGATGAATGAGAAATGAAGCATCAGCTTGTCTGTCAGACAGCACGATGAAGTCACCCTACACGTGCACGCAAAAACAGGTAGAATGTATGACAGAAGTTACTTCAAACAAGTCAAAGATGTGAAATAAAATACTTACAGATCTGAAGCTGTCTGGGCTGGAACTGAGAATACTGTTTAACTCTGGAAACATGACGGAGAGTTTAAAACTGGACAAAATTGGAGACTAAAACGAATATTCCTTAGCATTTATCATGCTGTTGATAAAATTAACAGATGTATTTGAAAAGGAATTATACATTTTATAAGTGCAAGTTTGTAAGTGCAAGCGCAACCAACTAAATGATATTGCTAAACAACAACGGCTAACGTTAACTTAATCGACAACGTAGTCGAAATCGGATGAACTTTAAATATGTTTTAATGTTCTACGATGATTAACCTTAACTCTTTAGAAATAATGTGGCATTTGAAAAGGTGTAAATAAAAGCAGAAAAATATACTTGTCTCTAGCGTTAATGCGTGCAACGTGAATACGGATGACGCATTAGGACATTTCTCAAAATCGTTTCACTGAGGCCGTTCATGAGAACGCAAGAAAATGTGAGTAAAATCCATTTCTGTTAACGAGTGTTTATAACTTTATTCATTTTCCCTTTAAAAACTAGTAAATATCAAAATTTAGTGCACTAAAGGCAGTGTTTAATTACAATAATATACATGTAAAGTATACGAACAAACCCTAAGGACAAACTGTTGGTGTCTGTTATGCATTATGTGTTGGGTTTGCCTGAAAGTTTGTCGAGCTCTAAGAGTTTCCATCCATCACATTCAAAAAGTTCAATGTGATTGATTATTGAGCCTATCAAACTTTCCCAAAACAATTTGAAGAGGTAAACATCCGTTGCCTTAGATATGAACCTTAAAAAACAAATCTTAATGCTTGTCGTCATTTAGAATTACAAAGGACTCCAGATATCATCATATACAACTGAAAATATCACTGAACAAAAAGTCTCGTCCAAACAAATCCCCAAGCACCAATTAAATAAATACATGATGTCCATGGGTTTAGATGGAAATATTTGCATATGTACAAAGCATAATTTGAGCTACAAATAAAGCCCTTAAAATTCATTTAAAGGAATGTTAATCATCAGCTGTGTACCTGGAAAGCTAAACAAAAATACTGCTAACATTTCTGTGAAAAGACAAACGCCTAATACAGGGTAAAACAATATTCATATTCATTCACATTTTAAGACATTTCATTGTCATGCTGCGAGAAATGATGCTTTCCGCACAACTGATGATATAACTTCACTGCAAGATCAACTGTAAAAGCTGCTAACATCTGAAGACAGAGGAGCATTTTACAATATATCAAATGACGTCAAAACAGACACACGTGCAAGGAAATGCCGTGTATTCTTTAAAGCAATACAACTGTGATTTAGTGTATCAAACAAAACAAAGGAAACAATACAAGATAAAAACAAGCAAAACATTCATCAGAAGGGAATAACAGTCTTAGCAACCGCTAAAAAATCCCAATAAAGTGTTTTTACGAAGTACATACACGGCTACTTAGGGTTACCTTAATACCCATTTCAAACTAGCGAACTTCAACTACTGTTCGAAGCTAACAGCTGCCTTAACTTTGCAAAATGCTTGGTATTCTGCCAATTAAGTCCATTGTTTTCCATTCACTGTTAAATAGGTAAATTGTGAAGCAATATGAAGCAGTCACGATGTGTACTTTACAAAAGAATTCGATTAATAATGTAGCTTGAGCGTTGGTTCACTTGAACCAACATAACCTGCTTTACACTTGTGTTAAAAAGCACACTCTCACTGTTCTATTCCTATCAATCTGAAGGGTTCAGCTTTGATGCTGCAGCCACCTAAATGCAGATCATTCCAGGAGTTCATCCCAACTGTTCCTAAAATAAGTAAAAATGGATAAAAAACTAATGGTTATGATTTACAATAAATAAATACAACATGGCACTCCAGGTACACAGACTAGTTTAGTTTATGCAATTCCTGAGTGTTTCAGTCTGTAGATTTACTGCTACGGTGTGACCTCATGAGGTGGCTGTAATATCTACTGCATCTACAAATGTCACAGCCTCTCCTTCTGTAGAGTCAAGTGCCTCCTCCTTAATAATGATGGTCCCTTCTGAGAACATGACAACTTCCTCTCCACCAACCACCTCCTCCTCCTCCTCTTCCTCTTCCTGAAGGACAACTTCCTCTTGGGGCTCTGTGCAGTTGCCATTGGTTTGTCGTATGGTAATGGCCTCAAGTTTAAGCCGGTACTGTTCTGCTTCCTGCTCCTTCCTTAGTAACTGTTGCCGATACTCCTGCGCTTTTCTGTTGGCTTCTTTTAGCTGCTGCTCCAATCGTTCCCGGCTGTCTTTCTCAGTAAGCTCCTACAGGAAACCACAAACAGTTCGTCTTTATATTGACACTCATTTTATTAAATAGAAATCTGGTGTTTTCTACTGGTCAAACCTTATGTCTGGAATCTGTGTGGTTGACTGATGATTCAAACTTCCTCTTGCGTGATGAAAGTGGTTTGGTGTCCTCCATTACAATTTCTTCAGAAATCTGTCCGGCGGGTACTGCAACCACTAAATATATCCAGAAGCATTTTAAAATACTGAATTTAAAAACATTATGGAACGAACAACATAGGAGTCTACTCACTTTGTTGTCCTTGCATTGTGACATAGAATTTTTGTCCCAGACTGCCTTGTTGGTCTGTTACTATGGTAATCACTCTCTGGCCATCTTCTCCCACAAGGTGCTGGATCGCAGAGTCCACAGAGTCTGCACTCTCTCCAGCTCCTAAAGGAACGGAAAAGAACAATTATACATTATCTAACAATAATTGAAATGCTACGCAGAGACCTCCATTAACATATTTTAATGTTGATGCAAAATAATCTAGGGGCGTTTTCCTGGACAGGGATTAGACTAGTCCTAGACTAAAATAAATGCTAGAGCAGTCCTAACCGAAAACAACTTGCACTCCCATATCTTGAAATACATCACTAGTTTTGTGTTGTCTCAAAATGCACACAAGTATTGTTTTAAGTAAGGCATGTTTGTTAAAAACTACTTAAATTTCCTGATTAAACTACGGCCTATTACTGATTTAGGATAATCCCTGTCTGAGACACCACCCCTTAGAATTTAGAATCAACTCATTGAAATTGACCATCTGAATTGATTCACAAAAAATAAATCCCACTTACTCGAACACAGTTATGGCCAAGCATTTAGTGTCAATTACATAAATCTTAACTCTCTTTTAACTTGTCAAGAAACAAAGAAGGAGTTTTTAGAAAATTAAAGACTGTTATTCATGTACGCAAATGTCTATAATCTGTGCAAATCCTACCTGTGTTTGTTTTAGCATTGGTGAGAACAATATCAGAGAGATTGACCCCTCCTGCTGATGAGATGATGTACTGAGGACTGCCAGTGACTGGAGAACTACCTAAGATAGTTCTTTCTGGATTCATGTTCACCTGGTTCTGCATTCCATCCTAGAATATCATAATACAAGAAATGGAAGACCAAGTTAAGAACAACATAACTGCGTTAAAGGTAACTTATCTAATGTTCTTATCAGTTATCATCATAGCACATGCATGAGCGATGAAGCAGGTTTTAGTACTTTACCCAGAGTTAAAAGATTTACTCTAAAATAAGGCAAAAAGTCAAACAAGACTGATCAGGTGTGTTTTATTAAGATTCGAGCAAACCTCCAAGAGTAAAATATTGCTTTACCTGTAATAACAACATAAGCTCAGTGTTTCCTCTGTCCACTGCAATGTTGAATGGTGTCTTATCAAACTTGCTGAGGGAGTGAGTATCAGAACCATATTTGATCAGCAGCTCTACAACCCCTCTGTGACCATGTTCTGTCGCCCAGTGCAAGGCAGTCATTTTCAACATGTCCTTGGCGTTGATGTCTGCTCCACTCTGTCCAAGATATGATCAGAACCAAATATATAAAAAATATGTCAGATTATAACAAATATTACTAACATCTACTACTTAAAGCCAAGGCAATCCAATACTAAATCAACACCATGCGTTCTTACCTTGACCAATAATTCAACAATGCTTGCAAAGCCCTCTGCAGAAGCCATGTGGAGAGGGGTCCGATCGACCTTAGTGCGAGCATCTCTACTCACCCCGGCACGGAGGAGCACTTCAGCTGTAGTGAAGTGGCCGTATTGTGCTGCTAAATGAAGTGGTGAGGTCCCCAGCTAAAACATATGAACAGATGTGATGTTTAAATCACCCAAGTAAACACACACACCCAGAGCAGTGAGCAGCCATTGCTGCGGCGCCCGGGGAGCAGTTAGGGGATAGGTGACTTGCTCATCATGGGTCTCACATCAGCCTTATTATTGAAGGTGGAGGAGAGTGCTGATCATTCACTCCCCCCACCTTCAATCCCTGCTGATACTGAGGCTCGAACCGGCAACGTTTGGGTTACAAGTCCAACAATAAGGCAACGACTGCCCATGAACAGATATGATTTTAATACGATTGAGAATAAGTAACCCTCACCCAGTCTGTGGTAAAAGGTGCTCCATTGGCCATAAGAGACCTCACTTCATCATCCTGGCCTTTACGTGCTGCCTCCAACAAACGCTTTCCCAAATCCACAAGTGACATCTAAAAGAAATGGTAGAACTTGGAATTATGATATTTCTAACAATGTACTTTCCTGTACTATAATAATGAAACATTAAAGATATGCATTTTCACATATAAAAAAGTATATTATGACAATATCTGTGGTGAGTTTGATTAATACCTAACTACAGAGATAGCAGATTACTGTAATACCAGAAACCGGATGTTTACATTACTATATGATACAATTAGTGACAGGACGGGAAATAGTCATGATTTTATAATCAAAGCAAGTTCCGGTGCAGGTTGATCTTATGCTAGCCTTCTCTGTTGACAACTGTACGGTATGACTGGATTAATGTTATATAATATTAATAATTTTATCAGTGTAACGTACCACTTAATGGAGCATAATTACATGCTTAAATAATTAACAGACGTGACCATCGAATCAACAAATTCATGATTATTAAAACTAACCTTCGTTGGCTGTCTGTTACGAGCCTTAAGCTTATTATCAGAAATATTAAACTACAGAATGTTTCTCTGCCACGTTAACAATAATCGATGTTAAAATTAAGCGGTTGAAAGTAAAGATGAAACGTTACTGTCTTTATTAAGTTTTAAGTAAAGCTCAAGTAGTTGTTAAGTTATAAAATAACTTTTTACGTTGTGATGTTATCGTTCCACCACGTTGTCGTCAATATAACGTGTATGTACGTTATTACATATGTAATAAAATCTCCTTTAAAAACAATTCATCAAACTCCTGCAGTCAGTTGCTAATAAACAAAATATAACAAAACCTCTGCTTCTTACCTCAGTAAAATGTTTTCCCAACGACTTCTACAGTATAATACTGTTGAAATGCAAAAACGAAATGTATGTTTGTGTTATTTAACGGGATTTAGTGTTCTATCATACTTTTCTATACTTTGTGAAAACAAAAATAACAGAGCCCTCAAAGATGGCGCACGAACGGTACCGGAAGTGAGAATATTTGATTGGTTCTTCTTTGGCGCTGATGGAAGTTGCCGGATCTAGAGCGCCCCCTACCGCATACCCGAACAAATCGGAGCGAGACCACATTCATTCAATAGTTATTCGGTGAAAAGTTCCGTATACTCTCAACTTTGTGCAGTTATCTTCTTTTTCAATATTAATACTTTTGTATGTTATGTTTTACACGAGCGTATGGTCGCAAACATATGTATCTATTTGTCGGTGATTTCACATTTTTGCAACGGGACAATATATAGACAGATGAGAGTTGAAAGTAATCGAAACTAATGAATCTGAAAGAAAAATCTTATTCCACGTGTATCGTTTTTTCTAGCTTATTTATTTACTGTAAAATAAATGTAATGTGTATGTGGTAAATGACATAAACTGCCCGTCGGTGGCGCTAATGGGCGTTGTTTTGGAGTTTTTTCAGTATTTCCTTATATTAAGGGGGGAAACTTCAACCACACCTCAGAGATCTTGGAAACACAGTATTTCCATTCTCCGCTCTCTATATCCAGACAAGAGACCATTGACTCCAGAGTTAACGTATGAATTCAGCTTTACATTAAGGTACAGTACTGCTCGTTCTTTCGTTTTTACAAAAGTAAAACTTGTACTTTCATTTGTACGAAAGTTTTCATCGTTTGATGAACTTTATCAGTTCTTCGGAGCCGCTAATAATATGGCTGGTAACGAGTTACCGATCGACTCCGGTTTGAATAAAAAACAAACCGCCTGTGTGCTTGAGAAGAAGAAGAAGAAACGCGAGTTTATTTTGAAAGCTTGTGAAACAGTTAACGTAACTAATGTAAAGTTAACTTTAGCCGCATGACTTTTTGACAACTTAATTATCGTGCTACTGGGCTGCAGGTTTAAACTGGTTGGTGGGTAAAAATTCATTTCAGAGACATTTACAACGTTGTTTATTTTCTTCTCCGCTTCTTCGCTTGTTCGAGCTGTTTGTTTACATTTCACGCGGTTTGCTTCTTTGTAGAGATTATAAACATCCAACATCCAATGTTAATAGCTGTCATTGTTACTGGGGCACAGTGAATTGTTTCTCACGATATAACTCAAGAGAGATAGCGGCTGGGATTTCACAAGGGGCTCTGTATGGTTTGAGTTTCTTTTGTTCTTTAAAAACATGCCTTACAACAATTTGGCAACATCTCAAAAATGCAAATACTACATTGAAAACAGCAGAAAACTCTCTATTTGTAATGTGAGCGTATTTGGTCTGTTTTGCTTCATTAAAACATATATATATTTGGTCTGTAACTATGAATATTTATTTAATTGATGTATTATTAATAATTGCTTCATTAAAGTCTTTCTTTTTCCCCTTTCATTAAACAGATTCTAATGAAACAACAAAACCTCACTTAAACAGAACCAACAAAAAATCAGGGACACAGGAATAACTCTGGGAATGAATGGGTCTTGTGTATAATAAAGGAAATTCACACGCTGAGAATCGAACAGGACGAAGGGCTTTGGACGAACCTCAGTTTATTTCATTGAGATTAGATTTTTCCTTCCATCTCGTGTCAAAACGGCCTGCAGGCTGGCGAGAGAGAGGAGAGAATCGAACCGGTGCACGCCGGAGATGAGTGCGTTCTGGCATAAGATTGGCTGCTGTGTGGTAGCCAAACCTCCTCCGGTAAGTGTCTCTTAAATTTATCTCAACCATTTCCAGTTTTTTATTTTCACATTTCACAAAATTTGGACTGTCTTTACCCAATAATGGTCCGTTTTCAAGAACCATCATGAATTGCAGGTACCGATACACGGCTTGTTATGAGGTCAACATCTGGACTAATTTAATCAATTACCCCACAGCTCAGTCACTGGCCCTTGTGGGAATTCAGTGTTCGGGGATCACGTGAAAGTGACTCACGCAGGTTCTTCATGCTTACACCGAAAAGAAGCTATTCAGCTGATGTGAATGTGACCCAGATACTCTCCGGGGTTTGCCAGTACTGCAAATGTGTTTTGGAGAGTAAAGCCAGACGTGAAATGCAGATGAACAAAGGATACTTTGTCATAGAACGCTGCATGGGTATATTTCCAGAACCGGCGGTCTTAAAAATGTAGTTTGTTTGTACATCCAGACCATTTTTGTAGCTAGTAAAGCACATTTGAATTAAAGTGATAGGTGACCCAAAAATGAAAATTCTTATTTACCCTCTTGTTGTTTCAAACCGTTAAGACTTTCTAACGCAGAACACAACAGAAGATATTTTGAAGAAAGTGATTATTGAACCCCATTTACTTCTATTGTGTGTGGAAACAAAACCAGCGCAAGTGAATGGGACAGTTAACGAGTTAAGCCAGTTAACGACATTCTTCGAAATACCTTATTTTGTGTTCTGCGGAAGAAAAGCATACAGGTTTATTATGACAAGAGGGTGAGTAATTTAAGAGAGAGTTTTCATTTTGGGTCGAACTATTACTTTAAGACATGCACAGCATAAATTATTCTTATTGACACACCTGGTTTATTTTTTAAGCAGTGGTTTACAACTTTAGGGCTTTAGACCCTTTAATATTTAGCCTCATATTAGCTTTTTCATTGTTGACATCTGTTTGACAAGGTCATGCAGGTCCAAACCGAAATGAGGATGAGAATGATATAATTTTCATTTTCGGATGTACCGTTCCTTTCATATTTCTCTAAATAAAAAGAGTCGTGTCATATTACCAGAGACTTGTTTTGAATATTTGACCATTGGCTCGACTGAGGCATGCTAGCAGGTTTGTTGTTATCTGGTTCGTGGTCCTGAGCCAATGAGCCCAGGTTTAGCACAGTCTCTCCTGTAACAATGACAGGGGGTTCTAAAGGGAAGCTGGCTCCTCTGAACTGGGAGTTCTCATTCTTTTCCTCCCTCCTTCCTCTTTTTATTTTTAGGTTCTTGTTTGTTCTATTGTTGGGTGGGGGTGATGTCAGACGACAGTGGGCATCTGTAACGTGAACAAATGGTGCTTTCCCGTACAAGCTGTTTTCTCAAACCGTTTCAGATGTAAGGGGTGCGTTTAGATTAGCTGTCACCTTACATCACAGTCTGCGATAAGAACTTGTACTGCGTATTTCTGTGATACGGGCCTTTGCGTATACATAGATTACGAAAGTAAACTCCTATGAAGGATGTTTGCGGTTATGTAAAGACATTTCAAAGGTGGGGATGCAGCTGTGAAATGTAAAATGTCAGCTGGGTGTTGAGGGTTATTTAATATATAGATAAATGAAGACTCTTGCAGTATGCTGTGCTGAGAGCGCTTTAGTTTCTGTGGGAAGGCAAGTAATAGCAAGCATGCCAACTCCCCTCTCATGGCACATGATCTCATCAAATAATTATTCTGGTTGTTGATGTTCTGATGTTGAAGCTTTTTTTTTTAGACCTGCTTCGTTTATATGACTCACTAACTCTTACACACAGTGGAATTGTGGGAAAGGAAGGAGAAATGTTTCAGCCAGTTGGATTATCAAATCTCAGTGCAAGTGGATCGAACTGTAATATCAATAACCAGTTCATTATTCGTTTTGAAAAGTACACATGTGTAGTTGTCCAGTCATATGGAAACCAGTCATATGTGACAGCAGAAAATTTGAAAGCTCAAAAGTGATTCAGAATCATATATATTCTTTATTTTCCCCATTTTGCTAATGTCAACGTCTTTGAGAGCAAATGAACAGTGACACAGTGAGTTTCTGTAAGTGCTTTAATTGTTTTTGTGATCAGATTGTGACAGAACCAAATCATCTCTGCTGAATAGCTGCATTTCTCAAGTTGCGAAATATGTTAATGTAGTGATTACTTCTATTTCTGGTGTTGTGGCATTTCTGCACTGTTTTAGAGATGTTATCGTGTCTAAAAGGATCGGTCACAAACATGAACCTTGCACAATCTAATGTGTTGTGTCTTATTAACTCGCTGTCATTCAATTCAATTTAATATAGTGCTGTTACAATTTGAATTGCATCAAAGCAGCTGTACAAGAAAACCAAAACCAAGAAAAATAGTTGAACACACAAAAAAATAAAATCAGATAAAACTTAAAAGTAATATGGAAATTGTCATGCATTGCAACTTTTCTTCTCACTTCTCACAAGAAACTGTCTTTAAAGTCCTCCTCGCTACTCCTAAAGTGGTTGACCTTTAGGCTTTTTTAAAGGTTAAGATGTTTTTTCTTCACTAGGATCTGTTCTGTAATTTTAAGGGGAAACGGCCACATTTCTAAGAATTTTCTTAGAATTTTCTCACTAGAAGCAACTCTTTGCGCTAAGCTTTTTCATGAATTCAGGCCCAGGACTTTTTCGAAAACACTGTTTACTCCATAGAATTTTAATGTAAAACAGACGCCAGCTGCTTCATTAAAGAAGTCAAGTGTGAACACTGCCTTAGTGAGCTTTTTTTATGCCCTGAAACAAACGTGCTATGCACATTAGCTGGACCAACCTACATTTATTATTATATACAGATATATTTTATTTATTATGGCACAATTGCTAACAGGTGTATTGCTATGTGAAATTAATTATAGTAAAGTTTTGCCTAAAATTATTAATGTCATTGAATTATCACTCAAATAGCCGTTCTTGTATTCTGTTATACTACATGTGTGTTTAAGGAGAGGCGTTACTGACGTTGGCTTTTCTGCGATTGTCTTTTTTGACTATGCCTTAACACTGACCTAAAATAAAGGGTTTTAATTCATGCTGAGTCACCAAGTGCATTAGATCTTAATACTTCATTCTCTTTAATATAAATGTCTGTCTTTACAGAAAAAGAAACGGAGGAGAATTGACCGTAGCATGATCGGGGAGCCCACAAACTTCGTCCATCTGACACACATAGGCTCTGGTGAAATGGCAGATGGCATGCAGCCGGTAAGATGTACTCCATTGCTTTGGTACAGTGGGACTGAATGAATGCTTCTCTTCTGACAAGGGTTCTATCTATAGATCTACAGATATCTGCAGCCACAGGCAACACATTTGCAGTAAATCCTAAGAGCGTTGCTGGAATTTTTGTAGAAGTACATATCGCACCCATTTAAAATCCCCATCATTTGTCTTTTGCCATATTTCTCTTTCGTTTTATACACAGATGATCTCGCATTCAGTGCACCTGCCAGGCGTGTGAAAGTGAACATGGCATGTTGTTACTGGTTCAAATGCTAATCTATGTGGGAGTTTCCCTGATGTGGCGGTCATCTGCCAAACCCTTTTTAGTTGATGAGCATTGCATCTTATTGTATGCGTGTAAACTCAACTCGTCTTTTGTAAATGTGCTATAGAAATAATGTTGATTTATTTCAATATTTTTGTAAATGATATTTTTAAAAACCATAGTTATGTGTTTAATCTAATAAGCACATCATAACTTATATTAGAAGTAGATTTACCTTAACTGTAGAGAGATCGACGCATGGCTTGTATTATCTATAGTTTGTGCTCATTGCTATGTTGTGTTGTCATAAGTAAAGGTGAGGAGTTACCTAATCCTGCATCTTGAGTGATTGAATACCTGGGCAGAATCAAGCAGACTGAAACTTGCTCAGAGGAATGTTGGCGGGTGTCCCGTTGGAGAGAGAGGAAGAATTGAGCTTTTTAATGAGGAAATGTTTCTTAAGGTCTTTACAGGGGTCAACTCAAGTCAAACTTTTATAATGGACTTTGAGTAGTCTGTAGCTTTGCGAAAGTGTGCTTTTTGAAGTATTACATTTTCAATCAGGTTATGGTTATTTTTTCTTTGGTTTGGTTGAATGGTACTATTAGTCGTTTTTTGAATTAAGTCCATGCTGGACCCGTCCAGTGATACGCAGGTTTGGTTGTTATCGGTCTTTCAGAGTGTTTTCAGAGCGGGCCGAGCGTTTAACTGTGGTGATTGACCTGCTGGTTGTGGCTTTGTTCTTTTGTGTTGTGCTGGGAAGTGTGTTTATAATGTCCTGGTGAAGACAAGCTTCCTCTTTTTGCTGCCGGGTGTGATTCAGTGTTTTTGCGACGTATGATGTAACAGCGGGTGTGTCGAAGTGAAGAGCTGTGTTTGTGAAACAGGCTTGTTCTTGCATGATGGAAGTCGTTTTTCCACCTTTGCATGTCTGAATTACTCGTTCTTTCTTATTGACTTCCAGTTAGTGCTTCTTATGAAAAGTACGCCACAATTTTGTAATTTAATTCAGTTCACAAATACTACATTTTGGATGTGATGTATTACTTAGAAAAATCGTATTAATGCACAGGTCTCCAAAATGAGAAATGGACTGAAGAAAATAAAGCCTGTTGTGGGACTTTTTATTATAAGACATTTTTATCTGTTACTACCTTTTTTTTGCTATGTGGCAATTTTATTTTATGACAATACATTACGCATACTTTTACTCCAACATTAGCATAATGAATTAAGGTAACAAATAAAGGCAAACAAATACTACTTTTAATCACACTTTGACAATTTACTGTTTAGATATTGACAGTTTTTAGTTATTTTAAAGCATTTTTCGTACTATGTTAAAAAATGTGACTAAACAATTTTGTGTACAGTGTTCTAAATTATCATGAAAACAATCCCACTGTTCAAAATATACTAATTGACTTTTATTGTTTTCTGTACATGGGTCAATAACGCCTAATGACCATATATCATGTGGTGCGATCATTATCAAATTAAATTAAATTAATTAAAAAATAAAATATATAATTTTTTTGTGCCAGAAATATGAATCTCTGATACAGTATACTTAAGTGAATGGTATTTTTAATACATTTATATCAGTTGTATGCGACGTACTTACCTTAAAATTAAGTTTACAATTTTTATTACATTTTAGAACAAAAAATATAACTTAACAAAACTTGCTTTGTAAAAAAAAGCAAAGTGATGAAATGTAAAAAAAAAGTTGAGCATAATGATGAAAGAAATTCATTTTTAGGACTATGGCCAATTAATAGATGAAAAACACATAAATACAGATTCAATTAAGTGATTTTAGGTTACACCACATTCTTAATGTTTGAATAGCTGCAATAGATATTATTTATTTATTTTACATCATTGACCCATACACAGAGGTCATGCATTTTGGTTCAATGATGCAATGGCCATAACCTGCTTGTGTCACTTCCTCTTGCAGTCTGGCCCCATGCAGGAACAGATGAAATCCAAAGTGCCTCACGCTAATGGACGAAACAGCCTGTTATAGCCTCTTTACTGTGAGTACAAACACACTTTCTCTCATAATCAAACAATCAGTCATTTTAATATCAGCCATCTTCTGTTCCTCAGGTTTTTAACCCCTCAGCAGAACCTGTCCAGCTAGCAGCACTTTACCAATTAGCACAGGACCGGCTGTAAATCAACAGAACAGGTTTTGGTGACGAATAGCAACATCTGATTGCTGCAGTTGCCAACGTGGATGACTCCTCTGCAGGGTTCTTTATATTATTGGTCTTCTTTTCAGAGGAGACATTGTCCCTACTTTAAGACTGTTTTATTACGTTTGGACCGGGAACGTGTGGAAAATTGTGAACGTGTGAAGTGTGAGTTTGAATGTTTCGAGACACTGCGTGCGCTACGGAAGAGGAAAGGCTCTTATCACGCTAACACAGGGGACTGTTTAACTGCCTTCCCAAAGTTAGAACTAGCATGTTTGTAATAGTCTGCCCTTGATAAGGAGTGCAAATGCGTTTGAATTCGTTTTGTGATGGAAAATGTGTTGACCTACAGCATCTCAACTACTTTCTATTAACAGTTGCACAATGATCTAAATCATTTCTAATGGTGACTCAGGTTTCCATTTAAAAACCTGGGCAGAAGTCCTAGTTCTTTGTCTTAATCCCCAGTAGGTGTTTAAGGAAACTTTCAAATATAAAATTCTGACATTTTTTCATTAAAAAGGCTTAAAACCCTTTTTAGACAAACATGCTCATATTTTTAGAAGTGACAGAATTTTTATTTTCGCATGAACCGTTCCTTTAAACGTTTGTCTGGTTTTTGGGACTTTGAACATCAGCTATCATCAAGGCTTCCTGCCGGTTAAAGTCACATTAGATATTTACTTTCACACGTCAAGCTCCACCCCACGCAAGCTCAAACACACACTTTCTGTTTTCCGTAATCACATGGCACCGCTGTGCACCTGCTTGCGACTGCCACTAAATCGCAGACGCGCACCTTGTATACTTTGCGTATGTTTTTTCGCTCTGTGTTGCGAGGAATTCCTCATGTTGACAGACGGACTTTTGCTTGTAATCACGTTTTGCTTTGCTGGATCCCAAACCGTAGTTTACTTGCTGTAATTTGGTTAGGAAAAATATTTTGGTAGGAAAAGCTTCCACGATGTCCGTATTGCTGTAGACATATAATGTAGAAACACATTTTCATAGTACGGAGCTGCCCAGTGGTGCTCAAGAAACACATTTCATTATTCAGTATAGGATACAGATATTTCTGTTGCTGCCAAAGACTTCTCTGTTAACGTCATGATAAATGTCGGCTTTCTTTTCGTGTGAGCTGTTTACCATCTTTAATAAGTATATGCTGTCACTTTCAAAGCCAAAATGTATATGGTGCAAAGCACTATGCCTGCTTCCTTATTCTTGTTTAAAAACCTTTTAGTTTTCCTTATTGTGTGATCAAATTTGAGCTGTGATATTGTGGTTCATGTCATGGTGTTACGTTGGTGCATCTTTTTGTACCTTTTTTTGTGCTTTAATTTGTAACAATACAGTTGTACAAAGAGCGGTATGCTTGTTTCTTTTATTAAACGCACATAGTGATAGTGTTGTACTGAAGCAGTACATTTCGTTGGCTGTCCAAAGAATTAGCGTTAGAGAGGCGTTTTTAACACATAACCAAACTGTTATGTTGTTTGCATAGTGGTTTTGACCACACATTTATTTGCAGTTATGATGGTTTTTCAAACTGAAGGTGATTTTATCACGATTCCTGTACTTTACATATGTACAGATCTACAAAAATGAGCATGGTTAAGGTACAGTTATACTAGAGATAGCCACACAAAACAAAACCCAAGATGGATTTTACCAAGTTATTAACAATAAGGTTTGTTTGTTTATTTCAGATTCACGTTTTTCTTATAGCTTAAAAAAATGAATGTGCAAAAAAATCAAAAGCTGAAATCCAAAAGTAGGTTTTAACATCTGTGTACACCATAACACTCATTAGGAAAGTGGTTTCTACACTTACATCTCATGGACCGCTGCCTAAAAACCCTTGCGCAACAAACCATCAAACAATGGACTTTTGGCATGGACGTTATTTAGCTAACATACACCGGCACAAACCAAATTACACTTTATTTCCTTTTCTTTTTCTAAGAAACAATGGCATGGAAAACTTCAAAACAGCCGTGGTGTACCAACCGTATTTACTTTTTACATAAAAGGATATTTGACTTGATTATCATGATACAGCTACTTCACAACACATTGTATCTCTAGCACAACGGGTTACTTAGAAGTTACAAAAGGAATCTGTTATTTAACTTTCCAATAGTTAAGTCTCTATTCCTGTTTATGACTTCAATGCATAAAGTTTCACCTCTCAGCTACCTTCACTTCCTCACGCTGCCAAAGCTAGTTTCCTGAAAGGCTTAAGAATGTTTCCATGGTGACAGTCCAAAGATTAAAAAAGAGGTCTAACTTTATAATATAAGTGACATCAAAGCATAAGTTTAACAGTATAATCATTTATTGCCATACATATTGTAAAAAGATGTAGTACACGTCTGCTGTTGAACGTCCAGGTTTTTCAAATGTGACCTTGTATAAATATTTGCACATAGGAGAGTCTATTACATGAAAGGGCCGTTTTACAAACAGTAGCTGAACCGAAGAGAACGTTTCTCCACCATCTTCAAGAAGAAAACCCCCTCACATATATTTGAATATCAATATTTAACATATATACATTAATATAAACAAACCAACAGATCACCTCACACGATGTAAAAAGGTTGCCTTAAAACAAAAAACTAAATGGTCAACTCAACGAATTTAGTCAATTGAACAAGACATTGAGTTATATTAAGTTAAACTTACTTAACATTTTAAGCCAACCACTTTTAAATGAACAAAAAACAACAAATCACTTTTCACAGTGCATAAATAAAACACCCCTTTGTTTCTTTCAGCTCTTTGATTCTCCATCAAAACATTTGAGTCATCACCACTGCTGGATTTAATTATGTCTGGATAGAAGATGATTAAATCTGTAAATTAAACCTATTCTTCATAAATATAACCTACAAACAAAATCTATTAAAAAAGCTATTTCATAAAACATAACAGAAAGTGAATCAAATCCCTGTAATTGCAGGTTCTGAAGAAAGATGATAGTCTAAAGAATTACTCTAAACAATTATTATATAAATCATAGTTTATAAGACTTTCAGATAAAGATTAGACTTACAATGAGACATTGTTGTAAACTTAGTGCACATATGAATAAAGATCCATAAGACGTTATTTAAATATATTCTAATATTTACCTGTACCATTATGTTAGCTCTGTGGGATCAAATCAAATCCATTTTTGGCCACATCAACCATATAAAAAAATCTAAACATGAAAAAGTGAAACTCAACAGCCTTAAAAATATTCCCTCAACTTGGCAAGCTTTTATATTAGTTTAATAATACCTTTTACAAAAGGTATAAACTTGATTTGGTCGTCTATGAAACATTGTGTTTAGGTTTGTTTTGTAAAAGTTTAAATCAATGGAGATCTTTCATGTTCCTCGCAGTATTCTCATCATGCGACCTCAATAAGACGTCTCTCCTCCAGACACTGTGCTTTTGTATCGTCTGCCAGGAAGTGGTTTTCCGTCAATGCCCTGAAGCTTGACCTTTAACCCCGGTCACCCCAGTGTGAAGTCTACACAGTATGTACACATCAATGCTTGCATCAGTCACCTTCACCTGTTGAGCTGCTCATCATACCTGCGAAAAAAACAAAAGTTTTGTTTTTGTATGCGAGTTCAAACACAGTTTGCATTGAATTCTCAACTCATTCATTTAGTAAAATGTATGAAAAATTAAAATTGTGAGCCTCGCTTGGCTATTTACACCTGTGGCAAGGTGCTGTCTCACAATAACTAAACATGCAGCCGTGATGCGGACTCACTCTCTGATGCATTCTGGGATTTGCAGCTGGTCCACAGGAACAAAATCAGCCAGTTCCTGCAAGCTGTGGATGAAGCGCATCTTCCTGCCAAACTTCTCACTGCGAGAAGAAAGAGTTCAGACATTAACGGCGATAATCCATACATGATGACTACACCATGATCTCTGGTGAAAGTGTATCTGTGCTCACCTGATGAAAGGTTTGATGAGTGTGATTAAAGCTCTCACGTACCACGCAGGGTGAACCACAAGAAGACCTTTCAGGTCCTTCCTTAATCTGCAGAGAGAAATGACATATTTGACCCAGCATTTTAGAAATTCAAATAAATAACAACATATGCTTTCTTTAACTAGAGGAAATTGAGAAATTTGCCAGCTGAACATGACGCAGGAGACTGTAATGACTGGATGGCAGTTGTGTGAACGGGTGAGAGGCAGGGCGGTTGAATCAAACAAGCCTCAGACAGGCAGAAACTTGGAGACGCTGGTTTATTGTATACTATTCCTTTGGTTTCATCGCCCAAGGATGATCTGATGTATCAAGGAATTTCAAGTCACATTAATTTTGGTTTCTCAGATATTATTAAGGGTTTGAGTTTTTTGTTAAAGGAACAGTTCACCCAGAACTCTTCCTCGAGATGTTCAAGGTCTGTCTTCGTTCTTTGCCACCATTGACTACCATAGTTGTACCAAATTGTATTTCTTTGTTCACAAAAGAAGATAGTTTGAAGAATGTGAAAAAGCAGTTCTGGGGCACTTTTGATTACCATTGTCATTTTTTCTACTTTGGTAGTCAATGGTGGCCAAGATCTGTTTGGTTACAAGCATTCTTTCAAATATCTTTCTCTGTGCTTATCAGAACAAGTCATTTATACAGTTTGGAACAAATCGAGGGCGAGCAAATGACGACAGAATATTTATTTTGGGGTGAATTATCCATTTACCAAAGAAAGTGGATTTAATTTACTAGCATCCAAGTGTTCTTATAGATCCCAGAAAACCAACAATCTGTGTTTTTTATGCAGAATTTGTTCCCGATTAAGCTATAACACCCACTATTTATATATTTAGGAAAAGGTCAACATTTCCAGAAAGAAAGTATCCAAGTTACAGAAACTGATCATCGGGATTTCCAGCAATATTTCCACCCTATAACAGTTCTTTCTCAAATCTATGATATCATGTCTCACAACGTTTGTTTTGTTGTTTTTTCTTCCTCCGTCTGCAAAGTCAGCAGCGTGATTTCTGAGAGGACACCTCATGCAATGATTCATAGTTAGTGGTCATGACAGATCAGGCTGTCTTTAAACATAAGACTCTTCATTTCCTCATTTCTTACATGTTCAATTCGAGAAAAGTCCCTGAATTCACTGGGTGCACAAATTCCTCACATAAAACATTTCTGAGTTTAACCTTCATGTGAATTCATGCTGACGATGCAAAGAGCTACAACTGTAAAGACCAGGGCCAGAATATTGAGAAATTAGACATAAATCTAAGAAAAAGGGAGGTTAAGGTTCGAGATATGAGTCAAGATAGACGTGACGTGTTGATTGTAATAATTTTAGAATGTACTTTATGAAGGTTTATTTATATTCCCATTCGTATGACTTTCATAACGAACAGCCTAACCGGCATTAGAGTGTACAGATGAGCTACAATACTAATCCATGACCCACACGCTCTAAATATATCTAAAAAACATCATAGCTGGGAAAGGGTCAGAGGTTATCTCCGGAATGTCTGGCAGAATTCTGATAACACCACTATCAACGTATGAGTCCATAGCATTCCTGTCATATTTCATATGAGAGGTATGAAGAAAGAGCCATAGCTTCTCATGTTCTACAGGAACTGGACTCATCTGAGGTCCACCACATTCAGATCACAGGCGCCCTCTACTGGACATCTGATATATTTGCCTGCAGTTTCCTTTATTTTGTTTAGATAGCATCGCCTCCTAGAGGAATTGCAAAGTAAGGATTGTTTTTAAAGATTGTTCCTTGACGTAGGTCGGAGATGACAAAGTGTACACTAATTTGTAAAATGATTTCAGAAAACAGCCCCAAACCCTGTGTCAATGGTTAAACAAGGTTTCTATGTCAGTCTGGTCAGGATCCTTAAACAAACAAGAGAGATGTTTTGATACCATTGGCAACACAGCCATAGTGTTTACATTTCATGCGAAAGTCGAGCTTGTCAAAATGTTTACTTTGTAGAGATTGTTTGTCTCTGCACATTAATCTGAAATACGAGTAGGAATTTTATCGAGAATTTGACATTTAAGCTAATATTTTGAGATGTGCGTAAATACAGTAATCGCAAGCAACACATTTCATTTTACCTTTTTCACCACTCAGTTTTTACAGTTAGTTTGATGTTTAATTTCATTAGGCCAATAATCTTGCATTAAATGTGCTTTATAACTTCAGTTTTATCAATAAATACAAATATTCGACTCACCTTCTGTCAATGGATGTGTAACATTGCCTGAGCCATTTAATGCCGGGCATCTTATTGCGAGGAGCCATGCCACACAAATACACTAGTATGTAATTCTCAGACACCATCAGGTCCAGCGTGCCAATGATGAACCTAAATCAATATATAAATCGTGATTATACCAACAAAACACCAAAATAAATGGGTGCAGAGCTCAAAATAACACAGCATTGGGATTCCAGTTACCTGAAGAGATTGTCCATCACATATTCATAGTGTTGTATTGTATTTTCTGGTAGGTAGCAGGAGGTAAACATGATGACGGCTGTAGATCCGTCCCCAAAATACCCTTCAAAGATCAAAAAGAAATCATCATTTAACTGGTTTGAAACGATGTAACATTTGTAAATAAACTTGAATTTAACCGAATCACATGATCACAGTTTGTCCCCAAACACCTCACCTCCATGGGAGAGAACTTGAAGGTAAGGTTCCAGAACGCTCATGTTGACTTGGTAGTCCTGCCCGCCAATATGGAAGCATCTCCATCGCACACCATTACCATCCACCTGATCCAACTCCAAGTGTCCCATTTCTGCCTGATCCAGCAAACTGCCCGACCTGAGTGCCGCTTTGCCCATTTTAGGAAGATCATCTGCAATTAAGAGATTTTCACTTGCAATACAGTTTCCCAAGTACCAAGCAAATGCATTCAATGCCCAAACAGTTTTATACCTTCCCACTCCAAATCGCGCATGCTGTCCGGAAAGTTGCAGGACTCGCTGTCTGAAGGTGTTTCTAAGGCCTCCAGGTTAATATCCAGGTCTGGATCATATTCGTAAGACGGCGACAGCGCAGAAGCATCAAACTCGTCTGATTTCAAGCTCCGGTCAGTAGAGATTTTGTCCAAAGTGAGACTAAGAGAAGGAGCCACTAGACGCTTCTTTCGGACACTGTTGCCTGTCAGGGCCAGGCTGGTTGGTGGGACTAGAAGAAACAAAATATAAAAAAAGACAAATGTTTTTACCCCAAACAAATCACTTGGGCACTGCTCACTAACACAGTTATTTTGTTCAGGGTGGAGGTTATGGGAAATTATACACAAAGCCACGATAATAAAATGCAGAAAATGTATTCAAAGAATGGGGTCTGGTTACAGGTCTATGTAAAGATGGCAACAAAGCTGAAAAATGTGTTTGTTGATCTGCAAGTCGCTCAAACAAAATGGATCTGGTGACTTTGAGCCAGCTGCTGATATTATTGTGTGGAAAATGCATCAGACGGTCAGGAATAAACAGAGGGTGTGCCGTCAGAGGCTGAAAACTACAATAGCACTATCGCTAACAGCTTATCACAAACACACAAAGTCAATACTGGGGAATATAAAGGGACCGGATATTTCAAGCAGGTATGAAATGGAGAAATGAGATTACCAGGCCTGTTACTGTCAGCTCCTGGGCTTTCATCTTCATCATCAGGACCGTGTGAATCCTCAGGAAGAGGCCTGAAACATACATCACAGCATTTACAATGATCTTAATGCATCTCTAAAAGATAACAAAATATCAAAACTATTGGGATTAATTTCAAATAAATCATTTAATAATGTAAACTTAAAGTCAATAGTGATGTATGAAGAGTTTGGTTCCTCAATTTTTTTTAAATCATGTATTTTTACTCCAGTAGATATCAATCAAACTGCAGTTGGTTTGTTTTAATTTAAGCAATAATAACTAAAAAAATACAGCTAACTAACACAATACAACGCATGATAACATAATACAAAACATGATTTTTGAGTTATCTCCTTTTGGAACCAAATTCTTCATATATTTAATTTATACATGTATTAATTTAGCAGACGCTTTTATCCAAAGCGACTTACAAATGTATAAATTAAAATACCATTCCAAATATTTATTTCATCAGCATTTCTAAATGTATTGTGGTAATTCGAGTCCAGTGTCTGAGTTTCAACAAAATCAATGCTCAGGAATGACAAAGTCATCCAACTACAATGTGAAAAGACTGACAGCATGAAAGCTGTGATAAACATTGAGGCAATCGCAAAAATATATATACAGCATATCTTTTTTTTTCTTTTACATGTACAAATATTAGTGTTGTTTTCTTTATCTAGTATTTGAGCTCTTAGAAAATACAGAGCATCTTTTCTGTTATTTTGACCTGTTTGCCCAGTTTTCATTTTCTGCAAATAGAAAAGATTTTTATTTTGAAATTTGGGAGAAATATTGTTAGTAGTTCACAGAATGAAGTTGATCCATTAACCAAAACTCATACCTATACATAGTAAATTCAGAAAAACTAAAAATAATTCTGAACTGCATTCTATAACTTAGTTTGTTCTAATGTCAAACATCATCTTTTCAGTACAATCGGTGACTATAAATAAGTCTCATAATCCATTTCAGGGTCATTGTAGTTGCGTTTGTGCTCAGTTTGAAATGGACACGTGAAGTTGTGTGAACTTGTTAGAACGGATTACCTGGGAAATTCCTCGTCCTGCCACTCCTCCCTGAGCTCCATGTCTGGAATGAAAGCCGATGTCTTGCCGTTTTCTGAATACCTGCAGGACAAATTGAAAGAATTATAGGAGGACTGTCTCTTAAACTCTAACTGAAGAGGATGTTGTCTTTGTTGTATCGAAGCAAATGTTCTGCTTTGTAAGTTTTCATGTAGATCAACACTCAATAAATTGATATAGCCCTTAGGTGAATGCTTCAAGTTTTTGCTTTCTGATATAACGTCAGGCGGAGTGAGATGTTCAGTAAAAGACTGAATTGATTGTAGAAGGGCAAACAGCTGCTTGTACGGAAGAATTTTCCAAATAAAAATTTTAGATGACGACAGGATTTCCATCCAACAAACATCACTCAATACACTTCAATCTTGGACAGTGGTAACACAAATCTACCCATTGTTTTCGATGAACACCTTGCAGCTTGGCCCGGATAAAGCAAGAGCCGGCCCTGGCTCAGCCATGTGAACTGAAAAACATTTTGACTATTTAACATTCAAAACTGATCTTATTGAGTCTAAGCAAATAGTCTACTCTTCTGCAATGTGGTTCCCTTTCAAAACCATCAACAGAACAGAAACAGAGCACAACCCTATGCAAGTCTTTCTTTTTTCTCATCGTGATTAAAAACGCATGACATTACACTTTATTTCCACGTTTACCTTCATTATTCAGCCATGCAAATCATACTGGGAACTGGAAATCCTCTCGACAGATTTAGCTGCTTTAATTAGACACGAATCTTAAATCAAATTGGAATAATTGAAGTTAGTTGATATAATATGACAATCTCAACGTATAAATTGCTTTAATTTGTCTGAAGAAAACAAGGATGCAAAGTTATATTTTTGTATGTTCTCTATTGATAGAGGCTAAAATATTATTTTATACATTTCATTATAAATTTAAAACAACGCAATAAAGAGCGAGATACGACATTTAGCAACTATTAGAAATGTAGTTTTCTGCCATAATTATTAGTTAAAAGATGAATTGATATTGATTGATTTAAAATCATTATCTAGTTTACTTTATTTAACTGCAAGTACATTGCAGACTTACTGAGGCAGGGTTGAAATAATGTATGCATTGACATTATTAGATTAGTGTTGATACCAGTCAATAAACATTGGTACACTGCACATGACCAAATATTATGAAGACAAAAAAAGAAGAAAGAAGAAGACATTTCGAGCATTTGAGAGCATGTTGCGGCAGATTGTATGTAAAACAGGTCTGTGTAAAGCTGGCTAACGCCCGTCACATCGCTCTCTGGACATATGCAAATAATGACAATGTAAACATGCGCAACTCACCTTCTCACCACTAACGCAAAATAAGTGCGTTTCAAAAACAAAGCGCTTTTTCATTTAATAAGACCATAAGCATTGCCACCAGGTGTTATAATTTGTTTATAATAATGTTGTTCGCTTTCCGCCTTTAAATCGACTCTAGCTCACCAAAGCCAAACACCAACATGCCACACACAGAACCCGTCCGGCCAATCAGAGCGCGCCTCGCATGATGACGTTCTCTTTGCACCTGAGAGGTGTTCATTAGCCCCGCCCACTACCGAGTACTAGGTGAGCTCTACCGGAAAAAAACATTTTGGAGAAAATCACAGAATGTTTTAATTCGTCAAGTCAATGAGATACGAAATGAATGTTAATACCACAATTACGGGGCATTTTGTTATTACTAAAGGCCTAATTACTGCAATAAACCCTTGAAACATGATATTGACATGACAAAATGCAAATTGAAAGAATGAAAGATAAACGAATTTCTCTATTGGATTCATAGTTTGTGTTAATGATGTGGTTGATTACAAACTAAACTACATTGTTATAAACAAAATGTGACCCTGGATCACAAAACCAGTCTTCAGTAGCACAGGAACATTTTTAGTAAAAGACAAAAATACATTGTGTGGTTCAAAATGGATGATCTTTCTTTTAAGTCAAAAATTATTAGGATATTAAGTAAAGATCATGTTCCATGAAGATATTTTGTACATTTCCTACCGTGAATATATAAAAACTTTATTTTATGTCCTGGCACAGTGCCTCTGATAAACAACTTCAGAGGTGATTTTCTCAATATTTAGATTTTGTTTGCACTTTCAGATTCATGAGTTTTAAACGGTTGTATCTCAGCCAGATATTGTTATATTCTTACATCTTGTAAAAACCATAGTAAACAATGGTAACTGTAGTAAAATCACGGTAATAAATGCACAAAAAAAACACATGGTTTCTGCACTTGTACCACAAAAAAGAACCATGGTTAATTTTCGTAAGGGTAACATTGGCCGTTTAATAAAACCGGTTTTTGTACACACCTCAAGCATTACTTGTACACTTTTGTTACGTCAACACATTATAATTACACGTGGCACAAATGCAGACAATCTGGTTTTGTTTTATTCTGATTATGTCATATGTTAACCATAACTGAACCTGTTCATCTGATGTATAGGTAGCATAAAACTAATTTACACCTAGATCAGATCTGTCTGTGTATCAAACATGTTACTGTGAAACATACACAATGAGTGCTTATAGATTATACGTTAACATCTGATTCAAATAAATAGGCAGATAGACAATAACAACACATTCGCAGAAATCTTGCTGATCTTTCCTTATTGTCTTTCTAGCACATCATATCAAATTTTAGCCAAACAAAAGCCATTGTCAATGACAAATGAAATTTGTGATATTTTATTTGTTTTTACTGGTTGTAAAACAATAGATGTGCTTGTTAGATATTTCAGTGATACATTCTGATATTTACTGTTGCAATAAAGGCGTTATTAGACTGACTCACATCACATAAACTTCACGATTAAATTCCATGCATTCTGGTTTAGTCTGGGCATGAAGGGACACTTGGTGAAAATAACAATAAATAATAAGGTTTCATGAGGATTGGACGGAATAAAATTATTGCGCAACATGTTTTAATCTCTATGTTAAATTGTATAATCCAAATGGATTAGTTATTGTAGTGGCACTGGTGGAAATCACACCCTCATATAATTTCAATGGGAAGTTTGTGATTATTAAGATTATTTACATCTCTTTAGATAATGGAATCATATTTTCTTCCACTTTTAAGATAGTCTCGGTGATATTTTGTAGCTTTGCTTCTGTATACATAACGAGTAACACTATATGCAAGCCTTATTGTGTCCGATGTAAATAGCAAAACTAGAGACGTCACAGTCGTCCTGAGCCGTTACTAGACTTTAATATTATTCAAGAAGGCTGGCAAACCACCGGAAATCAGTTTTAACTTCCACTTCCTTTTTTAAAAAATCCTCTTTCCACACAACACGATACAGAAGGATTTCTTATGAGTCTTACTGTTGTTTACTTCATGACACTATTTCCAATTTCTAAATCAACAGTGCTCTGGTGTTGTTTGTTTTGAGTTTGTCGATGCGTTTTGCTCAGGTAAATCCTGAAAACAATTAAACATACAGTAATCGCAACATAATACATCATCAGTTCTTCACGTTCCTTCAACATCTACGGGGAGAATTTTTACATAAAAAAAACCTTCATTTAAATGTAAAGACTTACCCATTTTGCATGTCCCCATCCTTTTGGTCCGAGTAAGTCCCCATAACAAATTTCTTTCAAAGAAAGGGTCTAGATTAGAAAAGCACTCAGTTGAAGACCATAAGTGGGGCCGAGCGGATTCATTAGCTTCCCCAACAATACAATACAGTATCTATGACTGTATCTGGTGTCTCTCGTGAGGGAACTCACCCTGACTGTCACTACAGGTTTTTCAACATTTCTGACTTCTGCTGACTGCATTGTCCATTTCCCATTGGCTCTGAGCACTTCTGCTCCACCACAGGGAAGGTTGGGAAGGTGGAGGAAGCCGCAACAAACAGGCCTGGCTGCATGGTCCTAATACCCTGGGATTAAAAACCTCTTCCGCGGACTTCATGTCTTGCATGTGTAATACGATGTGTACACAGATAATAGTTGTACAAATCAAACAATGAACAGGATTTTATTCATATTCAATGTGGATTACAAAGTCTGAGATTTGAAATAAAAAAAGGTTTCCGCATTAAAATACATGTGATACAGAAGGTGCTTACTTATGTCCTGCCTCACAACAATAACAGCACACGAATACATGTACCTTAAAATGTCAGACCATAAATACAGATTTGTCGTTACACTTTACAGTTTGGCTGTAAGTGCTATCATTTTTCCTCAGGCAGCATGCAGCAATGCTCGGTGTTCACCATCATCTGTCATGGTTCATTAACAGTATAGTATACACAACACAGAGAAGTACACTACAACATCAGAATACGATCTCATATCATATGCTACAACTTCAATACCAGAGGCCGATATCTATTCAAACTAAAGTACAATCTTCGTAATCCACATGTTAATAATCCAAATGATTTAAAGGTCCAGTAAGTGAAATCTAACGGCAACGTTGAGAATTGAAACGAACGTTCGCGCCTCCCGTTCGAAACACTTTGACGGCTGACAGAACATGGAGAATTATATGGGGATATTATAAGGGAAACGGCGGCGTATGTAGAGAGAAATAGCTCATTGTAAGGTAATAAAAACATAACGCTTAATTGTGTAAGCTCTTTCTCTGAAGATATAGTAATGTTTATTTTATTGCATTTCGGTCAATAGATCCTCGAAAAAATGAAACACTGTACCTTTAAAACTGTATGTTTTTTCCAATCAGGACCTTTTAATTGAGCTTTTGTAACTACCAAATAAGTTGTATATACTAATGTGATGGTCTTTGATGTTATAATTCCGGTCATATTCACACCAGTAAATAAACTGCAACACATTAACCAAATTATATAGCAGAGATATTCAATTCCTTTACTAGGGGGCCGCAGGACTCAATTCCCTCTTCGGATGCAACTATTTTACGAGGAAGCTTATTCGCGGGAATCGCACAAAAACGTACGGTTACTAGAAAAAAGCAATACGGCGGCTCCACCCTAACCCCGCCCCTCACACTAACTTCAATGTCGCGAAAGCAAATCCTGCGAAATGTGATCGTACGAATTCATACAAATGGATCGTAAAACAGTTACGTTTCTGAGATGAGATTGTTTTGGTTTGATACACCTGGACCTCCAGAACTGAAGTTGGATAGCCCTCTAATAGGACCACTTCACACTTTTAAGCTTAAAATATACGTAGACAAAACCTAAATCAATAAATTATAAAAGCCCAAATAATACAAAGTACAAGGGAATACTAAAGATAGATTCAAAACTATCATTTTAAATGATTAAATACTTAAAATGCCTCACACAGATTGCCCTAAAGGTTCGTACCCTCGTAAGACTAAGATTTTAGCCATCAGCATTTGAGCTAACATATATTATACATCTACAAGTGGCCACATAAGGATCGAACTCGTTTTTCATCACTTTCAATTACTGGAAATTTGTTATTAACCGTATATATGAACAACATCTGTGGCACACTCTTGATAACCATAGCCAAAACGTTAACTCGTACCTCAGCTTGCAAGAATAAACTGTAACACTTACAATGGAAGCCTGACATGCATGTGACCAGAACCATTTGCCACAAACAGCTTAAGTTGTAAACTTGGTTATTTGAACTTGGTATTCGCACAAGGCTAAAATTTGTCATGCAGGTGCGTTTAACAAAAATGCAGGCTTCACATTTTTGCTTATGAACCATTTACTGGCTCAGTAAGGGTATAAGTGTAAAGTTCCGTTCACTTCTTACAAACCTATGAACAAGTTTCAATTAGTTTACGAGGGAATCAAGAACATGCCATTAAACAGCCCACAGAGAACATTTCGGGAAAATACCTTCTTTGCCACAGAGTATCTAGTTTTTTGATGTTGCGTTTATCTGTAACTTTAAAGATCTTTGCACTTGCAGTCTGAAATTTTCGTAAAGTTTTTCCGTATTTTGCGCTGGTTTGTAGTGTACGGTGTCTATAAATTGTTAAAATGCCTCTCAAAATGAATGCTACACATGCGACAAACGCAGAAATTCGAACCCAGTCTTATAACGGACGAAAATATCGGAAGCAGTGTGTAAATGTGATTGACACAACACAAGGTTTATTTTTTAACGTGCGGAAATTTCGGACGCAAATTTCGGACTCAATGTGCAATGGCCTTAAGATATTTCACTGGATTACAGGAAACTCAGGTCAAACTTTAAATGTGATAAGATCTTGTTTCAAGTCGGTGAAAATACAGGCAGCTCAAAGATTACTACAAAGAGTGACATTACAGAATCACCCCAGGGTCATCGTACATAACTCAGATGGTTTACTTTTCCAGTTTTTTTACCAGACCTGGATGCACGTTTGTCAATCATTGGACCAAATTGAATTCATTCGTTTAAGATATTCACCAAAATGATCTGAACACTGTTAAAAAATGACGTGGGTCAAAGCCACACCGTATCAATTTAAATAATTAAGGACAAAATGAGAGTATGTCCAATTAACAACTATGCAATTTATCATCCAGCAATACAGACTTGAGCGACCTTTATGATAGATATTACGCATATAATGCTGCATTCAATACACCAATCCTTAAAGTCAAAAGAAAGGCCTCCTTGACCTCGTTGTACCAGCTTGCAGACGAAAAAAAAGTGCCGCTTCATTTCCTCACCCTTGTGCACCACTGCTGTATATGCACTGTATCTGTAGGCGGTCATAAAGGACGGGCCGTCTCCAGCTCCTATGATGAACTCTTTGACACAACAGCCCCTACATCACTGTCCGTCAGGAGACTCATCCTCCATGCTGGCCATCTTGCTAACTTTCTCCACCAAAACCTCGGGACAGATTTTCGGCAGGCCGTTGTCCAAAGGACAGCCGTCAACCAGACTGTTCATCGGCGTTGGGGGGACTCGGCTATCGTCCTCGTTCCCAGCATCCTCCGCACATTGAAGCGAGTAACTCTGGTCCTGATTGGATTCATCATCCAGATACAAGTCCTCCATGTTTCCGCTTTGAAAAACTTTACTTTCCCACTCTTTCAGGAAGTCTGTGATTATAGGAAATACCTTCTTGCGTGATGCCAACGTGTTACCCTGTATATAGGTTTTGATATCCAAATATGGACTGCCCACTGGCTTAAGATCCAAACTGGGGTTTCTGGCTTTTTCTAGCGCTTTACAGATCTATAAAAACAGATAAATGAAATAAGGGGTTGAGTAACAAAACTACATTTTGGTGACATTCTGTCATATGGACAGACAGTAAAGTAAATAAGATCTCTTTTAACTTTGGATGTACCTCTTCCCTGTAGAGAGTGCTGGAACTGTAGACAGCAAGCTGTCGGAAGGGCTCCTTGTTATCGATGAAAGAGATCGTCATGGCAACCAGTAAGTCATATTTGTGATTGTGGCAGAACTCACACAGGTCTTGCTGCAGGCCACGCCTCTGTAGAAAATCCTAAAGATAGGAAAACACATTCGAGCACGTCCTTTTCGATTAAGAGGTGTGCTAACATGCGTTGTAATCGGCGGGTGCGAGACGGACTGCCCAGCCCTGCGGTGAGATTGGGTGTGTCTTGGAACTTGGAATCAGTTGTGCTTCAGGATTAACGAAGCGTTCATGAGTCATGAGGATGGGCACATGAGCACATTTCGTGCCCACAACAAGAGCTCCTCACATTTCCTATGTCTACATTTCCTCTCTCACTTTGTGGAACCGAGTATTGAGGTTAACACACAAGACTCGCTTCACTCAAGAGGAAACGTGTCATTTGCATGTGATCGGGAGAATTTAAATCCGAGAATTGATTTAAGAATTGAGCAGATTGGCAATTTATATATTCTTTAGGGATGCACCAATGTATCCATCACAAACTTTAAACAGCCAATTAAAAAATTAAAATAACTATTTTTATTAACAATAATAATTGTAATACAATTATATATTTTTATAATAAATAAAACGCTTTCAGCGGCAACAACATAAATAAACGTTATGTGGCCCAAATATAACTTCTGCTAGACCTTTAGAAAGAATCAATACCTGTTAAGTAGTTTCAATTTAATACAATTAATATACAAAATAAAATGAATATAAATTAAATTAAAAATAGATTGTTATATTATAACCAAACACAGACCGGAATTAACTGTGGGACAGGTGCACGTGTCTGATGAAACAGTCTATGCATAAAATGTCCAAATATAATAATAATATTAGTAATATTACCGTATTTATTTTATTTAATAATAATAAATATTTAATAATATTTATGTAATAAAAGTTAAACATCCAAAAAAAGAGATAATGTTTAATGGGAATGGCTAGAAGCTATTAAAACCGTTTAAATAAGTATTTGTACATTTGCTTGAGGTTGAATACTGTTTTTTTAAAGCAGAATTAAAAAAATATAACAGTGATCTTATGTCAAAAGTACCACAGAATTTTCATAAAACTACAATCACCCAAACTTTCCCGAAAAGATGCATCCCAAGTTTCTGTTTAACAGAGCATTAAAAGAAAGTGCATAACATCACTGACCTCTAGTGTCATATAAATGGCACTGACAGCCAGTCGTAGATCCCCACCAGATGCAGCTTTCATGTCTTTTAACAGCATCTGTTCAGTGGAGAGACCTGATACACAGAACCACATAACATACATTCATATTATATCATTGGAGACAAATATAACCTCTAGATCTCATTCAGTATATTTGACAGATCCTGTCTTGAGCTAGTTATTGAAATAAACTAGTCCAGTATTTTTAATATTGACTATAGAAAAATGTAAAGGATATTGATTTACTACACAATAAAACATCCTCTGACCTGATACATCAAACTTGGCATTCTGTAAGGATTGAAACAGCGCGCCCCTCGGGGGGAGCTTCGGAAAACGCTTCTCCAAAAAGATGGCGTACTGGCTGTCCTTAGGGGTGACTTTACCTGCCTCAGGCGCCATGTTTACACAGTCCAGGATAATGGTACCTGTCAACAGAAAGAAAAAATACATTTCACAAGAGGTTTCGCTTCGTAACGTTTGCAAGATGTCATCTTTCTACTGATTCAGATATCACATTGTTTCAAATGAACAGGGTGGTTTTGCTAAATAAGTTCATTTTGACAATCTCCAACAGCTAAATAACCCTGGAACCGTTCTGCTGGGAGAGCAGACATTTCTCTCCATGTTTATCCATGTCACAATGACGCTCACCATATAAAAGCTGAGCCACTTGTTGGTCAAGCACGTCAGGCGCTTTTTGGGCGATGCGCTCCGTCACCAGAGTGGCACACGAGCCGACAGTCTCCACGGTTACAGAGCATGAGGGAGATGAGGACCTCTGGTGGAGATGATGGTCAATCACTTCCACAACGGCCTCTTCAAGCTCGCTGTCAGAGCTGTAGATAACAAAGATCAACATTGACATAAGCATTCAATAAACATTTATTTTGATCTCCCTAATGCTGTGTTCCCAACAGATGGGAATGAAGCATTAAGCGCGTGATTTACAGGTTAAGTCAATGTCAAGATGTGATAGGACATCCTGCGGTGCAAATGAGACGGAAACGAAACGCGAATTGAGCGTTTCGGGCGTTTGACGCGTGTAAAGCGTGATTCACACAAATCGAAAAATCTGAACTTGGGCGAATAATTGCGCCGCTTTAATCAATCAGGTGCTTGCTCTAGTGGTGACGTGATTACGACGTAGCGAGCGAAGCCACAAATCCGAAATAACAATAGACAAAATCATCGTTGCCGTATGTGTATATCGGAACTGTATGATACATCTTCTTAATTTTTTCGTAACAGGAATAAAACGATCATGCTTGGAAGAAAGAGTGAGGAAGTCGGACAATCTGGTAAGTTGTAAAAAACGCTCTTTACTCAATTTGAGCTATATTTATATACGAGACTGGAGCCGCCTAGCAGAAGCCCCTCCCTTGACGCGAATTTGCATCTGTTGTGAAGTGAATTTTCACGCGAATGAAGCGAGTAAACTCTAAATGTTCAAGCGTCCAACTACTCACGAATAGCGCGACTCATTCGCGTAAGTGGTGTGAACGCTCTATAAGAACTCTAGTTGAACATATTTATATTCTAATATTTATGACATATAACATCAAAAGGATATAATTAAGTGCTTCAGGACACAATACTGACCTGGGCAGAACGTTATGGTCGACCAGTGTTAGCGTCAGCTGTTTGGCCTTGTGCAAGCTATGAAGATCCACCTCGTCCCTGAAGAGTAGATGTTCCCAAGACAGACCGCTCTCTCTTAGAAGAAAGATGCTGTCTGACCGCAGGGGAAACTCACGCCGTGGGATATTAAGTACAGGCACTGGTACCCTTTTAGAGTCCAGAGTCTAAGACAGGCAAACAATACTGATGAGCAAATCAATAACCCTCCATCTCCAGTACAGAATCGTTTAAGAGACAGAGCAACTAGAACAGAGCATTTAAAATGTGTATCAGCATCACAGATCTGCTTCTTGAACACAGTACAAGTGATACAAGTGTTTACAAAATGTAAAGAAAAGGTTCAACCTTTAGCATTTTATAAAAGGGTTTATTTGTGAGTGTACTAGGTTGGTCATAGCATACCTTTGAAAGAAAGTAGGCGAAGGTCATGGCTGATACCATTGAGTCCATATCACAAGCCTCATTCCCCAATATGATATGCAGCCCTGGGCTGTCCTTACAATCACTCTGAGAAAGAAGCGAACAATGTCACAGACTGCTCGACTTTTATAGGACAAAAATGTCTGAAAGCACATGCAGGCCTGGTTGGCTCTATAAAACCAAGCTGATGAACAACTTTAAAAGAAGAATTCAGTACTACTTGGTAAAAATAAAACTATTAAACCCAGAAAATAAAACCAACATGTGCAGTATTAATGACCCAGGAGCAGGATAGAGAGAGTGTGACCTTGAGAAAGCACTTTAACCCCAAGATGGGATAAATAAAGTCAATGCATTTCATTTGAGCAATTCCATGCAAATGTCAATAACAACCTTTTTTTAAGTTTTAACTTTAGTCAATATTTGGTGGTTAATTAATAGCCATACAAGGTCTCTGTTTAACCCTCTGGGACTCTTCGTTTAGGGGTCACACTTGGCTCCTTCGCGGTCAAAAGTAAGTGAAACCTTAATGTTAAATAATGTAACTAACTTCCTTTTTTCAGGAAATTAAAGGAAATTTTGTTTAATAATATTATTTTTATTAAATTTGATTGTACTTAAAATGTATATTTATGCAATAATTATTACTCATTTTTACAAACTGAAAACAATACAAATAATTATATATTTCAACTAATTTTTCAATGAATGCATTATTTTAGGTTAAAACAGAGAACATGCTATTAAAATCGTTTTTAATAGTTGTAAAAAAAGCAAAAACATGTGTAGTGGCATTTGTACTGGAGTAACCACTAGGTTCCAGTATAGCTCTCTATAGTGTAGTTTGTGAATTCCCAAGCTGTTCAGAAATGATGTAGGATTTGTGGATGTGAATGTACATTTAGACAATTTCAAAGAATAGTTTTTTTTCAACTTTTTGTCAACTTTTCGATATTTTTGGTTTGATAAGTACCAAGTTTATAATTACAGTCAAACATAAAGATTTTGTTGTAAAGGGAACACATGGAAAGCCTTTTTGTTACTGAGTATTTGATGATTAAGATATCTAACAAAATAAGAAATGGATAGCGATAAATCAAACAATTTTCAATTAATTGTTATTTCATTCAGGTTTTTGCATTTTGAGAGAATTTTATGGTACTAGTTAATTTTAATGCCATAATTATTATACATTTTTCTCCCCATTGATTCTTATTTTTACATTTATTTACATTTTGTGAGCGCACGTGTGTGTCAAAGAGGAGAGAGAGCCTCTTTTTTTTATTTCATTTATTGATTTTATTTACCATTTTCTCAAATGCATCAAACAGAAACAATAGCTTGCCTGTGGTGACGTCTTTAAATCCAGCTCAACATCCCACAAACAATGTTGAACTCACCCTTACGATCACCAAGTAACTTTATATCACTAAGTGCCAGTGAGAGGTGGGGTGCAACGTGCCAAAGCTAAAACACAATCTGTGGCTTCCCACCAGATACAAGACGGCAGACATGAACACAATATGTGCTAAAACCGGGAATTAAGACCAAACTAATTTTGTGCTGCTTTTGGTTGACACCACTTCATAATGACATCACCCAAAATTAGTAAAGCCATATGATAGCTCTGTCATTACTGGAGCGTGTCTCCTATTACTTTCATGGCTTAAAAATCACAAGATGAAGAGCATTTAAAATAGAATCACTTTGAATGCATCATCCCGCTTCCCTATTAAACATCTCATCCCTCTTTACAATGACTCCCACAGTGTTAATGAGCAGCAAGCCTTCTTCATTACTCTAGCCTAACACAAAAGCTATCTGTGACATTAGGATCAACTGATGTACCCTTATCTAAGCGGCCAGCTGGGATTTGCTGTAAATACTGAGCGACAGACTGTTTGGTCAACACAGACTGAGATCACAGCTGGCGCTGGCCAGAGGACATAGACGAGGGTTTGGGTACGCGCTTCTCTCTCTTTCTCTTTGTCATGCGACAATCATCTTTAAAAATCTTGTTGGATAGGGAAGTGCTCGAAAATCATGCCTACATGTGCGTAACTGAAGGCCGGATGGGAAGTTCGCCACGGCGATGTGAAATGGACCACGGGATACTGAGCAAACAGTATAGAACCCCTGGGTCTTGGGTCAACAGAATATTTTGAAAGAGCACTTGGCTCGTCGGCACGCTCTATATTTGCAAATTTTATGCTTCATTGGAGCCAAAAGGCACTTTAACCACAAGTGCAGCCGTGTGTTCTTGCTGTTTTCCCTTTTTGTTTCTTCAATCATTGACTGAATTAGTTACAGAGCCCATCTCTGCGTGCTTCTATGAGCTGAGAGTTACAGTTTCACTTTCAGGTCGAACACTATGTCTTCCCAGCAGTGGATGACCCCAGGTGTCACAGTGTTTGGCTTTCAAACAACAGTGTTAGGGGTAGAGATGCTCTGACTGATGCTGTAGGGATCATATGCACCAGGCAGCAGGTATTATTGTCTCAGCAAACAGCTTTAACCTTTAGTCGTGAAATGGAGAACACCAAGCCGTAAATCTAGAAAAGTGGGAATGGCTTTTATTGACTAAACACAATGAGTGCGTTTACATGCAAAAAACGGATATGTTTTAAAAATCAGCTTTAAAAAAAACTGTTTCACGTGTGAACATGCATAGCAATAGCAGAAATCCGCAGAATTACAAGGGCGCTTGAGACTTGTTGGCTTTCTCGTGTGCAGTGACGTCATCCTCGATAGTCTATTTAGGAATTAAAAATGCAGCGGAAAAACGCTCAGAAGTTGTATTTTTATAAGGGCTGTCAAAAGATTAATCTTGATTAATATGTGTTTACAAAATGTATATCTGTGTGCTGTGCATAATAATTTTGTATTTATTAACACAAACACATGCACGCATATATTTAAGAAAAATCGAAAAATTATTAAACATATATAATTTCAATTGTTGGTAAATATAAATAAATACATGTAAATATTTGCTAAATATAAATACATGTGTATGTGTTTGAAGTTATAAAAACAGAATTAATATGCACAGTACATAGAAATATTATGTAAACACAAACTTTCATTCTAGATGCGATTAATCGTGATTAATCTTTTGAAGATCTCTTCTCATGTCCGAAATACCTGCATATGCAACAATAATTCTTCATTTTGACGATTCTACATCAAATGCATGATTCGACAGAGGACTTTTATACGTTATTGTTACTTCCGTTTGGGACTTTTACCACTGCGCTTTCAGACATGCGCAGGTAAACAAAACGGAGAAAAAAAACGAACATCTCTGCTGATCGGTTTTTGCTTAAACCGTTTATGACCTTGTCCAGATAAAAGAAAACGGTTTTACGCGTTTTCATGACCTTACATATATCATCTTATTAAGCATAATCGGCTTAAGACTCTTCATGTATACGAGCTCAGTTTTTTTTAATCCTCAGAATATTAAACACAGAATTGTGTTAAACACCCCTAAACAAATAATCCTTAGATTAAATGCAAAAAATATATTTTATAATATACCAATTGTCTTAAATATTAAGAACTATCGTCGCCTGAAAACATATTTAGGAAAATGTATCAAACAAAAAGGGTCCAATCTTAAAGCAACCCTAAACACAGTCTACTTATAGTATTCACAGTAAAGCCATTCATTAACCAATTGTCAATGTCCTACTACAGTAACCGCAGTTCAACCATGATATTTATAGTACAACTATGGTTGGCTAATGCATACAGCAGCCCACCCAGCAAAACATGTGTACTATACTTTGACTATAATAAACCCTTGCTTAATTTTCCTAAGAAAAGATTGCACAATCTCATCTAAAGTCAAGTCATTTATCCAAAACACGTTTGAAATGTACAACATCAGTACAGTGGGGAGAAACTAAAGTTAGTCTTCTTGAGAAGAAGTTTTTTACTAAATGCAACCCTCCCGAAATACTTTCTGGGGCAAATGTGCGGGAACTTTAAAACACTGACCCGCAAAAATGACAACTTCTACGCTTCTTGAACAAACATAACACAAGTTTAACAAGAAATAAAACAATCACGTCTGTCAAAGCATGTAGTCTGTCATTGGCGCGAGGGGCCAAAGTCTGAGCGCGAGTAACGTTACGACTCGTGCAATATCAAGTGTACTTCAGACAGAAGCATACAGTGTTTTTCGAGTGTACCATCATTTACAGCAAACAGTTATCGTTATGAAGGTCTCAACATAAACAGTGTATCCAATCACGAGGGGACCACGTTATAAGTGCGTAAAATGGGTGAAACCAGCAGACCACGCGCACTAGTCTTACCTCCAGGACGTCGCGACAGCTCCGCAAATAAGCCTCCATGGTCACACGGAGTCTTAAGGTTTTCACGTAGCGAAATATCCTCCAGGCGTGTAAAATACTTCAAAGCACCTCTGAAAACGTGCACGTCTAACTGTGCTCTCGATATGACAGCGGAATTTAGAGCTTTGCTAGTACAACGTGAACTCGCAGAAACAGTGCGTGGTGACGCACAGGCGTCGCACTGTCGGGAAATGTAGTTCGGACAATGTAGTCCCGCGGACAATTGGATTATATTTAAATGACATCTGAGGCGAGCACATTTTTTGAGGACGGTACATTTAAATGTTTAATATATTTCTTCGAATTATTTCTCTGAACAGTGACATACTTCATACCATGTTTTGACCTAAAATTGTGACGAAACATTTAATCTAGATGCAAAACGGTTCCGTTTTTATTTTTGTTCAACTGGTTTTTGAAGACACCTTTCTGATTTAACACTATTACAATACAAGTAAAAAAAGAATCTTTAAAAATAGGACTTTTGTAAAATTACACACGAAACGGTACATTAAAATATTGATACATCTATTAAATTCTCAGAAGGACATTAAAAGATATCTTGTAATTTACATGGAATCACATGGGGAGTCAATAAAAACTGAATCACATAAAAGTTCATCCAAGTTATGTAGATGAATTAGTATTATAGTAAATTATTTAAACACATTTTTGTTATTGTGGGCCAGCCTAAGTAAACATCCTTAGGGTATAATACATATAATATAACGAACCACTGATTTTTTACAGTACAATGTCAATTTAGAGCTTTTCAACATAGTTTCCAGGAAACATGCCTTCCTTTCCTCGCAGACGGCCAAACCACCAACCCGAGGGGTCTGGAGAGAGAGCACATAAACATAATAAAGTACAGATCATTTTGTATTTTTAACACATATAATACTAATATATATGTTATAAGGTATATTACCTTCAGTTACTATTTCTATTACATCATCTGCTTGAAAGCTGAGCTCATCAGTGTCCTGAGCTTCATAAATATAGAGCGCTTTGCATTGTGGGGTGCGGGGCTTCGGTTTGGGGGCGGGTTTAGGCCGTCCTGACCCTGGGAGAGGTTTGTACTCTTTTGAACGTCTGCGATGCATTCTGTTGAAAGAATAGAAATCAAAAAGCCAAAATGAGTTTAATACATTTCCTAAAAGCTTTAACAAACTGACAGCTCTGTTTTTAAGTGCTTTCTGATGGTGTTCGATCCAGTTCATCTCACCCTGCCACTCCTTGGTCAGGAACTTTCATGAAGCCCATGTCTGTGTAGACTTGGCTGTCATGGTGACTGCGACGTGATCCTCCATGTCGGGGTAAGGTGGGCTGTTCATTAGTGGACTGCTGACGCAGCAGAGAGTTCCTCACAAAGGGTTGAGGACCTTGAGTTCCTCTTCCTCGACCATCAGCTTTGGGAGGTTCTTAAATGACAGAGCATATAAACTTCACAGAGCAGCATTTAAAGATTCATTTGCAGGTAATGTGTGATACGCAACACGTGAACTTACCACGAGAATACTGGCCTGCGTTGGGATTCGTGTTTACGATGGACCTGCTCTTTCGGTTGTCACGGCGAGTGGGTCCTGTAGAGACGATAAATTTAAGGAATGAATCAGGATGGTGTCAGGATTGTAGTTTAATCTGCTGTAGGTTTTTTATATATATTTAACTTTTAATGTATGTTTCATTATTTGTATTATGGGTGTCAAAGATTGCACATTAGTCATATTATCACATTTAATTTTTTTCATGAATAAATCATTCTATCCATCATGTATATATATTTCTATATCTCTTTTAATTTGATTCTTTTTTCTTTCATTTTTTTATCTCTATTATTTTGTGTTTTTTACATTTATGGACAATGAATCACACTCAAAATGTAAGGCAGTGGGAGTTTGTGACCACTGCGGCTCTTAAGTCAAAACTGTTTGATAAAGCAAAAGCTTATCGACATATCACATGTTTTGTCTTTATTAAAAGTAAAGGTCATACTTATTATTTAATAATACTAGTGCTGTCAAAAGATTAATCACGATTAATTGCATCCAGAATAAAAGTTTGTGATAACATAATATATATATCTGTGTACTGTGCATAATAATTTTGTATTTATTAACACACACATCCATACATATATTTAAGAGAACCTAAAAATGAATGAACATTTATTCATGATTTCAATTATTGGTAAATATAAATAAATATTTCCTAAATATTTATACATGTGTATGCGTTTGTATTGATAAACACAAAATTAATATGCTCAGTACATAGACATATATTATGTAAACACAAACTTTTATTCTGGATGCGATTAATCGCGATTCATCTTTTGACAGCCCTAAACAATACAATTTAAGTTTCTATAGCGCCTTTAAAGTGCATCTCAAAGCTTTACAAGTAAAATGCAGAACAAAACAATCCACAATTACAAAATGAAACAATAAATTGTACAAATATAAAATTCAAAAATCAAGTTTTGAGTTTTAAGACAAGATTTAAAAGTGCCAAGCGATTTAGATGAAGTGATTCTACGTTTACGTAAAACATTACGACACACTCACTAGTGTTTTTAGGAAGACCTTGTCCAATACCGACAGTCAGGACTTTACTGCTTGGTTTCAGAACCGCCTCGTCCCCCTGCCCCCCCTGAAACTGGATCTGCCGAGAACCAGCGGATGAGAACGGACCCCAGCCTGCTTTCTTCACCTTAAATTCAAGTCTGTAAGAAAGCAATATTCAAGTCTCATGTCTTTCAAAAACAAATACAGAACAAAAGTGTGACGGAACCCCATTTTAATGTTCATCGTGAAACAGCTGTTATAAATGCTACGGTGGTGCCTACAGGTTGTTGAACTTAAGTGGAAGCTTCTTCCGGGTTTTCTCCTCGTAGCGTTTGTACAACAGACTGAGGAATTCTGTCTTGAAGACGGACTGCAGCACGCTGTCATATTGCTCCTCGTGCAATATAAAGAAGTCATCTTGTAGTGTGCTGAGAGAACAAAAGTACCATATACAAATATTATGAATTTAACAGAAAATAAAAATGTCAACATCCATGTGCAATTTCAGTTGTGGAAAATTAATATTTTTTAATTAATTTTGAACATCTGTTATTCCAATTGACATGTATTAAGTCTTCTCAAGTTTAAGGGAAACTTGATAACACCGTGTTTTTCCGTCCAGAGGACTTTAAAGTCCAAAAGTTATCAAGCATTTACATTTTACAATCTCAATGAAAGAGCACCTGAGAGAAACAGACTGGATCTTCTCCAACTCAATCTTTCTCTTCATCACCTCCCGAATCTGCCCTTTCTCGGGACCCTGCTTCACCTTCTCCCGTCCAATCAGATAGAGGAAATTGGGGGTGAGAATGAGGTCACGCTTGACAGTCTGTGGGTGTAGTAAAAGCATGTGAGAACAGTCCCGTGAAATGTGTCAGACCATGCAGAAAAACATCCGATGTCAAGTTACTTTAGTACACTGGCACACAACAACCGTTTCTATGACGTCTATTTTAGATCTATGGAGATGAGTCTTGCCTTAAATCTGCGGTCGTATTTGACCACCACGTCAGCGAAGTCGATTCTCTCCCTGCGACCCACAAACTGACGGATTTCAGGGCGGTTGTCTGTGCCGATATAGTCGCCAACAAAATTGCGGTTAAGGCTGTTCTTCCTTCTCTCCTTCTTATTCAACAGGAGGTCAGATGCTGAAACGATACAAGTCAACGTGACTTCAAACTTCTGTGTGTTTTTAAACTCAATTCTTAAAGGGATAGTTCGCCCCTAAATAAAAATCTGTCATCATTTACTCACCCTCTTGTCATTTCACACCTGTATGACTTCCTTCCTTCCGCAGAACACAAAAGAAGATATTTTGAAGAATGTTGTTGACTGGACCCCATTCAGTTGCATTGGTTTGGTGTCAACACAATAGAAGTGAATGGGAGCCGGCACTGTTCAGTTACCAACTTTCCTCAAAATATCTTCTTCGGAAGAAAGAAAGTCATACGGGTTTAAAGGAGCAGTTCACTTTCAAGATAAATGTTCATGATAATATACTCAGCCCCTTGTCATCCAAGATGTTTATGTATTTGATTCTTTATTTGAAAAGAAATGAAGGTATTTAAGGAATACATTTCCATATAGTGGACTTCAATGGACTCGAAACGGTTGAAGATCGGATGAAGTTTTTTTATGACCGATCGTTTCACTAGATACTGTCATATGTACCTTCAACCGTTTGGACCCTTTGAAGTCACTATATGGAGAAAAATCCTGGAATGTTTTCATCGAAAACCTTCATTTCTCTTCAACTAAAGAAACAAAAACATAAACATCTTGGATGACATGGGAAAGTGAAAGTGAACTGCTCCTTTAAAATGACCAGAGGGTGAGTAAACAATGACATTTCGTTTTTGGGTAAACATTAATTGTGAGATTATTCATAAAAAAATAATATTATATAGATTATAATTGATAGATAGATACAATAGAAGGCACTGGGAGTTTTTCCATTCGTGTCTCTCTATGAAAATGGGTCAATGTGTTAATTGCACAAGTGCTCATTACTAGGCCGTGGCTTGACACAAATCCAAAACATAACAAAAATGTAGCTATTCTAAGGCCAAGATTGGATGTATTTATAAGGAATTATTCTTCATGCGGGTGGGGAATTTAGGTGAGTCCTTACCCTCCTCTCTCATGCGGACATACTTGCGCACCGCGATGTGTTTGCGCCATGCTTGCTGGATTACCCGAGCATGTCCGTTGTATTTTCTTTCCCGCATCTCTTCCAGGAGAAATAACTAATAAAGACAAAAAATTGACACAAGCATAAGAAAACCACTTTGATAGGTGCTCTATACACAAAAATACTCAAGTTACAAAAAAGCATACCGATTCTGGAGCCTTGATGAAGATTTTAGTCTTGCCCAGCTGGTACTGATCAGAGTCCATATTGACAGATCTTAAAAGATGAAGGACACCCTGTTTCTCGTCCCCTTGCCACTTTGGCCACGTTTCTTTGGTCAAGATGGCGTACCTAACAAGATAATATAAACATTTATTATGATATGTAATGAAAGTTTGTAAAGTACAAGTCGACGCAGCATTTGACAGAATCAAAGCAGCCAAAAGATTAACCTTTGCAGGAATTTCTTGAAGACACGGCGGAACGCGTAGCCCGCCCGGCGCACGCGGATGTTCTCCCGCAATCCCAGATACTCCACCTGATGTTTGACTCGGCTTTCCTCCCAATCACGAGACTTCTTGGTTTCATTGGGCTTAATGCATCGGATATAGTGAGGGGTGCATTTCATCAAGGTCTGAACCAGATTATTTGCCTGTTTCTGTAAATGAAGATCATCATCTTCGTAAACTAAACTACACATTAAACCTGTATAAAATGTAGTTAATACTAGGGATGTAACGATTCACTGTGAGCCGGTTAATAATTCATTATAATGTGCGACGATTCAAATCGGTTGAGGTGTGAACTGAACCGCAGTACATGTTTTGAACAGCAGGGGCCGCTATGTTCACTGCAAACCTAAACGTGGAAATGCTGATAATTCTTAAATGCAACAAAATTCAAGAAAAGCACAGACACTATTAGTTCGTTTATATTAAAGAGACTTTGACTATTATTCATTTGTTTTAAAATTGCAGTTTAGTTTTGATATTTGAAATAAAACAATTATAGTATACAAAGAAACGTGAAGCATTAAATAAATAATGCAAGGGAAGTTGTTCATTTCTAATTTGTTTCGACTTCTTTTGTAAAAATAAATCGTAAGTAAATGATGAATAAATCGCATTGAGACCTAAGTGAATCGTTACATCCCTAGTTAATACAACTCTTAGTATTATATTAACCTGTCTTAAAGTTTAGGCACAGAATGTTTGTCGCTTGTTTCTCGTTTTAGTTTTACAGAATGCATTTCTGTGAATAAGATAGATGTATGACCTTAATCTTTGAACTACAAGTGGTGGGACGGCCTCTTTTCTCAGCCTCAAGGTTCTCTGGGAACAGGTCTCGGATGAAGGCGCTGTAGAGATTCAAGCAAACCGTGTCAAGCATTTCACACATCTTTAAATTCTTTTGACAGTTTATTCTTTACAAGCACATCACAGACACTGTTCCAACGCAGCTCTCGAATTAGAAAGTCACAGACGCCTCTGAATATTTCTTCTGCAGTGAGTACAAAAGACAACTTTACATCTGCCAGAGATAAGCTCCATCGTATCGATTTTTTATGTTATTATTTCATAAGGAAATTACAGTCAGACGGCAGAAGCGCTGTTACAGTTGGTGCGTTTAAAAGGCTGTAATCCAGCAGACAGGGCCTAGACGAGAAAAAAAGTAACCCGATAAGCACTTACAACTCACTGCTCTGCATGAGCTCGATGATGTCATTGAACAGCACATCCCTGTTTCTCTCGCAGAAGCCGCTCACATCATAAGACACCTGGAAAAACAGAGCTCTTAATATTAAATCAATCCATATCTGCTTGACTCTGCTTGCTGGAAGCACTTAAAAGCACTGCCATGCTAAAAGCATCAATATATTCGGTTGCAGGAATTCCTGTGACTATTCTTTTACGTGCAAACAATTATTAATATATCAGACAAAAAGGTCACATTTCTAAAATGGATTGATACGGTGTTATGCTTGCAAAAAAAGGTTTTGTGGAAATCCAAAATAAGATTTGAAAGTTAAATTAATTAGCAAATCATTTTATTATTGGCTGTTATGTTACAAAAGCAGACAGTGATCAATTAAGCGTATGAGATGTACAGTGGCAACATCCCCAATAGGGGGCAGTGTTGCAACCCACTAAGGGGTAAAAAAACGGGTAAACGTTTGGCTGTTACTATCATAAATGAGTTAATCGCTTACATATTAACAATTCACTTTATGATTATGACTGGGTTTTACAAATATCATCTTAACATGAGGTATTAGAAAGTCCGTGTCAACTTTGACGACACCATATTTCTTTTTTCGTTTCCCGAAAAACTGTGAATTTGAATATATTAGGTTTCGAAAGGATAGTGAAGATATATATCTCTTACTTTCCCCGCATAGTGGTGTACTATGAAACCCTTGTTCCAGCTGTTAAAGTGCTCGTGAGCGCCGATTTGTGACTGTAGTTTCTGCAGAAGAGTCTGATCTGCACCCTCTCCTTTAGCATGCATGGTGGCACACACATCATCCAGGATGCTCATGATACCAGGAGGATTCTGGGTAGTATAAAAGAACCCCAAAAAAGTTTGAGTTGAAGAGTTTGAATGAAAACGAAACTTGAACGTACGGGGAAAGTTTAAACTCACCACTTTGGACTCAATTAAATCGCATACGACTTTGTTGTTGAAATACTCAATGGGGGTCCATTTGATTCCTTCCTGTACATACTCTTCCTTCAATAGAGACAGGGAAAACATCAGCAAATGCTTTCATCTACGCGTGCGCGGGTGTAAAAAGCCCTACTCACCTGCTCTGCTTTAAGCGTGAGCTCGATAAAAATCTGCTGCAGTTTCTCATTTACAAAGTTAATGCAAAATTGCTCGAATCCGTTTTTCTGAAAACAGATAAAAGCATGAGCGGATGTAACGCAATACTTTCAGAGAAACGTTGAACATCCATTTAGAAAGGAAACAAAAAATCCACCTGAAAGATTTCAAAGCCATAGATGTCCAAAACGCCAATGTTCAACTCTTCGCGGTCTTTCTGCATCGCCTTGTTTATGACCTACGAACCATTTTAAAATGAGCTTTCAGACATATACCACAAAAACATAATTTACAGGTAAATAACAGGTTGTCGGTTGAATCCAGCAGAATGACTCACATCAACAAGATAGTCGAAGAGTCTAGAATAGAGCGCTTTGGAGAGGGCATCCCGGGTGAAGGAGGCCTGCTCTGTGTTCAAAGTGACGGAAATGGTCTCCGTCTTGCCACCCCACTTGCTGTCCATGATGCGACTGGTCAGTTTACTCTTCAGACCGTCCTGATTAATTCCCAACAGGTATGAGGGGAATGCCAGGACTTCACCGGAATGAAAGAGGAAAAACATGAAGCACAACATCAGAAAACTGGAAGACTGCAAAGATTCACAATCCAAACAGCCCCGTCTTTTAGTTACTTTACACATCCGGCATTACCTGTCATGGTAAGGGAAAATAAATACAATGAGAGTCAATGGAGGATGAGATGTGTTTGGTTACCGAACATCTTCCAAATATCGTCCTTTTTGTTTAACCAAGAAAAGTAAACAGGTTTGGAACAATCTGAGTTTTTATTTTTAGGTGAACTATTCTTTCAAGCATGCCGAAAAGTTAATCTATTACCATCAGGCCGTCAAATATAACTTCCCAGTACAATAAACTGGTTTAAAGGTTTTTTTTAATTTTCATGCAAAACACTCACGGCTATGCTGTCTATAACTAAGAATATAAATACATTTACTGGCTAGACATTTCAATTGAATCCAAACTTATTGACTGCTTTGAAATTGTTGGTGTTCTTTTATCCTTCACCTGTGAGCTGTTCTGAATCATTAACAATAGGTATCTTATACTAAATAAATCAAACTCACAATCTTCACTCTCCACCACAGCGTAGTTGCCCTCCTCCCTAAAAGCGAGGTTACCGAGATGGAGGATTCCTGCCACAATCTGTAACACGGTGTCCTGTTCATCCATAGAAAGACCGACCACGGACATGGCAGCCTAAAACACAACATTCCTGATTGTGTAAACAATTTAAACTCAAAACCAAACGATCTTCACTGAACCAGGCATTAGGAACGATGCCTCAAACTCACCATGGTGTCTGCAAACTCATTCTTGTCGCTGATGTCATCGACCGTGTAGGTGCCCGACTGGTTTAAGTAGTAGTAATAATCAGGCTTGGTGACGCCTAAATTCTCTCTCTGCTCTTTGCTGGCTCCTTCCAAGAGCTAACATAGAAACATCGGAGAAAAAGCACTAACGTCAATGTCAAGACATTGGTTTCATGTATCTTTCAAATAATTATAAATCAGCGACGCATCTTTCCAATACACCCGACATGGAAATTTGCATTCAGCAATGAATTCCTTTATTCTGTGAGTTTACAATAACCAAAGAGTTACTGATATAAAAACTAAATCATCAACTAGCCAATATGGAGACCCCCGTGAAGTGACCCACTTTTACGTTAAATATGATATAACTATATGAAGAGTTTGGTTCCAAAACGCTATAAATCCATTTTGATTCATTTGAGTAACAATGTGTTTTCTTTACAAAGAAAGTTGCGAGATGAAAACCACTTTCTTCTGTTTCAAAGTTTCACATAGCATCTTTAAGTTCTAGTTACATAAACAATTCAAATCCAGATTTGGATGTGAAAAGATTTATTATAAAAACTGATCATGTTTTCCGCAAAATGCAATAAATCCATGATAATTAAAAAAGTTATGCAATAAATCCATTGAATCAATATAAAAGTTATTTTTCATATTGAAACTGCTGGAAATACACAACACAGTGAGTTGATACACCCATGACAGCCTCTGAACTCAATACAATGCTACTCTTCCATACAGGCACTGGAATATAATTACATTCATCCAGTCATCGCTCTTAAAATGAATTCAACGGGTCATCTTTAAATACTATAAATTAGTTCCTCATCTTCTTAATCTCCTCACGTTAATGATTAGATTTCGATGGATTATGGTTCTTCCCCACCCCAGAAACCAGCACAGTCGTCATCAATGCCGTCAAAATTATTCATTTCTTGTTTGTAAAAGTGACTTCTCAATACCGACCTGATACAATAATGATTTTGGCGGAAACTATTTTTTTAATGCCATTTATCGCTCTTTGGAACCAAACTCTTCATATATACCATACAAGATTTGAAGCTTTTTTCAAAAGTACAATTCTTAAGTTTCTTTACAGGTTAAAATTGAAAAACAATGAGTGCCCCTTTAATAAGATGATATCACATCGGCCAAACATGACCGCACCATGACGCATACGGTGTTGTCATGCTCTGACATCACCTTAACATGAATGTACTTCCATTGGTTCAATCTTTACCTGGTAATAAATATGGAAACTTCTTTCGCCTTGGTTCTGAGACACCACTCTAGACTTTTCCAGAAGGAAGTTAGAGATCTTCCCACCGTCAGGTTCTCCTCCGCGGCTGAACTGAATTTCAAAGTACTTTCCCTGCAAAATAAAATTTTGGCAGACATACAGTGAACCATCTCAAAAACACAGCTTTCTGTGACATACGCACAGCAGAAAAATAAACCCAAGGTAACGCTTACAGAAATACACTTTGACAACATCACAATCTACAGTCACACAAATTGCACTCATACTTGAATCTTGCAGCATCAACAAGTTGTGACACGTGAGCCAGCATGCTCCAAATTACATTCCTGAAGCTGGATGATAGCAATTCTAGGGACTAAAGAGGCAGAAGCACTCCTGAAATGATTTAGATTTCATACAAAAAATATTTAAATAATTTAATAATTAATAATCATGTTAAAGCTGAAGATTTTATGTGAAAATAAACTAAAGTTCTTAACTTATTGTTAAAAAACAGTCTTTTTACATCAGAAAGATTATAATAATGACTTTTAATTTGAGCCATTGGATCAGATTTCATAGGAGATTTCATAGGAAACGTCAAATTGACGTCATCTGACATCAACATATAAAAGTCAGTAAGTAAAGTAACCTTCAATTTGATGTTTCAACATAGATGATAATAAAGAGAGGAAGAACATTAAAATGTTTTCTGTAAAATCATAACCATAAGCCCAATTTATAAATCATTATTAGCGATGCTTAGGAAAAGCTCACTATTACTATTCGAGCATACTTATTATAATAATTATTCTTGTTCCACTTTTTTTCGGCACACTTTGAGCAAGCAAACACATTAGCCAAGCAACCGTTTAGCAAAACCTATATCTCTGCATCAGAACATCATAGAGACACGGGGGTTGGTTCATTTCACTCATAGGTTAGAGTACCATCATGTCCAGATCCCAAGCCGCACCCATAGCAACCAAACAGGTTAGCCTAGCAACTGTTTAGCAATATGTATATCTCTGTATAAGAATCACGGGGGTTGGTAAGATTCATTAGTACTTAAAGAGTTCCGCGGTTTGGCACGGAAGCATCACTTACATTTTTTTTTCAAAAATCTAGTTTTAAGCTTATTGTTGTTGAATGAGGTAGGCTAAGCAACACTGAATTTTGTGTACCTGCTCAATAAATGAATAAATAAAAGACAACAAAAAATGACAAATTCCAGTTTTGAGTTAACTGAAGCGAAACAATGTTGCATTTCCAAATCCAGAACCGTGTAGTAACTTTTATCACCTTCACGTCATTAACTTATGATTACTCCGTCCTCATCAAACAAACTCTCAGAAAAATGATTGAGACCAAACTCACAAAGCGACTTGAGTTGTTGTTGCGGACAGTTTTAGCATTCCCAAAAGCCTCCAGAAGCGGGTTAGACTGGAGAATAATGTCTTTCACGTGCTAAAACAGGAAGATAAAGGATGTTATTATTCACACGCACTACATATTAATACAAAAACAACAGCTTATGTGTTTAAAGTACAACAAGCACAATGAATTGGACTTTTTTAGTTTCTGATCATTCAATCTCCTAATGAACTGTTCAACATCACAAAGCGGAGTAACAAGAGGACGACTGTATTTTGACCATCACGCACATCAAATAACCATTCAAGGGGTGTAACATTTCACATATGCACAGGATCTGAGCGATTTTAACAAAAGGAACAGCCACACCCAGTTCATTCAGATTCCTTCCAGAGGTCCATTAGGTTCTCTTCAGATAAAGAGCACGTGGGACACTAATATGGACTCACCTGAACTTTAGGGCCACCTCCTGACACTTTAGAAATGTAGCCCATGATGTACTTGGCTCCCACGGTCTTTCCCGCTCCACTTTCTCCGCTGTATTTTAAACACATTCATATCACATGATTCAAACCTTTGATGCTCAATGATTAGATTCAGTAAGAAGAGTCCAGATGTGTGATTCTTGACCTTATAATGACACAATGATTCTCTGAATCAATCATCATGTTGCGGTACATGTTGTCGGCCAGGGCGTAGATGTGGGGGGGATTCTCATACTGGGCCTGGGAACGACAGAACAGAAAATTGTTGTCATGGCGATGGTAAGTGTCATTATATCGCATTCATGATATTTTGTGACTTTTGTTTTCTGCCATAAATCATTAATATTAGTCACATTTTATGTTTGTGGGTTTTGAAAATATATAATAAAAAAATATTAAAACGCGCTTGTCAACACAGTATTTATTAATTTTAAGTAGCAGTTCACTTTCAAAATAAATGTTCATGATAATTTACTCACGCCCGTGTCATCCAAGATGTTTATGTATTTGTTTCTTTAGTCAAAAAGAAATGAAGGTTTTTGATGAAAAGATTAGAGGATTTTTCTCCATATAGTGGACTTCAATGGACTACACTTTCCTTTTCTTTCAATGATACCAGACGATAAATAAAGGTCTTGTATAACGAAACGATCGATCATTTAAAAAAAAAAGCATATGCTTTATAAACACAAATGAAAACTTGCACGTTCAACTTGTTAACACTGACTGGGTACTTCAGCCTACGTCAAGCGTGACCTTTCTATGTTATTACATATTTTGTGAAGTCATGAACAAGTATCGCATAACAGAGCAAAGCGAGCATTTGTGTTTATAAAGCATACACATTTGTTTTTAAACGACCGATCCTTTCACTAGATAAGACAATTATTCATCGTCTGGTATCAAGTCCTCTGAAGCTGACCTGAAACTGGTTTTTTGACCTTCAACCGTTTGGAGTCCATTGAAGTCACTATATGGAGAAAAATCCTGGAATGTTTTCATCAAAAACCTTCATTTCTTGTCGACTAAAGAAACAAATACATAAACATCTTAGATGACATGGGGGCGAGTAAATTATCATGAAAATTTATTTTGAAAGTGAACTACTCCTTTAAAAAAACATAGGCCTGGTTTCACAGACAGGGCAGCTTATGCCAGGACTAACCCTCAGGTTAATTAGGATGTTTACATTTGTTTTATAAAATTCCTTAAAAGGGAACATTACAGGTGTGCATCTTGAGACAAAACAATGGCACTGACATATTTTAAGACATTCTAGGGCAAGTTCTTTTCAGCTAAGAAAGCTCAAACATTCATTTGAGTCTGAGACAAGCTTTAAGCCTTTTCTGTGTAACCGGGGAATATTGTGTTTTGCCCATTTCCTGAAAAACGAATATGGACATACAAGGTTTCGGAAAGAAGAGTGACGATATACATATCAGATTTGATCTGTATGCTTTCTTAGCAACAAAGCAAGACAGGACATGCAGCGCTGTTACTATGGCTTGCACAGCTCTGTCAAGCCTGAATGACTTATCCTGGAGAATGATTCAACATCTGAAGATCTTACTGTGCCTCATCTTGAATATTTCATTGGTGTTCAGTTCAAGCTTGTGTTATTATACTTACAGCTCCCTGGTAGAGTTCAATCTCACGATCTGTGAAATACGGCAGCTGTTTGAAAGGGTTGACTGATATCAGCACAGGACCGATGTATGTCTGAAGACTTGTGGTTAAGGATTTAAAGTTTATCCACGGCATATTTTCTCATCATCTTTTGATTCTGTTCCCTTTGATAAGTCCTGAAAGAATCTGCACATTTAAAACCAGTTAACGTCTTAGTGTAGGAAATTTAGCGGCATCTAGTGGTGAGGATTCGAATTGCAAACAACGGCTCACTTTTCTATATTTTCTGTATATTATAAAATCATTACAGATGTGACAACTCTGGTCTTCTTTAGGGATAACTTAACCTTGTGGTGACACAGTTTTATTCTTATGAAAAATATGAATATTCGAATAGCATTTATAATATTCCAATAGTTATTGCGGATCGAATAATCGAATTTTCGAATTCGAGTCTTGACCGACTCTCAAATGATTCGTTCCGCGATTCATGCATCTAATCCCCTTCTTTCCAATAGCCTAGTCTGATGTGATTGGTCAGATGGCCTAGTCTGCTGTGATTGGTCAATCGCGAATGAGCCTCACAAGGCACAGTGTTTGGGGGAGAAGAGTGAAGTTTTCGCGGGCAGTCCTAGCAAAATGTAGGCGGGGACTATATGTAGTGACATAAATCCGCGGGGGGTTCACAAATAGGGTGGCAACTCGTTTGGGTGATTCAGAGTCGACTCCCTTTTTTCCTCGCCAATATTCATTCACCTTCGGATTTACAACTTGCCAGACTGCTTACTTTCAAACATGGCAACATCACATAATGCATGAAACATCATTTTCATGATCTCATGTAATGTACTCTTTAAATGTAGACGCGCGGCAATTAGGGGACGACGCACCGCTATTAGGGGACGACGCACCGCTAGGGTCATTTGAAGAGAGAAAGAGGCGCTGCTCGCGTTTTCCGCGCGGTTTTAAACGCGAAATGTGAATCGGCCCAAAGTTGTCATCAGGTTTTTGCTTCTTTGCCAAAGGAAATAACTTATTTACGAAAAACGCTCTGTGTTTAGGGCTTCTGTAGAAACAACATGGTGAATTCCATGCAAGGGGAACCGCGGTGTATTAAGATAGAAATAGCTCATTCTGAGGTTATAAAAACATAACGCGTCATTATGCAAGGTCTTTAAGACATACATATGTATATTATAATGCATTTTTGTCTAAAGATCCACCAAGAAATTACACATTGAACCTTTGAATAAAACTGAGGTGACAGATTACAGCATTACTGATGGAATATGCACAAAAGGATACAAATATATAATCATCCATGTATCTTTTCTTCAAGTTGTCTGTTATGGCATCTTCACTGATCTTGGAGAGGAGGACCATGTCATCCACTCCGCTCACTTTCACATTCTGCGTCTGCCAGTGGTACTTTTCTTTGCTGCCCTGTAAATAGAGACACATCTATATGTCGGGGCATCTCGGATTGATTCCTGACACACAAAGAAAACTCAAACACATTCAACTACTTCACACAAGGATGCAAAACACATATGCGACAGATCTAGTAAATAAGTACAAGAAAATACATATTAACTAACAGTCATTACCAACAACTTTCTTACGAAAATCAACCTTTTTTTTGTGGTACAAGTGGAGTAACTATGTTTTTTGGGTGTATTGATTCCTTAAGGCAAAACAATGGTAAATGTCAGTAAAGGAAAATATAGGAAGCCATTCAATGTTTTCCGTAATGGGAACATTCACAAGGCATATTAAATGCAAATGACAGCTGGTGTAGTGCAGTACAAGCTTGATATCATTGTGTCAACCTTTGTAATGAGTCTGATAACAAAAAGTATTTTGTCCTGAATCAGCTCGTGTGAAGACAATACAGGCCCTATGGCAATAAAAGCACTTCTCCTATGTCTGCCGCTTTGAAACATGTTATTATGTCAGAAATATTCAGGCCTGGTATCCAACAAAACAGTGAAACTTGATCCACAACACAGTCCCGAACATGTCATATTTCTTATTAATCGAGTCATTTGAAATTAGTAATACTGTATATTGCCATTGTCGCTGTTTTTCTGTTTCATCTCTGTCTCCTCCACGAGGAAAAACTTTCTAGTTCACAGCTTGAGAGATTTGACAGACTTCCCAGTTGTCACATCGTATCAACCAACATGTAACTCGGTCCAAAATGTTTCAACTAAACTTGCATGGGTGACTTCATATCAGAAACAAATGAGAAACTGTGTCTGTGATAAAACATCTGAGGTCTGTTTGTTGATGAGATCTCTTCCGAAACCAAATGAGACGGATCTGTGACACTTCTGGGATGTCTAGGAAACGTTTGTGATGCGCTGCTTGTACATTCACTGACTAGCAATAAATATAAACATGTATTATATCTCAAATTAATTTAGGCTCCATAATCTAAACGTTGTGAGCACTGAGGAGGTCTAGGAAGCCTATTTCACATCTCAATGCATTTCCTTTAATCTATCGTCCCAAAATATCGACGTTTTGGGATTGTTTAAAAATATTTTACCTGCAAATATGCTGTTTTGAATCTTTAAGTGTTTAAAGAGAAGCCCACATTCCAATAGGCCACGACGTGACTGTCGGACAGATCAACTCAAATCTCACGTGGAGCAAATCCGAATACAAGGAGAAAGTATTTTAAGACACAAACGACTTAAATAGATCTTTTAAAGTCCTTTTGTCGGGTTTTAACTTTTAAGCAAGAATGCATAATTATGATGTTGTGTTCGTGTCTTAAAAACAAATCACACCTCTCGGATTTATTTAAAATATTGGGATTAACTGTTCATTTGCATACCTCAACGCTTAAAATATTTTAATACATGATCTTTGGTTTTAGATGCACTTACCATCTTTTATTGAAGGCACTTCCTGTTACACCCTCAGTAAACTAGTAGCCCTGCGTGGACTCTTCTAGGAACTCTTGCAAGTTTCAGGCGAAACTCCGGGATTAGTTTATTTCAAGTCATCCATTTGATATTCCGATTATAATTTCCGACACGGCTTCTTTAATATATCCACGAGTGTAAAAACAACATACGTTTTGCGTTTCGGAGGTCGGCAGCGCGTGCGAGTGAGAATAAATGATTGGTTTTGCGGGTGTTGTCCATGCAGCGGCAAGTGTAGGCAGGTATTGGAGACTTTTTTTACCTTTCTGGTACCGAAACACATAACGGCGCCACCTCACGACCCTGAATATATTTACCTGCCTGACAGGTAATTACAGCGCGCGAGTCGCCACAAACACACGGAAATGAGCCGCGAGTGAGCGGTCCTTCTCTAAAAACACCATCTTGGGCAAAATCTGTTTCCGTCAATATAAAGGATTTATACACTAACCACTGCAGCGATTAAACCGCGGTCACCATTGGCATTATAGACAACATTTCGTTACGTTGTGTAAATGCCTAATTTAAAGGGATAGTTCACCTCAAAATGAAAATAAATAAAATAAAAAATTTGGGGGGGCAAATCAAGGATATTTTAAATGATTTTGGGTGAAATAGCAGATCTTTAGGGGGATGCCCAAACACCTCAGAAAAGTGTAGTAGAGCTGGTTTATCATTTGTTTAGGTGCCACATGTGAACATCAGAAATGTGTCTGATTGTGAACATTTAATGTTTCTTTGCCATCTGGTGGTGAAAATGGAGGATACGAATTAACATCGTGACATGACAACGACAGATGGTGTAATGTCAGTCATCATCAGAGGCATAATGAAATCTCAGCTTCAGGCTGGAGAGAATGTGGGTTGTTTCTTTAAAAAAACAAAAATTAGTCTTAAGCCTATCTCAATGTCTTTTTGTAAAGTTTGCTTTTTAAATAACTTAATTATCCCAAATAACTAATGCCTAGTCCTGGTTTAACCTAATCCTTATCCGGGAAACCGCCCCAATGTCTCAACATCTCTAAATAGTGCCGGATCATTTTTACATCTGTGTACAAGAACCATCTTCACAGTTAATTATCAATTACTCAATAAACTCTTAAATGTTTAGATAACGTTTAACTTTGAAGCTAAAAATGTCTATAAACACACTTCAGACTCGTATATATACAGTACATATAAATCTTACTGTTGTCAAAACATGCACTTTGAATGCTGCTGTTATTAAATATTACTTTAAAGCTCATTAAAAATTACATTTCTGAAATTTCCCTTAAAATTATTATTAGTTAAAAACTGTCGTCTTTTCCATGAGGAAAAACTCATCTAACATAACCATCATGTTCTTTATGCTCCTCCTTGTCAAAATACAAGACATACCTCTAAATAAGTATTAGTCAGTTAAACAGCTTTGGTTTGTGCAACATGGTTAGGCAGAAGCATAAAAACATGTTCTTTGTGAGATCTGTACTTATGTGACCCTGGAAGACAAAACCAGTCAATGTTTTACATCATCCGAAAGTTGAATAAATAAGCTTTCTATTGATATATGGGTTGTTAGGATAGAAGAATATATTGCGGAGTTTCAACCGTTTAAAACTCTGGAATCTGAGGATGCTAAAAAATCTAAATATTGAGAAAATTTCCTTTGAAGTTGTTTATCACAGACAATGTGGCAGGCCATCCACTCACAAATATACAGTTTTTAGATATTTACGATAAGGAGAAATTTACTTAATATATTAATGAAACATTATCCCTTATATCCTAATAATTTTTGGCATAAAAGAAAAATCGATAATTTTGACCCACACAATGTATTTTTGTCTGTTATTAAAAATGTTCCAGTGCTACTGAAGACTGGTTTTGTGATCCAGGGTAACATATAACCACACATTCTGTAGCACCAATCTCTGGTGTTTTTGAAACTTGGTGCAAATGAAAGCGACAACAGGTATACTGGAGAGGCAACAGCAAGGGTGGTCTGGGAAGGACCATCTCCAGAGGGTCTCATAGACCTCCACATAATATGAAGTATCTGCTGATGCAGGACAGAGCCCTCCTGGTGCCTGATAATGCCCGACCTCATGGGACCAGAGTCTGTAGGCAGTTTCGATGCCATTGACTCGCCCTCAGGTTCCCCAGACCTAGACCTCTGGGATCTCATATATCCGAAGCCAGTTGAAAAAAACATAGACTTAACAACTTCGCTTTGTGTACTGTCGTGGGCTATATCAGACTTTTTAAATATATGAGATATTTTTAAAAATATCACACAGTGTAAAATACTTTGTCTATTGTGAACTGGATTCAAGCTTGTGTTTTCAATTCACAAAAGGAAATGTAAATTGATGTGCATTAATGTTTTACCTTAAAGACCATGTCATGGTGTCCTAATCGTGTTTTGCACTTTATTTTAAGGTTGGGACACGGTATATTTTGCACGAACTTTGTGGCGAACATTTGCAACAAAAAGCACATCCTAGAAACGAGCGTTACCACAATTCTTTACCAGATCTCTATGATCCATAAAACTATATGTGCACCGCAAAATTCAATTGCTGGGTCTCAGGAGAATATAGTCAAAAGACTGAACGTTTAAAACACGTGGAATAGGTACATTTAATTTATTTTAGAAAGGAACATTCACAAAGGTTATTCACATGATCTTAAGAGCTGGTCCGTTTGACAAGTTTCAAAGGAAAGAAAGAATTTGAACGTCGTAACAACAGAAGTATAAAACAGTCAAGAAAAAGCTGTTGAAAACGTACACACCTAAAAGGAATTTGTGTCTTTCACTGGGAGAATGAATTAAAATAGATAAGAATCAGATAAATAGTACAGGTGTCACAGAGGCATAAGAAAGGGCAAACCCTCCCAAATTTCAATGAAAATAAAAGAATGAAAAACTAGGCCGGGAAGTTTAGACCTGTACATGTAAAGGAAATAAAACAAAGACTTAATGGGTATGTTATCCCCCCTTTTTCATAGCCCTTACACTTCTGCTAAAATCTGAGCAGCAATCAGTTCTCCATCTAACCCTGTGCAACAGCTTCTAAACTCCTCTCTCATTTATTAAAAATAATAAAAAACTCCAGTGGCTCAGTCAATTTACATTTAAAGAATTCTGACCCCCCTCAGGCAGCCAGAGATCAGATGAGGGCCATTATAAATTCAGGTCAGCTGTACAAATGAGCACTTGGATTATAACTTGTGCCAAACATAACAACAAACTGAAATCCGCACACCAAAGTGTATTTCACAAATGCCATGTAAGCATGAAATATTTGTAAATGGGCAATAAATAGTGTTTTGTCTCCAAGTTGCCGAGTTCATATTTTAGTCTGCAACATTTGAAACAGCAACCACCTTTGGAAACACATCCTATATTTTTTTTACCATAGTAAAAAACCAGACCAGTCATAATTTTATTTCAGTTTTCTCAGTTAGACCAGTAACCAATCGGATGAGTATATCACTGGTCAGTGTCTTTGGTGTTTTAAAGTTTACAACATCCAAAAGCTTTATTCACCCCATTGCTGCACAAGGGCTTTTGAAGTAAAAGTTTGATGGCTTGATGGCTTTCTTCATTGTGCAGTGCTGACTAAGACAGAGAGCTAAAGTTCTCTTAGAAAACATTTAATGTAACACTGACTTCACATAGCTGGACAAAGCAGCAATGTTTACCACCCCGTTCTCTCATTTCACAGGCAATTTACAGGCTTACATACAGCATCTCCTGTTTTCAACCCCAGCAAAGACTACACATTGCAGATCTGCGTGTGAAATTCAGAATGTTGTTCAGTAATTTCCATCAATCAAGGATAAAAAGCATTAGTGGTATAGCAAAAAAGAAACTGCAGATGTTAATATGGGATGGTAAAATCTGTACATCTGTGCGTGACAGAGCAGCCTAGTCTAGTGTTTAAATGAGGCACTGAAAAACTGGGTTAAATAACTCTGAAGGGACATCCAGGGAAATGCAATAAGAATGTTTAAACCAGAAATCCTGTTGAGAAAAGATGACAGTTACGTCACAAAACCTCTTCAGAGTAAAAAGAAATCCATAACGAAAAATAATCAGGCAGACAAGCAGGTGTGGTTATGGGAAACGGGAGTGGTTTTTCAAAACGGTGCAGCCTTTTTCCAGTTCTAGCGTTCTAGTCCACGTGCACCCTCCGCTCACATGATGCCATTTGTGAGATATTGGAATCCGTCGTACAGCTTGGTCGTGATGGAGCGCATGGAGCCGTCCACCATCTGCTCCACCAGGACCTGCAGCTGCTCCTCCGTCAGGTTCATGTGGAATCTCTCCTTCAGGTAACGTATGGTGCTGGAGCCGTGAAAGCAAGGGAGCTGAGAACCTGTCGAATACAAACACGCTTCTGTTGAAAAGCCCAACGGTACCAAAAGTTTCAGGTTGTGTGTAAACGTTCAATATGAGTGATACCTTGCTGCATGATTTCTACAATCTGGATGACCTTCTCCATGTGTTTGCGTGCAGCAATGAGTCCTTGAAGCATTAGCATCTTGTAATAGTTGAACATGTCTCCATCCAGACCTCCCATCACCTTAAAGCAGAATTCAGCCATAAGTTAAATCTCCCCAATTCGGACATGACGAGTACTTTTTAGAGATCTGCACTTACGTCGACAAATTCACTGGTGAGTTTGAAGGCAGACGTCTCAAAGCCCAAGTTCCGTGGAGAGCTGGAGAGGATGAAACCAAAGTCGATGTGAATGATGTGGCCCTCTGAGTCCAGCAGGATATTTCCATTATGCCTATAATGCAAATAACATATATAATTAATATAATGGAAACATTTACATTTTCGACAATTCTCAGCAAACAGGTACACTTTGGCCAATACTGTGGAAAACCAAAAAGATATTTTGAGAAAGGTCTCCATACAATGGAAGTCTATAAAAGCCAATGTTGTCTGGTTACCCATGTTTCTCAAAATATCTTTGTTGTGTTCTCCAGAAGAAGCTCCTACAGGTTTGAAATGACAACAGGATGAGTAAATAACGAAGGAATTAACTAATAGAATGAACTATATAACAGGCTCACCGGTCCTTAACCTGCAGAAGGTAGCAGATGAGGCAGTACCCTGCACAGCTCTGGACAAAGTTTCGCTGTGCCGTAAGAAAGGCCTCTGTAGTGTAGTTGCCGTGCTCTTGCAGGAAGTAGTCCAGCAACAACAGCTGGCTCTGTTTCTTCACCTGGTGAATGGACACCGCGTTGACCACCGGCTCGATCATGCCGCTGTCTGAAGAGATGACCAGGATCTTATAGGGCTTGATCCACAGAGGAACCCGCTCTTGCTCCCAGATAATCTAAGAGACCCCAAACATGATGAGAATGAGTGTCAATGATGAAGAGAAACACCAGAAATGTATTGTCCATAAATGATCAGTACCAGAGTTGTATACTACATGAATACCATCCATGTCTACTTATGATATAAACAAAATAGTATTGACAACAACCTGCAGTTGTTTTAGCACTTGGTAGGCAAGCAGCTCCTGTCTCAGGTCATCGCCACATTTCACAATAACAGAAAGAAGACGCCAGCTGGGCAGGTGCCCGTAGGGGGAGCACTCTCGGATTCGTCTATTCAATAACACAGAAGAGCGAAACTCAATCACAGTCCAAAACGATGGAATGCGAAATCAAGCCGAGGTGTAAAATATAATACGGACGTCACTTTCTCCTCCCACGGTTCCTTTAGAGCTACAGCTGAGGGATCTTCCGGGTCCCTCTTGAATGTGGTGGGTGTGTGGGCCAGCTGCTCCGACAGACGTCGTCTAAAATAACAGAACACAAATCTCGTATAATAACTACAGTCTTCACTGTTTGTAGTGAGCTCAGCAGGCTACAAGTGTACCTGATGTCTCCAGCTGCAATAAAAATAGGTTCCTTGCTCTCCTGGCTCGTGATGCTATCTACTGAGAACTGGGAGATGTTGTCACAACTGTTGGTGTGGATCTCGGGAAGCTTGATGAGGAAGCAAAAATAAACAGGTTAGTTTTCGGATGACAATAATAAAAGTTCAATCGCAAAGACGGTTTTCATTCTTTCCGGGTACCTCCACCTGCAGCTCTCCGATGTCGTCTACAGACCACGCCTCGTCGTCGTTGTCATAATTGGGGACCGTTGAAAAGCTGCTGGCACGCTGGTCGGGCGTGATGCCGCAATCCGGGAGGTTCTCTACGGACCGTGTGCTGCGGATCCGTGTTTCTGGAATCCGGACCGGCACGCTTGACGTCTCAAAGTTTTCACATTCCAGAACTTCTACATAGATTAAATAAGGTGCCTGCACGAGCACAAAACGTTTCGGAAATTGTAAAAAAATTATACATACAAACTATAACACAATTTTCACAAGAAACCGAGCAGAATCTCACCTTATCCTTCGAGTTGAGCACGACGGCCTGCGTGTGAGGCACGCGCACCACATGGTGGTCGAACGCAGCCGTGGGGAGCCAGACCCGCGCAGGCAGCTTGTGGTTGAGCAGGGACAGTTCTGAGATCAGCCTCTGAGTCTTCTGTTCTTTAGTGGGCAGAGTGGCCAGTCTTTTGCCGATGCCCATCAGAGACTTAATAAACTCTCTCTGGGGAGTCAGACGCACAGGCTAAGAGAGGAAGATTGAGAGGGAAACAAAATATCATGGGAGAAGTGAGAACCATCCTGTCAACATCATGAAAAGAAAGAGTGAAATAAAATGATATAGAGATTAGAAAATTTATTTTACCAAAGAAACAGTACGCTCTTATAACAAAATATCTCAATATGTCTTCAACATTCTACTAATTTTAAGTGAGTATTGCCAAGAATCTGAACATTAGGATATTGAGCCAACACTGCTACCAAAGATGAACAAACACAAACCAGTCAGAACTGACTTTCTATGGACATGAGTTATAATAGATTTATATATTAATCAGCACAGGACCATAATGAGCAGTGCTCAAACCATCTGCATGCATGATTGACACAGCATTGTAAACTGAAAATGAAGCGTTTTAAAGAAAAAGGGTAAGCGACAGCTGACCACAAGGTGGAGCAAAGGAGTCATGAATGAATAGCATCACCTGAAATGAGAAAAAGTATTAACACAAAAACATCCAAGCTCATCCAAGGACAGAAAAAAATGTGGAGAAAGACTCATCAAACTCCTCCACATGTGCGACCTGTGGTTACAAATGCCAAAGGGTACATTGACACCCCCGATCCATGTAGAAACAAGTGCTAGTGCCATAAAATGATTTCAATCTCCAAGAACCTTAAGAGACTAAAAAGTAATTTAAAGGAACAGATCATCCAAAAATGTCAATTCTCTCATAATTCACTCGCCGTCATACCATCACAGATGTGTGACTTTTTTCTTCAGTTAAACCCAAATGAATCATTTTTATTGATTGATGTATATGTTTGTCATATAAAGTACAGCATTTCAACTAAAAATGATTTGTGTGTGTTCAACTGAAGAAAGGAAGTCGTGTACATCTGGGCAGACATATAGATGAGTAAATTATAACTATTTAACTTTTTTGGCTGAACGACCCCTTTAAAGTCTTTGCATATACCCAGAACCAAAAAAAAGGAGTTCACACCGCCAATGTCTTCCAAAGAATATCTCACTGTTACTCTGTGTTGTTAATAGTGTTTCATAATCTCTGTAAGAAAACCTAAAGTCTTGTATTATAATAACATCATACTTGTAAGAGAAAACCCCAGTCTGAAGCCAACACAAACCGTATAAATGATTCCATCTAACCCAACAGCTCAAAACACCTTCACATTTGATTAAATAAGAGAATAAGAGGACCGTTACACTTCCCAATAATTACAACTAAAACGAAAAAGTACAAACACACAAATGTGTTTGCAAGCATGCTGTCAGGTCGTAGAAAAAGACTTTGGGTCAGAAGCTTACATCAATCTCTTCCTACGAATAAGGTACAAGTTTACAACTATCCAGGCGTAAATCCGTTAATTTCCTAAGAAGAAAAAAAAAATGGCCTGGTCCCAAACTAACTTAAATACTGTGAGATTTGGAATCGTTTTTTTGCACCTTTTTCGTGAAATGAATAATATATAATTGAAATGCGACAGCATGATTGCAAATCTCAAAGGCACACATTTGAAGGAATCTGTGGAGTCAACCCCGCCTGCAAACAAACACAGCCATCATCCCACTACGCACAGAGGAGAGTGTATGGACGGTGAGAGACTTACTGTACCAGCCTCTAGCTCGAGACTGTCGGAGCTGGAGCTCAAATCCTGAGAAAGGAAAAGGGAGGGGGGCAGTTACAGTACAAGAGCAGAGGAAGAGCGAGACAAAAACACAAGGTTACACTCCGCTCATGCGTTTCAGCATCCGAGACTGCCGGCCTGCAGGATGTCCTGTCATGTTTATCTCTGGCAACTGATGTGACTGGGTCTAATCCCTGAGAGCTACTCTGATCAAACACTCCATGGCCGGTGGTGAGGACAGGACGAGGGATTACAGGATGCACAGAAACACAATCACACACACGTGGCTTAATGCTAGATTGGATACATATTAAAGGGATACTATTGATGATTGCATTAAAATGCTGAATTCATCACGTCCTTCCGTCCACAGACGGTTCCTCCGCTCACAAACACACAGGAAGAGTGAAGAAGCAAACATTATTTCCTGTTAGTTACATTAACAGCCAATGTGCTGTGATTTCATCATGGTAAAGAAAGGGGTGGAAATACAAACATAGTATGTAAGGAATAATGTACAGGCACCCGGTTGTTAACGCAGAAATAATCCCAGACAGTGTGATCAGGACTTGACGTGAAGCGGAGGGTCTTGTTTCATACTGAAGTCGTGTTCATTTTGTCAGCTTTTTTTTACATTTATTCTTTGTTTTATTCCCACGACGAATACAACTTTTAGTTTTTATGTTATTTAGTCATCCTTGTCCTTTTTTTGTTTAGTTTAGTTTAGTCGACTAAATGTCATAAGTATCTCTTATACCAATAAGCACAAATCAATAGAATGTCAAATCAACTGCATAGTTTATTCAACTTCATCTAGCTTCATCTCAAAAGAGGTTTGATAAGTGCATATGCCCATTCATAGACATCCCCGCAAATTACTAGCGTCTTCCTGATGTCTGAAAAACGTATACTTTTTTGTATACTCCAAGTGGGATCTGATCTCCTGTTATCTGGTGACCGCAAATATGAACGCTTGCACAAAAATCTGTAATATTTACCTAGTTTTATTATCAACAGACTGAAAAGAGTTTTTAGGTATGTTTTTATTTTTATATTTTTAGTCTCCTCATTTTTCGTCAACGATATTGCGTGCTGAAAAAGTCTCAGTTGTCATTTAATGGCCTTGCTTTTTGTCTCGCCATCATCCTGGGAAAATAGCCGTTGGAGAATATTTTTCCTCATTATTTTTGTTAACGAAACTAACACTGCAATAAAGGGGACTTATTTCACAATAACAGCCGGCTGCTTGTACATTATCCCGCTTATTACACGGCTACTTGGCACATGAGGAAAAACTGGACATGAAATGTGAATTTGAAATATTTTATTAGCTCATTTTTGAGGAAAGCAGACCTCCAGTGAGGAAAAGCGGTTTACTTTCGGTTTTAAGTTAAGAAATGACATTCAAATGTCATGAACAGGCAATTTGGTTGAATCATTAATAAATATAATGTCATATATGTTATTAAAAGACACTTATATTTAACTTATCAAAAAACCTGTCAAAATGATTTGCTGCATCCCGGTTACCGTGTGTTATTAGTTTGGAGAGGTTGTTATCTGGGAAAAAAACGAACCTGCAAATGTCGCGATTGGCCAATCAGAATCAAGCAATCGAACAAGCCGTGTAATAAAGTTTATTGACCCTAACCTAACCCCAACTTATATATCTTTTCCCTAATTAACAGGCGTGTTTATACTGCTATTTACCAAATGTGTGGCATCATATTACTGCATCATCATACTTCAAGGACGCTGCAACCATAAAGAAAATCATACCTTGCATTTAAAATCATCATCAGGAGTAATTCAGATCATAAAATCAAAGTCATGGAGATATTGCCTCATACTGCATCTTGGACCAGCACCAACATCATGACATCATACACTGTGTACACACCATGACTGTGGGGGTCTTATCCAAAAGATGATGAATCAGCCAACAGGCTAGAACTAAAATAAGCATGCATATATATCCTATAAATCTTCTTGTCAATTCAAACACTTATAAACACTTTAATAATATTTTTATCGACTTGCATTGTCGTTGTATCTGTACAATAGATGTGAATGGGTACACGTGAGCAAATAATGACAACATTTTGTTTTAAAGTTTCATAATTTTATGTTAGTTTATGATAAATAATGCTAATACATGCAACCATATTGTTAAGTGTTACCCAATAATCTATACAAAAGAGTCCCACATTAGCATCTCCGTAACAAAGAGACACATTTCAACTTTCTGTTGACACTCCTTAATCCTTTCTTCCCCCACACTTTATGACTGCAGGACGCCCAACCGCCTCTCGACTGACCTGTACCTCTTAAATGACGAGACAAACATGCTTTACTCTTATTTTTTGTCTGACGATTAACTGTTTAATAAATCATTGCGATTATGACGATTAATAGTCTGTTTTAGAGTTTTGTTATTAAAAAAAAAAAATTGATTCAGATTTGAAGCGAACTTATTGTTCTGAATACAAGATTTTTTTTTTTCTTGGAAATACATCAGAAAAAATTGGGTCATCTTATATTTACGATTAAGGCTCTTACCTGTCAATAATACAACCTCCAAATACTTTTCCCTAAAATTGTATTCTGTATTTATTCACACTGTATATCTGCACTTGCTAATTGCACTTCTGGTTAGACCTAAACTACATTTCGTTACAATGTACTTGTATATGTGTAATGACAATAAAGTTGAATCTAATCTAATCTATCTATCTATCTTTTCAATTGATCAGGAGTGAACTGAAGCCACCATTAAAACTAAATCAGTCAAATGCTTCTGGTCAGTTTTTTCTCACTTGCAAGACTACCATAAAAAAGCACTTCTATGTGAAGTTTTAGTAGACAGTTAGTTTAGCGTATATTTTATGGTTAAGCTTTATTTTTTTTTAAAAGTGATTGCGTTTGGGTGGTTCATTTTACCAGGATCATCATGCTTTAGTTACAATGTATTCACTAAAATAGGCAATATGCAGGCACTAAAGCTCTACGTAGTGCAATAATTGCGATGATCTGAAACCATCTCGATGAGACGAATATTTAATAATCGTGACAGCCCTATTCACTTAGTTTACGGCACGATAGCATTCATAGGGCCAAACAGCTGTAACGGTTCAGCTTTCAGGGAGAGTCTAACAACAGTTTTCCTCAAGTTCCCCAGTGGGGCGAGCAGATGTCATGTTCAACAAACGGTCCCTTTACACTTGGGTTGACTTTACACTGGTGGATGGAGGCTTTTCAATTCCATTAAAAAGACGTGAGCCATATTTATCAAAGGCTTGAGGCGTTAAAAACTACTCGCAGCATCTTCCAGTAAAATAACGGTTGATTGTATTTCTAGCACAACACTATCTTGTGTTGGCACTGCCTGTGGATGAGAGTTATTAATTCCCTGTGTATTACTTGAATTATAAACCTTTGTCTCTTGATAAGGCTGAACTAAACCCATCAGTTCTTCCAGACAAGCAGGGGTCCAAATTCCACCTGATAACACAGAGTAACATTGTACTCCCCAGATAAAACCTCTATCCGGAAAAGCTCTCTAAAAGAAGATACGACTACTGCTATAACTCCTAAAAGTTTATAGAGAGAATGAAACATTTGCGTGATTAGATTAGAAAGCACCAGTGATTTATTTACACACAACTACTGTTGACAAAGGATCTGATAGACTTGTATGCTATTCAAATTACTTCGATAAGAGTCAGCGGCCACTCCACTTGTAGAAGACCACACAAGCATCAAAGCTCAATATGCCGGAGGAGATCAACGTTCAAAAAAGCAAATCTTTATTTTAAAATGCGCCCCAATTCCAAAGTACCTTTCTGCCATTTGATGTTTCTTTCCTGCCACCCTCTCTTAAAGGGATACTTCACCCAAAACAAATGAAATTCTGTCATGAACTACTCAACAGTTGTTACAAATCCTACAGCTTTCCTGTAGCTCAGTGGTAAGAGCATTGCGTGAACAACGCAAGGTTGTGGGTTTGATCCCAGGGGATTGTAAATACCTATGTAAAATGTATAGGATAAAGCAATGTAAGTCGCTTTGGATAAAAGCGTCTCCTACTGCCTAAATGTAAATGTAACTTGTATGAATTTTTTTGTCCAGATAAATACAAAGAAATATAAATTAAATAAAAATTATTGTATCATGTTTTGGTCCGTTAAACACAGAAGAAGATATTTTGAGGAATTCAGGAAAGTAAACAGTTCTGGGTCACCATTGACTACCATTTTAATTCTTTCTACTATGGTAGTCAATGGTGTCCCACATTATTTCAAATATCTTTCTTTGTTATTAAACAGAACAAAGAAATTCATACAGGTTAGGAACAACTAGACGGTTAGTATCCCTTAAAAAAAAAACACTACAACGCGTTTAATCTGTCCTATACTCATGATTTATTTAAATGCTTGTCTTTCTCTAATTTCCATTGAGTAAACCAACACTACACGTCTAAAGGTAATCCCTAAAGTGAAACATTCCTACGTTTACACTTTTAACATGCTTCTTTTGTGAGCTAATGCTATGAACACATTTCACAATCATTCGACAAAGAACAGCTTGCTGTCGTGGAAATGACGTCACCTCTGTTACCATAGCAGACGTGGCAACATCTCTGCACCGAGATCACGTTCAGGAGGGGGGTACAAAACAACTCTGCGCAGAGATAAAAGAGGAAGGCGAGTGATTGTGTACACATGACTGGATGTCAGAACACAGGGTGTACTGGGTGAAAGGAGCGGCGGGTTGTGATGCGTCATGAGGGGGAAATAAAGGAACCAAAAATAAAGAACAACTGAAAGGTGCTCTGAAGTTACACATCACAAAAGAACATGATCCGTAGGAGGAAATTACATAACCTGCTGACCTGACTCTATATAAAGGTCGCGAAAAAAAGACAACTCGCTCTTTATACTATCCTATATAAACAGTTTCCTTCTGGGCTGATGTAGAGACTATTGAAATAAACTAGACACACAAAATAAAAATTATACTGACCAACAAATACACACCTGGATCAGTTTTCAGTTGGAAGACAAACCTTAAATCCTTATCAGGTAATAAATATAATGTTACGAGAAATGGCCGTTATGGTATAATGATAAGTTAATACTGTCCTTCCACTTCCTTCACAATATCCACCTTATTTTCGAAGGTGGAAGTAAACGATGTGACGTACATCATTTCTGTCTTGAGACTTCTGTTTTAGTAGCCGGCCGGTGAAAAACAATGGAAGTGGTGTCGCGGGACCCCTCTCACAACAACATTAAAACAGTTCTGGGAAATATTATTCACACCCGCAAATCGCAATGCATTACACAGTGGGAGGATGAAGTGGCCTGATATATTGAATTATTTCGTATTTTCTGTTGCGGAGTCTTCGCATTGGATAAACATAACAGTACATACACAGTGAGAAAGTCTGTCGAAATTGTACATGACATAAAAATTTGTGTATTTAAAAGCAGATGTGAATCCCAGTCAAAGTGGATAAAACATTCCAACTAATTACGGCCGAATCGAGACGGCTGGTTGCTCTTGTATCGCTGGTCTCCACCGAGCTGCAGCATCCGTCACACTTGGAAAAACAACTCAAAACATTTTAACCAGTAACTGTCTGTTTTTATATCAATTCAATTATATCATGATGCTTATTTTCACCTTACTCACATCAGCTTTAATCCTCATAGTAACACGGCTGGGTAAATGACAAGCTATCAGTACTGTTTAGCGTGTTGACAAAGTGTTAAATGTGCTTTGGATAAAAATGTAATGTAATGGCAAGTCCTGTAACTAAGTCATGCAGCTGCGATTCTCTGGCAGGAAGGTTAACTTTTGCCTATTAAGTTTTAAATTGCTAAACACGTGTAAAAATACTGACAGGATTTTAACTGCTGCTAATATTATTATAGCAATATTTGCATACTTGTTATTTAGTTGTGCTGCCTTTGAACGATGATTATTAGTTATTGTAGTCAAGCAGGTAAATTGTCCATGAGAAAGGGCATCCAGTTGGCTAAAATAATGATTAATGGATGCAGATCATAGGAAGCGCGACATCCAGATTCAGTTCTGGTGCATGGATTACAGCCAAAACTAATTTATTTTTTTGATTTTTTTGCGTTTGCACCCGATATTATGGCAAACTCGTAACGGCGCACATTAAGCTTGTACCTTGGATTCCATAATAAATATTAACTAGCCAGTCAAACAGCAAATTCGTCTTTCTCGCAAAATGACAACCATCAGCTATAGAGGCTCACTGGAAGTCTAAACACAAACAGCTCAAAGATGCCGGCGCCCACATTTACGCCAAAAATAAGGTGGATACTGGCCGTACGGACAGGACCTGATCAATCTGCTAAACCCATCTCCAAACTAATCCTGGAATTCTGATCCCCGAGAGGTCAGCGTGAGGATTATTAGCATGACTGCGCAAATAAACCCAAAAGAATAGGCTGAGATTCTTCTGTGAGCACAAACAAAAATGTATGCACCGCTGCTGGCTCTTCAATAGGATTGGGGGTTCAAATGTACATATGTGGCTGCGGTAATGAAATTCAAATACGCCACGAAACCACAGCTTGGTTCCACAATCAAATCAGCTGAGTATCTAGACAGCATCAAAGCCACGTAACCAAAGGCTTTCCTAAAGGTAGCCGGCAACACTAGGCTGGATTCTTAGCTTGTTAGAACACTTTTTACGCCAGCATTCCTATGCAATCCCATAATGCACTGTGCTGAAAAGTCTTAAGAGGAATGCAGACTTGAAATTCAATCTCATAAAAAATACTTTTTGAACTTTTCCTAAATACACGTATCAATATTACGGTTGTTTTTTGTGAATATGAATTTGAAGCCTGAAAAAATACAGAGCATCTTTTCTGCTATTTTAACCTGTCTCTCCAGTTCTCATTTTCTGCAAATAGAAACAATATTTTTAGATGAAATTCGGAAGAAATATTGTAAGTAGTTTACAGAATGAAACGAAACTGACCATTTAACATAAACACATACCTATAAACAGTGAATTCAGAATTCAGTTCTTTTTTTGTAAATATTCTCTTACATTTTTCTGCGGATGTATTCCTAAGCATCAGCTTTGTAATTACATTAGTTTACTGAAATCAACCTTCAAATGAAGTCTCCTATGTGCTTTACAGAAGTGTGTGCTATCTGTGCGGCTACAAACATCGTTCCAAAACAATCACGACTATAACATATTAAAGTCCCTATTTCAGTTAGAATTTTGTGATAGTATATAGAGACAGAACACAGTATGGTATCTCACAAAGACCGGTCATTTAAGAAACCGCTTTAACATTCTTGTTGCCGAGCAGTTGACTATTAGTCCCAGACTCACACTACACTAGCTAATGTGGAACAGGGACGCACCATTTACATCGCATCCATAGAAACCACACAAATCTGTGAGCTGCTTGCCTTCCTCATTTGCATCAAACAGCTGAGAACCAACATCGGTGGCAGGTGTATGCAATGGCTGGAGTGTGAACTAAATCACTAAAACACTTAAGATAACATGACACAAATATGACAATTTCACAAGCATGTGACCTCACAGGTACCTCACCTCATCTTGACTGCTCTCTACTTTGGGGTTGCTGGCGGTTCTCTTCAGATTGCTGCTGAGGCTGATACTGACGGTGGCGTCGGATTTCGAGCGCTGGTGCGTGCGTTTGGAAGGCGAGAGGCTGTGCTCGCTCATGCCCTGACCATGCTGAAGGGGAGGGGGGCAGGAGAGGGGTGGCTGCGGCATCTCCCTGCGGACACGCTGGCTGGAGGGCTTGAGCTCGTCTGACAGGATGAGTTTACGCAGCTTCGTGCCGCGAGAGTAACGCTGCGTGGAGATGTGCATGTCAGAGGAGTAGGCCCCCAGCAGCCAGGCGCACTGCAGGGAGAAGTTGATGCTTTGCCGACAGCGGTGAACCACGTAGGGTTTGATGGCGTCGCCCACGTCCTCGTCCATGTGGATGTACATATTGAGTAACTGGGGCAAGTAAAAATCCACGTCTTCGTTTCGGAAACTAAATAGTCGATTGCCTATATAAGCTTGGACACCGGGCTCCTTAGAGTTGTAAAGATAAGAGATCGCCATGGAGACATCAAACAACTTCGACTCGAATAGTCGCAGGAGCCAGGACTGCTTGGATGAGTTGTTCTTCTGACGCCGCCGTACGCTCTTTACGGGCTCCGCCTCCTCCTCTATGATCTTTTGAGGCTTTCCTCCGCATACATCTGTGGGCTCGTGGTGCACGGTACCGTTTGCCAGACCGGGCTCTGCTTCGCTTGGAGGTACATCTCCGTCGCCCTTCAAGAGCATCACCTTCTGGAGAACCTCATGGCAGGCTTTCTGAGCCACCTCGGTATCGATCACCAGGCTGAGTTCACCCACTCCCTCGGATATGACGTCCAGAGGGGGGCTGGAAGTGGACAGGCCTTCGCTGGTGCTCGGGCTGGAGCTGGTTAGGGGATGAGGGCCAGAGGATGGAGAAGAGGGTAGGGACAGAGAGGAGGTGGAGGAGGTGGAAGAGGCTGACGGGCTCTTCTGCAGCTCTTCTTGCAGGGCGGGGGACAGCTCCAGCTCGGTGTCACCCATGGCCACAAACTCTCAGGCCACTGCAAAAGAAATAGACAGGTTTTAGAAAGAGGCAACATAAAATAGAGCAAACTGGCTTTACAAAGCAATAAAACGTACATGCATCATTTTCTGTGAGACTAAGCCAACATGTCATTCCAAACCTGTAAGATTTTCTTTCTTCTGCAGAACACAAAAGATATCTTGAAGAATGTTGGTAACCAAACAACATTGGCCACCATTGACATCCACTGTATGGACATTAAACCACAGAGACGTTTCTCAAAATATCTTATTTTGTGTTCCACAGCACAGACGAGTCATATACGAGTCATATACAGGTTTCGAATGACATGAGAGTGAATAAATGACAGAACCTCTTTAAGACAACAGACATTAAAAAAGTAAACTCCTCTGTGTCTTTAAAATATATTAGATCACATCAAAACCAATTTTTATGATTATATAAACATCCTTTAGCGAGGGCCGAGAAAAGCTCTTCCTCAGGGTCATGCTGATCCCCAGCCACACAGAACGCTATAATCCGCCTCCAGCAGATTACTTGCCATTACCAGAAGACCAGTACCAGTCAATGTGAAGCATCGGTGTCTCAAATACCACAGTTAGCACAACGCTTCCACGTTATAAAATCACGACTGCTGCACATATCATACAGATAAGAGAAACAGTTCACCAGATACAGCCCTTAATCATTTTCATCAGTAGCACGCCTGTTCTTTGATTTTGTTACCGTCTTTGAAAGCCCTCGAGATAGTGAAGTCATCAAGAAAACTATGGAAAGTTCAGTTCGATCGACATATTGGAAAACCCTGATCATCAAAATGTCTGCAGAACTTTCAAAAGTCATCACAACAGGAAGATACGACTGTTTCTGGAACCCCCGAAACTTCCTCACTTCAAAACCGATTCTGAAAGGGGTGTAAAATAAACCACATGGCAACTAGTGGAGATCAAGTCATCTCGAATGAAGGCACCATCTTGCTTTGCACGTGTGATATGGCGCATCAAAATATTTGGGACTGTTTGTGTGTTGTGCCAGCTCCCTCGTGTTACATCCTGCATGATGGAAAAATACTTGGCAGTGATAGAATTGCAACATGGATTCACACAATTGTGTTAGAAAGCAAAATCACATTCAAACTTTCCTTGTACACCAAAGCGTTATCTTTGGTTTCACATGAAAACCTTTGTCCGAAATATATGATTCTCTTATTGCAATGGAAAGAAAGCGAATGCAATCATTGAAATGTGAGAGCAGCAATGACACAGTGATCTAGACTTGCACTGAGCAAGTTATCCCAACTATTAGTATTTCAAAAGACCCTTAAAGAAACACATCATGTAGAAACCCAAATGTATTTATTGGCAACAATAATTTGGAAAAAATTTAAAAGTACCAACGATGCCTTCTGGATTGAACAAGTCATCAACATCGTCACGACCAATCATTTATATACAACACATATTTAAATACCTCTGACGTTTGACGAAGGTTTGAGACGATACTTCGCATTGTTTTGACTGTCAAACCTCATAAAAGTGTCCGTATTTACATCTCGATGGGCTTTATGATCGCAATAATATTTGTTATTGTCTGACTTGACATGATGACTTTTGTACCGAGTTAGCATCCGAGCATATTTAGCGGAGACACGTCGACTACTTTTCTGCCATGTAATACCCCCCAAAAAATCTTCCTGAAGGCAGCACTACAGTATCTGTGCTAAATTGGTGAATGATACAATAAACACCGGTTGTTATTGAAAGTTTGACAGTTGTGAAGGCCAAATACAAACAGCCTCATAAATACACAAACGGATGCTACACGCTTAGCCGAGCGGCTAACGCAACGTCTCTTCTTTTAAATGTCCCTTCCTTCACCTCAGAAGCCACCCAAAGGAACACTTATTAAAGTGGAACAGCAGTCTTACCTCAAAATAAACCGGGTGAAGGGGGTATATTAATCGGCTTATCTGTGTTTTGAATGCCCCATTTGGCAGCAGCCGATCTCCTGTTGCTGAATAGCCGGTTCGCTAAGTGACTGGAGAAACGATACGCTAGGGCTGCCCGCACCAACTGCCTGATACAGGCGGAGTATAAAAACATAACGAGCTGACTATTTAGATAACATTTGTGCCAGCTCGGCAAAACTGCACAATGCTGTCTGAGTAGGAGGCTTGGTAGGGTTTGACGCACAGACAAAGTGAATGGTACATTTGACACGCTTTCTCTTTTGGAGACTGCGGAGTAACACCAGAACATAGTCAAGCAAATTCTTGGATGCTAAATATAAAACAAAAATGTATCAATAATATTAACAAGAATAAACTGAAATGCTTAATTTGTGTTATAATATTTACTTATTAATATACACAATTTATTTAAAATATTGTAATTTAATTGTATACTTTCCTATGGCTGGAATAACAAACCATACACCCTAACATTATAATTTAACTTTACAGGTATTGTTGTATTTCTTAGTTGCTTGATAGGAAATATCCTCTTTTTATTGCACACATGTTACATTTGTAAATGTTGTTCTCTGTGATTTTTCTAAGTACTGAAATAGAGAAACAAAGTAACAATTTATCACATTTAAACATATATTCTACAACGTTAATTTGTTGTTAAAATATTTTGGCATGATGTAGTGTGCATCCTCTGTGCAGTTGCATAACATGTTTGAAAACCCGCTTTGCAATTCTAATGAGCTGGAAAGCCCTTGCAACAACAAATGAAAAAGACCTGAGGAATTGTCGGTTAAAATAGTTTATTAAACCATACAAAGTTCACGGACATTTGTTTTATTGGCTGATGTGATTGACATAATTCACACGATTTACTCTTTTTAGAAGCTAATTGCAATACTTTTGATAATACTAAGCGTCTGGTCCATTCAACCAATAAGCATTATGATAATGTGAAACCGGTGTCTTCTTCACTAAATGATGAGTATCACTACATACATGATCATAATAATTGAGTACATGATGTCTCAATTTATAACCAAATATCAGAAGTGCAGTCTCCACCGGGATATCTGAGCTCGTGGGCGAGCGCTGGACCCTCTGGTTCTGCTCCGAAATCCACAAGGAAGTCCTCATTGACCTTCAGGCCACCTTTATCGGTGTCCACATCAATCTGCATCATGACAGAACCCTCCCTGAAGAGAGAGTAAAACAGATGTTGAACCGTTGTATATGTATATATTATATTAAAAACAGATTTTTTTAATAAAGTGAAATAAAATGGTCTCACTTGATGAGGTCAGGGTAGAACTGCTTGTCCCATGCACTGTATAACGAAGTGGTGACATAGAGTCTTTTTCCATCCAGGCTCAGCTGTAACATCTGAGGTCCTCCCTGTATCCTCTTTCCCTGATGTGGAAAACAATGATTAACCACCAGCAATTATGTGCTCTATAACTCTTCATAGGTCTGTCTGTGTGACCTCATGATTTGGAGGACAATCAGTTGGGTCATCCGTCTTCTGGTGAGTTCTTTTGTAAATGGAATCAACCTAAGATTCTATCTGTGATTTCGTCAATTACTTTAAGGAACAAAACAAAAATAAACAACCTTTAACATTGAAAAAAAAACAGTACCTTCACAACTCGTGGCGCTGGCGGGCTGTCCAGTTCTTTGTCCTCCAATACCTTGACAGGTCCATCTTTTAAAATGCTTCCCCCCAGAAACACCTTGCGATTGTTCATTTAGAAAAAAGGACAATGTCACCGAACGTTAAATTGTACAATAGTACAGCAAATTCATTTTATAACCACCATCTTTGTCCACAAAGATAATATATTGCACTGTAATAGTAAAAGTATTCTACTTCGACATTTTGAAATGTAAACCTAGGTGTCTTGATTCTGCTTATCACAGCAGTCTCACCTGACCAACCATCCGTGGATTTTTCCGGTCAGTGATGTCATACTGCCGAATGTCACCATGCAACCAGTTACTGAAGTACAGGAAGCGGTCATCCAATGCAATTAAGATGTCCGTAATAAGACCTATGGGAAAAGATATGAGAACCTCGTGACTTTAAATAAATTACATTTAACTTTTGCAATAGTCACTACAAAGCTTCAAAAGACGATATGGCATGAATTGTTTTGATGCAATTCATTTTTTATATTTATAGCCTACCAACTGTGATGTCACAAAGCAATATGCAGTGAATTAACTGTATTGGTCTCAAAATAAATAAAAAAGAATGCAACTTAATGCATAATTAAAAACAACACCCACTTGGCATCTCAGGAAGAGCCCAACCATCAACCTTTTTGCTTGGAACCTTGATGACCTTTTCTGCTGCCCAATCTCCTTTCTATAAAAACAAATATTATAACAAAGATTTCTTCTCGTAACTCATTTAATGGTCTCAAATAGTATTTTATATACACTTGCCGGTGTCTTGTAGAAGCGGAAGACCGTGCCCTGCAGCGCACAGCCCACAAAGCCCTCGGATGCAGCAGGGTCGTGTAGGAAACGGATCTCAAGCGGAATTGCACCCTCCTCTCCCAAATCCAAAGTCTGAATTCGCTTGTGTGTTGTCCAGTCCCACACATGAAGGCACTGCCCGTAGTGACCTACAAATGTTTATTTCCTATTCAGTCCATTACAATGTTTTGCAACCGCGTATTTTTTGTGCGGAAAGTGTAAATACTCAGGCGTGTGTTTGTGGGTACAACACATACCAGCTTTGACATCTGCAGGGTTAAAGCCGTTCCCCAAGGCTTTGGGCGCTCCCCACTCAGTGCTTATCATGACGTTATGACGAGGCTGATACCAGAAGTCATAACCAAAGGGTGCTGCTTCACCCGGCTGCTCCCAGTTGCCGATAACTTCAAAGGTCTGTCCATCCAGCAGCACAAAACCCCCTTACAACACACCCAAAGTTAACTTAGTTGAACGTGTTAATTGAAAATCCCCTGAAGTTAAGACCTTACCCTTTCCGTTGCCGGAGGGATCACCCATGGCACTGATCATGATTTGGCCGCTGCCCAAGCAGTGAGAAGTGTGAGGATTGGCAAGGCCACATTTCCAATACAGATCTGTGGGCTCCACCATCTGGAGGTAGACGGTAAAGCATGTAGGGGTTTAATAAGAATTAAACATGGAAGTGAGGCATTGACACTAGATTTTAAACCGTTGTCATTCTTATACAAGTCTTTTTAAATAAACCTTGTGAAGCCTCGGTGCCCGAGCATCTGTCCCCACGTCAACAATGTAGATACGGGAAGAGATCAGGGAGGGCAAAATAAGACGATTGCGTGTTTTAGAAGCGTCGTCATAACAGCTGCTACAGGCATTCCAACCAGAATGATGCAGCTCATCCTTCAGATTTGGCATCGGAAGCCTGTGAATCACCTGGACAAGATTAGAGATACATTATAATAATCCGTTGCACATTATCAACGTCATGATATTAGGCCATTATGTTTCATTGTTGTTTTTACCTTGCAAAAATCTGGAGATTTTGGATTAACATCAACAGTTGCAAGGTAGTCAGGTTTCAGGATGTCTGTGTTGCGATAAATGCATGGTAGGTAGACAATCTCTTCTCTTGGCCCTGTTAGGGTAAGAATTTAGGTTGCTCATATTATTATTTTTCCTGTCTTCTAACAACCTATTTGAATTCAAACAACATATATCAGATCTAAAATCAGGCTTAAGGCGTATGGTCAGAGATGAATGAATAGCATATAGGCTTTCAAGCTTTCCTGTGGCTCAGTGTTGAGAGCATGGCAAAAAAGGGTCTGCCAAATGCATAAATGTAAATATAGTCGAACACTTAGTTTAGGGGGAACTCTAGTGGCGGGGAGGAGAAACTGCAGTATCAGATGTTGCACAAAAGGTCACTTTTACTTCCAAGTGTCTTGCAACATTTGTATAACCCAAGTTACCAACAACTTGTTTATATTGAGGCAATATGTTTTTGAAATAAACCCACCTTTCATTGCATCAAGAGGGGTTTTAAACCCGGGTCCACATCCTGAGCAAGTCTTCTGTTCTGTAAATGTTTGAAAAACAAAATATATACTTACATGTTTATACAACCAAAGAGAGCTACAACAGATGTGTAATGTCACAATAAGAGGACATGTCAAGCCAAGGAATTGTTCCAAGAAGATAACATCCTTCTCTAATATGTTTATGGGTTACATTCAGGTCATTGCAACCATCTTCCAATATAACTGTTGTGTAATCAAAGCACAAGGGGTGATTTTAAATAACAGTTTACATGTTTTAAACAGTCTTCCATCTTTATGATGCAAATTCTTGTAAGCCCCGAGTTTGTACTTTAATGTATATTGAGGATTCAAAGGAACTTTATTTATATTACGCTTTTACAATTGTTCATTCTTACGAAGCAGCTGTACATGAGACATATTGACTCCAAAACAATTAAAGTTATCCCTGTAAAAACAAGAAGGTGAAATCACAGAAGACAGACACACCCACATACAAAACACTCCGCACAAACAATATCCACACGTACTAACACACATAGACAAACACAAATAAATGTGCACGAACACAGACGAGAAAACACATGGACGCCCACGCACACACAGAGACAAACACACAGACAAACACACACACACACAGTGAAAGCACACATTTTAGATAAAGGAAAGAGAAAAACATGTAAAATATTAAGATCTTAGACAAAACGTGTGATTCTGGCTATGTGTCTGAGATGTTAATACGCTGATCTGCTTGTTGCTTTGACATGACTGCTGAAACGAAGGTCAGACTCTAAAATGACACCAAGAATATTTACTTTATTTTGTGTCTTTAGACCTCTTAGTCAAGGTATGAGTTTACCTTGTTGGTTTCATACTTGTTACCAAAAACAATGACTTCATTTTTGTTGTTATTGAACTGAATGACGTTTTGACACATCCAGCTGTTCATTTCATCAATTCATTGGCAAAGAGAGTCAATAGGTCTGTAGTCATTGGGTGAGAGGGCTAAGTAGATCTGAGTGTCATCTGCATAGCTGTGGTAGGCAATTTGGTACTTTTTCATTATTTGGCCAAGTGGGAGCATATACAAACTGAAGAGGAGCGGAGCAAGAATTCAGCCACAAGTCATGGGTGTCCAGTCAGATTTGTGGTTGCCTTTATTCACATAGTAACCTCTCCCTTTAAGGTATGACCCGAACCATTTAAGTACCAATCCAGAAAGCCCTACCCAGTTTTCCAGCCGATGTAGGAGTATGTGATGCTGATAGAAAACAGACTGATAATTGTCCGGGTAGCCATCTGAGTTCAAGAATTTGGTCAGCTGATTGAAGACAAACGTTTAAATGATCTTGCCTATAAAAGGAAGATTTGATATTGGTCTGTAGTTAGACAGTAAGGTTCTGTCTAGATTGGTCTTTTTTAGTTGGTTTGACAACTGCAGTTTTTAATGACTGATGGGAAAGTTCCTGAAAGCAATGAGGTATTTACTAGTTTAAGGAGATCTGCTTCCAGACAGCTAAACACAGATTATCAATAATAATCTAATAGCATTTGAAATTTTGTTACAGATCAAACAGTTGATGAACTTCCATTTCTTCGTCGTGTCTCATGTTGCATGCAACATTCAATGCACTGCTAGCAATAAAAATGTGAATATTAAAAATGAATTCTGCATGACTCGTGTCCCACTCATGACACAACCGTAAAACAACATTAATGTAATGTTGTAATGTAATGTAATGTAATCGAACATCATGCTTACAAACTTAACAAATCGCGTAAAACAAGCTTTAGAAACATTCGTGCTATCAGTAAGACCGTGCAGAAGACGTGACACTTACCCATTCTGGCGAACTTAGTTTCTCAGTGGCTCGAGGAAAGTTGCAGAAGTTGCACGGAAGCAGTCAAGCCGAGCAGTGGTCGCTGCAGACCTGAGAATGCCAGGTGGGAGGAGTTAACGCAACAAACTGCAAGTGGGAGGAGCTTAGGCCGCAAGTAGGCTGGATTTTCACGCGATGATCAAGGAGGGCTGGAGCTAGAGACAGTAGTGAAAACACTATAAAAATTACATTTTCATAGTAGTTTAACTTTTTATTTGATCACAAATGCATCAAATGAATATACAATAAAGCAAAAACTATTTATTTTATGATAAAAGCACGTCCAAGTCCCCCGGAAGTTCACGGCCAGCATGGCATAATACAAGTTTCAACCAATAATAAACACTCATCGCAGGTGTCTTTACATTGATATAAAAACAATAATTATGGCTTTGCTTCTATTTTAATTTCAGAAACCACAATTTCTCTAAACCACTGCAGTTTCTATTTATGTTGCCAATTATTAAAATGATAATTCACACAGCGGGAATGTTTAACCCTGTCACCAATGCTTTCAGGAGCTGTAAACTGTCCTTTTAAACCACACCCTATACTAGTGTTGTAGGATTTACTGAAGATCAAATATCCTCTGCAGTCCGGGAAAATTAATAGGGTCAGTCTATGGGTGTGTCTATAGTTCGCCTTTTAATAGTACACATGCTGGTAAGAAAGCGTACGAAAATAAGCAAAAGTTACTATTTCTGTCAGAAAAGAATGCTTTATAAACCTGACAGTCCTTTAAAAATGAAAAGAGTAGACTGGCAAAAATCTTTGCTTTTGACAAGTTCTGTCCCCAAAATTGTATTGCGTAATCTTTAAGCAATGCGCATGCTCAGCAGCAAGGACTAAACTTCAGTGCTAAAGAGATGGAAGAAAATATTTTAACTTAATAAAAGTAACAATATTGCGTGGGAAACCAGAATAACCTCCTGACCACATCTCTACCCAAAAAAACAACTGTAGATTGTGTGAAAATGATGGGCTTTATGCACATATTTAGTACGATTCATTTGTAAATAATTGCTAAGAGCGACAAGTCCAACACAAAACCTTTACATTTGATTATTTCGATGATCATCAATGATAATTTTCTATGCCCTTTAAGCAATGTATTCAAAACAGCACATAGAAAAGTCTTATTATAGAAAAAAACTTGATATGAAATACGAACTGTTGTGTCCCAGTATTCTTGCACATAGTCATTAGCAGTTACTTTTATTTATTGCAGAACACTCAAGAAAAATATGAAAGGATCCATTATATGTGCTAAAGAACACATGGAAGTGTAAACCATCCTTTGTATAAATCAGATACTGAAATCAATACAGAATATAAATATTTCAATGTACAGTTGATTCCAAAGCATTCACTGTTACAGTATGAAATTTTAAGACTCTTCTGGATGTCAGATCCAGCATACTGCTACCAAATGAAGTTCAAGACAAACTTGGTCAGCTGCCCAGAAACACTAAGATGAATGTCAATAAAGACAAATAATGTAATTCATCTTTATCATAAATAGACTTTTAAACATGTCAGGTTATAACCTCTGTAATGTAGCTCAGAAATCCTCTAGCTAAATGAAATAGAGAGTTCACAGTTTTTTTTAGCATTTATATGTTTGTCCACGACCTTTACCATTTTTAAGACACATTTTGATTTGATTCATCACTTATGTGCATAAAGTCAAACTTGAATGTTTTACAATACAATGTTTTGGCAACTAGATTTTGCTTGTTTATATCATCTTAAAAGTTCAACATGTATAGTCAAGAACCTTTAATATTTTGAACACTGCTTCTTTACACATTTCAAATTATTTATTTATTTTAGGAACCCTGCTCAACAAATGACCCATAATCACAACTTTTCCTGCATGAAATAACTGTAAAGAATATTTTTAATTACCATTTCCATATCATAACAGTTTTAACATTTAATTTCAAGTGTAATCATTTATGTCATGTTGAGAAATTATCTTTAGGCCCCATAGGTTTGAAAAAAAATAACATATGCTGATGTTTGAAATGTTCATTTGGGATGCAAAACCATCACACAATACAAATTTAAATACAATTGAAGTTTACACTGCATGTGAGCTTACCTGCTAACATAGAAGCAAAAAAGAACAAACGGTAAAAAAGACTCCCATGCTTCATCAATGTTTTGAATCAATGCAGTTTTTATGATACAAAAAACCCCACCCCTCTTTTTACTCCACCATGATGAGTTATACATTAAATAACAGTCTTGTTAGGAACACTCAAGAGTAATATTTACAACCACTAGAACCTCTCATTAAACTGAACATCACCTGTTGGATGCAGAATCTGTTTGATTAGCATCAAGATCTTGGCGGGGTTCGTTGGGATCTTGACGGGGTTCGTTGGGATCTTGACGGGGTTCGTTGGGATCTTGACGGGTTCCGTTGGGATCTTGACGGGGTTCGTTGGGATCTTGACGGGGTTGGTTGGGATCTTGACCGGGTTCGTTGGGATCTGGACGGGGTGCGTTGGGATCTTGACGGGGTTCGTCGGGATCTTGACGGGGTTCGTATGGATCTTGACATGGTTCGTTGGGATCTTGACGGGGTTCGTTGGGATCTCGACGGGGTTCGTTGGGATCTCGACGGGGTTCGTTGGGATCTTGACGGGGTTCGTTGGGATCTTGACATGGTTCGTTGGGATCTTGACGGGGTTCCATGGGATCTTGACATGGTTCGTTGGGATCTTGACATGGTTCGTTGGGATCTTGACATGGTTCGTTGGGATCTTGACGGGGTTCCATGGGATCTTGACGGGGTTCCATGGGATCTTGACGGGGTTCCATGGGATCTTGACGGGGTTCCATGGGATCTTGACGGGTATCAATGGGATCTTGAAGGGGTTCAATGGGATCTTGAAGGGGTTCAATGGGATCTTGAAGGGGTTCAATGGGATCTTGACGGGGTTCAATGGGATCTTGATGGGGTTCTTTGAGATCTTGACGGGGTTCATCGAGATCCTTACAAGATTGTTCAGAGTTATTTGAACCTGTGTCTGATTTAGGCGACGACTGTGAGATATCTGTAGATTCGCTCGCAATTTCTGAACAATCTGCAGTCCTTTCCTCTGATATAATTTTTGTCTTATTTCTCTCTGTTGGAGTTTTGTCTTCATCGTCTGTTTCTTCATCTTCATTTTCTACAATTTCTGTCTCCTCTGTTAAATCAATCGGTTCATCAACCAGATTCGTCTTGCTTACAGTACACGTTTCCATTGGCTCTTCCTCATCAGCAGAGTCAATTTCAACTACTTCATGTCCAGACACTAACCCTAACCCATCCAATAGCAAATTTATCAGCTCCAATGGATTACCTGGCAAATTGGTATGTTCCTCCTGCAAATGGTCTGGAATCAATCGAGCCAAGCAGAATGAGTGCTGAATAAACTCCCGCTTACGCGAGAAGCAAGACATGGCCTCTCCTAACCAGGTAACTAGAAGCTGCACCACATCTTCAGGCTGGACCTCAGATGTTCCATCACTAGCAGACCGCTGTGCCCATCGAGCAAGAAGCAACCTCTGAAGCACGGGCCGCACACACATCTCCAGGGGTTGGTGTCGTCCAGTACACCCAACTGGAACAATAGCTGGTAAAATTTTTGCACTGCTGATCGTGGATATGAAATCCTCAGACACACGGGTATGGTGGCTATCCATAACCAGCATGGCCTCCATCTCGCTCTGCCAGTCAGGATGCTGCTTCCACACTCGGGCGGCCCAAACCTCTATCTGTTCTGTTCCACTTAAACCTCCCTCTGTAGCCATAAGTAAGACTGAGTCTGGGAGGCTTTCGCTCGACTTGCTCCCAGCTTTAGTCGTAAAGACCATCGCAGGCATCACTGTTCCATCAGCAAGCACCGTAAGGTAAATTTTGACAAAAGGTTTCCCAGACCCAGTCAACTGAAAGGCCTTCTCATTGCTGATGCTGGTGTTCTCATTCAACAAATTAAAGTCCACAAAAATAGAGAGCTGATCCATAGCACCGATCATGCATTTTTGGATGTTGTTGGTCTTGATTTGGCCGTGCACAAACTCTGTGAAGCGCTGGCAATTCTCCTCCATGGCATGAGGAAGTTCCCTATGTTCTGAAATTGGTACATCCAAGCCCAGTTTGTTCTGCAACATGAAGCTCACAGCCCACTCATAAGAAATACGGAACGAGTCGCCCTCGTCGGTTTGACTTTGCATCTCTGAAGTTTTCTCGAAGAGTTTCGCCTCACTGATAGGAAACTGTTGCTCCCGTTGGGCCAGAACCCACTCCACCAGACGGTCAAAGGCCTCTCCACGTCTACTGCAGCTGACTTCATCTAACTGTTTCTCTTTGTCTCGAAGCCAGGATTTAATGAGCTGAGGCTTGGTGGACATTTCATTAGACGCTTTCTGGATTCCACCGCACAATGCCAGCAGTAGAATTCGACGTTGATGAATAGAGAGAGGCTCCTCTCTGTCTTTAGCAGGGTGGGAAAGTGTAGAATTGGCTACCTCTATTTCTCCCTTATGTCTGTTTAGTATTTCCTGTGGGTCCACATCACTTCCAGCTGTATCAGTGTCCATATCTGTGTCTTCCAGAGGAGCCATTTCCTGGTCCACACCTTGATCCTCAGAATCGGCACCACACAGACTATTTTTGTCCTCCGAGGGGTGCACCTCTCTTTTAGCCTCGAATCTTTTAGTGCGACGATCAAGTGCATACGGCATGCCTTCCCTGAAAGTGAAACGGATGTAAATTTGCAAAATCGATACAGTGTTATGGAGAAACATATTGTGCAAATGCCTGCTAGCTACATAAGTCATTTCATCCGCTAAAAATATTAAGAAGTTAATAAAAAAGGATGCAGTCATAACATAATGGATAAAACGTGTTACATTATCGCAGAAAGTTACCAAATTAAAAATGTACCATAGCATTTAATCAGATAATTCCTTGAGGTAGAAAGAAACTTTTAAGAAATGTACCTCTTAGGGGCCACAAATCCAACCCTGGGGTTACCTGTACAGACAACAAACACAAATTAAAATAATAATATATGTAAACAATGTAAATAAATGTAAAAAATGTAGATGTTTTTAAAACCAACAAAAGCTTACCAAAAATAATTACTGTTGTGACTACTTTATTATCATCACTCCGAAATATCGCAAGTAATTAAAATGTTTGTAAAAAAGTACTTTTTGAAATGTTGTGCAACATCTTAAAGGAAAGCCAATGTATCCATCAAAGGAACAGTTCACTCAAAAATGAAAATTTTGTCTTCATTTACTCGCCCTTCAATTGTTCCAAATCTATTTATATTTCATTGTTCCAATGAACACAGAGAAAGAAATTTGTAAGCATGCTTTTAACCAAACAGTTCTTGTCCACCATTGACTACCATAAGTAGAAAAAAATTGCATAGAAATGTTGTTGTTCTGTTGAACACCAAAGAAGATATTTTGAAGAATGTGACAAAAGCAGACAGTTCTGGAACACTTTTAAATACCATTGATATATTTCCTCCTACGGTTGTCAATGGTGGCCATGAACTGCTTCAAGCATTTGTCCAAATATCTTTCTCTGTGTTCATCAGAATAAAGAAATGCAAACAGATTTGGTCTCAAGTGTCAGTAAAGGATGTCAGAATTTGTATTTTTGGGTGAACTGTTTATTTAAGAATACATTGAATAACAATGTCAGTTTCTGAGCTGTATAACCTTGGAAATTTGTTGAGAAACCATGGAAGTCCCAGAAGCAGCAAGAACGCTTGCACAGATTCACAAGGCACACGGTGCAGCCGTACACAGTCTCATGACGTTGATTCAGCAGATTGCAAACCTTACATCTCTTCGTCTTACGAGAAATTTTGGCTAACCGGTGTCTGACCCCTTCTTGTGTCTCTGAGCTCTCTTGCTTGACTGATGTCTGACTTGAGTCTTGCAGGACTGCGCTCTCAAAGATTTGCTTCCGGTGGTATCTTTCAGCGATCTTGGCCAGCTGGTACCCTAGCCGATTACGATAGATGACCTGTGAGAAGTGACCGCCCAGACACCACACAGGTGGACGTTCTTTCCGGGTCTCTCGTAGAACGATGAAAGAATTAATGACACTCAAGTTAACGAGGAACCAGAAGAGACGTCGCCAGTTAGTGTCAAGAATCAGCCCGCCGAGTTGATTGCAGGTCAGTAACTGATTACAGATGTCAACTCCACGCATATTGTCCTGGAGCAGCTTAAAGGCTAGAGGTCTTTCCATGGAGGTAAGATCACCCATCTTATCAGTGGATCTCCTCCACACTGTGTCTGGCTGGCCTGCTTCAGCGTTTGTGGAGAGGCATACTAGCTGCTTTGAATCTCTCCATCTGGTAGCAAGTAGTGGAGAGTAGTCATACTGTTGAAAATCTCCTGGATTTTCCAACGGGGGCAGATCCCATAACTCAACAGGTAGAATAGAACTGTTAGGCAGGACAGAGGTGGAGCAGTATATACCAACTTCATACAGCTCCCGCATTAGAGGAACAGACGCTAGTGAGCTGGACAAGAAGAAGTGGTGATGTTTACCCTGAAGGTCTTCTATGAGATGCGGCACAACGGATCGCCCCATGTCTTTGTGCTTCTCCTGCTGTGTCAAGACTAGCAGTTTGTGGCAGAAGCCAGATTTTGAATCGCACAGGAGCCATATCCTCGGCTGAGAATTTTTACTCTTCTCCCTGACGATTCCTTTCTCGTGGCTTGGTAGAAAAGCTTGATCGATTGTCAGACACTTATTTGGAATGTAAGCGTCTTTCATGCTTGTCTGCAGGACATCCAACATGGGCTGAAAAAAGAGAAGCTTGTCAACACTTTGCTCATTGTTCTCCACAATCATGCTGCTCATTCTGATGTGAGCCCTGATCTGCTTGAAACGTGTGACGGACATGGTCCACTGAAAGACCTCGCGTGTTTTGGAGGCGAAACGCCCCTGACATTGTTCCGAGGACCAGAACATCTCTGGTTCCGGCAGGCTTTCAAGCCCCATTAGGATGCAGAGACCAAAAAAGCCTTTGATTTCCTCTGTAACCACAGGATACCATGTAGGATCCCCCTTGCCGAACGCACAGCAGTAACTAGCGTAGGCGTTGGTCTCGTAAACGATTTGCTCGAAGAGGACGTCAGGGAAAAAAAGCGTGAAGTAGTCAAGGACATCGCTTGTCTTGGACATTAAAAGCTGTGGGCCACAACTTTCCGCGAATTGTGGCACAGTTCCTTCATCTCTCGGCACACTCCAGTGTTCCATGGACAACCAGTCAGGCTGTGTCCCAACATCACTAGCTTCATCCCCTTGTGGACCCTCCACCTCCTCCTCCTCAACCTGGCAGAACTCTATATCTGTCTCCAAACACTCTGTAGGGGAGGGGAGGGATTATAGGAACACAGAATTAGTCCTCTCCTCGGAGTCTCTACCATCACCAATATTCCATTTTATAACACCATGCTCTATGTATATGTGGTTCTGATAGGTCAGTAAGCTTTTCAAAAAAAGCAACAATAAGCAGCTCAGAAGCAGCAGATATTTTCCTGAGGGATAGTCCTGGTTGTTAATCATTTGTCATGTTAATCATTTTACGATTTTTGTATTCCTCCTGATATTCTTCGCTGCAGAAGGATTTGTGTCAAAATTTATTGTCTTTATTTTCCAGAGTGCTTTCACAAATGCTTGCCAGTAAGTCCTGTAAAGTCACACCAGTAAAAGCCCAAGTTTGTCCATTTTAACAATGGACAGCTTGAGCTTATATCCCACACGTGTGATCGCGGTTTATCACATACTGTGGGCTATAACACTGGGCTGTGACAGCTCCCAAAGATTGGCCACTGAGTAAATGTTGCAGGCAAATCTGTCATATGCGAGTGTAGCTATGAACACAAGGGAAATTACTATTTGTTAAAAAAGGATCCATCTTTATTATAGGTGTCCATTGATAGATTTAAAACAACCAAGCTGGTCAAACAATGAGAATCTAAAAATTCAGATGAATGCTTTTGTTAATCAGGTTATAAGTTTAAATTACTATGCTGTATTGTACACACGATGTATCATCATGGATTTACTTTTATTGACACCTACAATAAGGTTGGATGCTTTCAACAATGTGGAAAAAGAAAATCAAGCATGCAGATTTGGGACCATGCAAAAAAGCAGAGTTTCCTGTATTTTGAGTGTTATGGGTTTAGTACTCAAAGAACAAAAGCCCAAAGTATACTTTTATTAGACCGACACAGGTAATACAAATTTAGGAAAATAAGATTCTAAAATGCTTTTCGTTTTTTACAAATTAGTGGGTTCACAATACAATACAACCTCTTTTTACGGTTAGTCACATGCAAGCTACGCATTTTTTAGATACGAATCAAAGTTGCTCTCTGCAACACTATGCAGGCAAGGAGGAGTAGAGCCAAGCTATGCAATGACCATGTGCTCATGGGCAAATAAGGAATATATTAAAAGGCTTTACACATACACCTGCGTGACCGTAAATACCAAAGTACACTTTAGGCTTCAATGTTCTACTAGCTTGGAAAAAACCCACCTCTACGAGTGAAGATACAAGAGGAGTGACCACGGAACTTCGCCATGTGTTTGGCCATTAAATTTCCCACAGAGGTCGAGTAGGTACATTCTGCACAGCTCAGCTTCAAACCGCTTAAAAAGAGCAACATTTTGTAAAAGTTGTAAGATCATAGTTCGTTAACAGATCAGGAATGTAAAAAACATGATATTATAATATAGTAATATAATACCTTGGGGGACCCCTTTTAGAAGCTTTTGCCATTCTTCCTGCAACGTGATTGCTGAAATGAATAATGACATTTCAATCGGTTTCATTTCCCTTTGACTACAGTAAAGTCTTTACTAGTAAATAAAATAACTATTTAGAGATCATGTATGAACACAACACATATTCAAAACTCTGAGTGAATTCTGGCAGCTTCTACGGTATGAGAAGTTAAAAACAATTAATACAGACCCCCATATGTTTAGATACAAAGTCAAACCCAGCCATGATTTTAAATTTACCGGTATTCTGGTTCTAATATGTGAATGGACTTTCTTACTGCTAAAAACAAAGATATAGATTTCTTTATTATGTTGAACGCAGAGAAAGATATTTGGAAGAATACTTGTAACCAAACACTTCTTGACCACTATTGACTACCATAGTAGTAAATATTACTTTACACATTTCTTTGTTCTGTTGAGCACAAAAGAAGATATTTTGAAGAATGTATGAAAAGTGAAAAGTTCTGAAGCACTTTTAAATAACATTGCCAATTTGGTGGCCAAGAAATGTTTGGTTACAAGCATTCTTCCAAAATCTTTCTCTGTGTTCATCAGAAAAAAGAAACTTCAGGTTTGCAACAACCTGAGTGCGAGTAAATTATGATTAAAAGTTTTGGGTGAACTGAAATATATTTCACAAAAATATGTTATCACAAGAAAAGACTTACTTAATCATGTGGTTTGCGTACGCACGAGAACAGCATGTGCTGTAAAAACACAGCGAGCAGTGGACGTAAGTAGGATAATGATTCGCAAAGTCTGGGACTTCAAAAGTGCATTCAACACACTTATGTCTACCCAGCAGTGCACTAAAAAAAGAAGAAAAAAAATGTGATGAAAAGCATTTATTTGAAACTAAATTTCTATCTGAATTGATTGGAGTAACACGGCAACTTACCGCTGCTCTTGGAAATTGACTATATAGTCAAACATCCTGCTGACCTGTTTTCTCCCAGGTCCTTGTTTTTGTGACTGCTGGTCACCAGTGTTTACGGCTTGAGAACTGGTTATGCTATTCATTAAGGTAACAGGTGTCTTTGAAGACGACTGACTTGCTTTCTTCTGTCCAACATATGCCCTAATGGTTACCTGAGTAAAAAAGATGACATGTCATATTATAACTTATATTTAGCATGTTGCACACTTGTTTTCTTTTAAAACATGGGGAACAAAATTGAAAAGAAAAATGACACAAATATTTAACCATGAACTAAATACTGATTAATAGTCTTACTTTTGTTCCTGGCTGGAGTCCTTCTAATTCACGAGGCTTGCGGAAAGTCTTGTGATGATTCACTTTATGCTCAACTTTGTCTTTTGTGAAAAGGAACTGAAGGCGACACTTGTTACAGTGGTAAACAGTTGACTTCTGATGGAAACATACAAAAAAACAAGTTCTCACAACTCTGTTGAGTCAAACAACCATGCAAATGTTGTACATATCCAAATCTGCATTGAATGTTTTATTAAAGCCTTCTAATGACTAATATTGACTTTACTCATCATCACAATGCAATCCCTTTCAATGTATTTGGAAAACACATTTTTACTGTTATAATTTTCTATTACAAATGTATTCGGTGAATTTCCTTAATTATAAATTCTTGCTCACCTGATGACAAACATAGTGCTTCTGGTAACTGGATGAATGCTTGAAAACCTTAAGACAATACTGGCAAAGAAGGTGACGGGTATCCTCATGCCAGGTGTGAAAGTGTTTAAGAACATCAGAGTAGAAAGAAGACCGATATTCACACACCTGAAAATGTCACAGGAACAGCCTTTATAGACACGAATACATTTGAAAAACATTAAAAAAGAACAATTTAACAGGTTGAATGTTGTTCAAAAGGTTCTCCTATTTAGATCAATTTATTTACCTGGCACACGTACGGCATCTCTCCAGGTTTGTGTGTGTTCTTCATGTGCTGGAGAAACACTGGCTCGTTCTCAAAGGACCACTCACATATCTTACACGTGGCTGCAAAAAAAACATAATTCAATAGAAATGTACCTGCATGCAGTTTACGGTCGCTAAAGCAAATAGCTAGACAAAGGGAGATGTGCTTATAGATAGCTTATAACAGAACAAGAAAGAAATAATTTATAAAATGTATTTATTTTTGTAAAGAATTTGAAATGTGAGAAACTGTCTCTCCACAAGTTCTTATCAGCATAACTGGTTTTGCAATCTCATTTTCAAGATTTTCTATCTGGTTTAAATAGCTGGTGAACGTAATATTACGATTACAAATTTATAACCACCAATACAATTTCTTTAAAAAATGTGATCACCGCTTAACATATTCAAAGACAGTTAAGACAAACACCTGTTAAATGCTAAATCTAATAAAGAATTGCAAAAACGTTGTATCTTAGTAAAAATAATATAATTATTGATGTTTTTATGTATAAAAGCATCTGCTAAATGCCGAAATTCGTCTGATTCTTCCTAATGTTTACTGGTCATGTTGCTGTTGATGTAAAAGATACTTTTTATTTAATATTTAAAGGAAATATTAAATAAAGACCAAAAGTCTACAAGTTTAAAAACATCTAGACCCAATTTTGTGATCTATTGGGATTGTTATTGGAAATAAAAAGCAGCTCTTACTGGATGACTCCAGAGAAGTGTGGACACTCTCCAGGTGACACTGAAGGCGAAACGGAGAAGGAAAATGGCGAAAACAGTGCTGGCAGGAAGTGTGAGTGCCCATCTCCCCATTTTGCTGGTCCAGCTCGACATGGTACCTCATATGGGTCATAAGCCTGTAGGCAGAACCAAAACTTGCACAACTGCTGCATTCTAGTATATAAAATTACACATTTTTCCCATTGCTAAAAGATGAAATGTAGTGTTAACGGCACCAACTTTATTTTACCCAGTTGTATTTCCTACCTGATGTTATTCTTCAGCTTCTTATTACAGGTGAGACATCTGAACGGTAACGGTTCCTTCAAGTTGTCCATAGGCACATAGACTCGATTTCCCTCAAAAGTACCGTAATAAAAGTCATCCACCAGCATTACGAGTCTTGACTGGGTCTCTTCACCCTTAAAGGAGGAACTTTCTGTGTTAACCTTAGGTACAACGACGAGAGTTTTGGGCGAGGTTTGGGAGGCTGAGATGTTAGAAGCAGGTGTGCTTCCGCCTTTGGCAGCCGTACCGGCATCTGGACAGCAGAACTAGAGATGGGAGTAAAAAAATAATGTGACCAATGTTGGACTGTCGCTATCAGATACACCACATTGAAAGATAATTCTGATGATTTATCAAGTAATGCCATTTTAGAAAATGCAATCTAAATAGCCTTAGGCTAATGCGTATGTTTTTGTATTGATTTTATGTAGCCTATACTTACACACATATGACTCCGCAGCGCCTCAATCATTTTGAACGGAGCTCCACACCGAGGACACGAATGATATGAAGATTGTGCTATATTTGTAACAGGGATCGCTTGAAAGGAAGAAGCACATTTATGAATGCGGATTTAAGGTCAAGGAAAAATCAAGACACATCATACATTCAACAACTGCTTACTTTGGACAACAGTTGGAGGTGTGGAAGGAACAGCAGAGGAGACAACAGGAGGCCCGGTCTTTTGATGGTTCATGACAACAAATGTCTGTGCTTGAGCTCCACCAGGAAGGTTAACCGATTTCACAAGGCTCATAAGGTTTTGCAGCTCTAAGGGACTAGTTCCTGGCTTTATCGTCACTGCAAGGGTATAAATAAAAACTGGTTTTAAAACAAAACAGGCAGTTCCAGAGAATGCTTATCGGTCAATGCAGCTTTTCACTCATCCTATAAAACACAAGCTATTATGTGAATCACCTGCCGACTAAACACTGGTTTACATAAAATGCATTGTTAAAAAATTATCTTACAGATTTTAGTTGTGGTCCGTTGTGCGGAAGGGTGAGCAGTTGTTGAGGACATGGTGCTTAGAGAATTAACAGTTGGCAGGGTAACCCCCGATGTGGTACGTATTGTGAGAGTAGCAGGGATCTGGACTGTGCTGAAGGAACTTGGTGTCTGGGCCACGCTTGCGTTCGGAGCTGCGCCTCTCATCTGAGCTGACTGGGTAATTATTTGGGTTGATCCAACAGCTGGCTTAAAAATCTGAGTTCCAGGTGCTGCCATACAAAGACACATTATTATCATATTGTTAAACAATACGGAGTCTGCGCAACAAAACTGGAGCCAAAACGAGCTTACAAGAAAAAAGACAAAACTGGCACACCTTGGACTAAAGTTATGGGTCGAACAGTTTGGCCTTGTTGGAGGTTTAGCACCAATCCCATTGGGCCCTGGCCAGGTTGGAGAGTATGAAAATTCTGGACTGGAAGACCCTGTTCATTCACAACAGAAAAACAAACAGCGTTGAAATCAACTAAATCAATCTACACAATAACCAATTGTAAAGATAAACGGAAATTAGAAGAGATCTAAGTGGTGGCAGCACCTGTGTGGTGAAGTAAAACGGCTGGCTGTTGCCAGCATTGGTAATTGTGGATGTGCCAGACATGAGAACCTGTGACAGAGACACAGTGCTCAACCCTCCTCCACTAGGAGTCAAGATGACCTGCTGCCCTTGCACTGGTTTAGGAGTATCAGCGGAAACTACTTGAGGAGTTACTAAATTAAAAAACAAACGTTTCATAAACAAAATAAACAACACTCAATCAACACATAAATAGGGTAGACTTTACTCACATGTTTTTGTGAGCAGTGGCATGGTGCTCATTGCATTCATTACAGGTGGCAGGCTTTGGATCACCATGGTCTTAGGCTCAGCTGGAATATCTATTCTTGTGACAGGAGAGGGAGACAGTGAGAAGTGGGAAAAACAGGCTTTCGAGATAGTGTGAATATAAAAATATAATACATGTCTAAATATCATACGTAAATCAGCAACAAATATTACAGAAAATGTAAAATTACACACCCATGTTGGTCTCACCAGTGTAAGTGTTGCTTTCTGCATTGCCCACTAGGTCATCCATTAAAGGCTGCTGTTGCCATGGCTCCAGCTCCTCCTCCTCACACTCCATAAACAAATCTGCATCCATGTTTCTGAAAAACAACAATATAGATTGAGCTAAAATGTGCATTTATTTTATTTCAGTAATTTACTGAATTTATAAATAAAAGCTACTAATAAGGTGAGATTGGTCTAGGTTTCGTGTATGAAACACTTCTGAAGTTAAGATGTTTAGTATTTACAGTACCCTTCTGGTCCGTCAGGTTTAAACGTCAACGCTGTCGTTTGTCCATAAACAAAACTTCATCCTAAAAATAAGAAAATAATTTATTAAAACATAAAAAATTAAGTTCACGTTTGTTGGATATAGTATAGCATTTCCCACATCGACGGAGATGAATATTACAATGCGCTGTCATATTACTTCTGCAAACCCCCCAGTAAACTGTATAAATCCGCGCAATATAATTCATGGCAGAATCGGGGAGAAAGTAGTTCCTGCTCCCTGACATCGAGCGGGCGATTCTGAGTGATTTGACGGACCTGAACGAAAGCATACGCCATACGTCAGTGTACAATAACAGTAGGTAGGGGTGAATATCAAAAGTCTCCCCGAACGAGAGTAAGCGCGACATATATCTCAAACGCTCGGTCGCAAATTGTGCAGCAACCTCTCACACGTCGCCTATCGAGTGCGCACTCCGCATACTGCCCTCTGCGCATATAATGTACGGCGATCATCCAACGAGTGAATTAAACCCCGAATCCGGCAAATATGGTCGAATTTTTAAATGATACTTACCGGTGAATAAGCTTTACTGAAATATGTTCAAAGCAATATACTGTAAGAACACAAAGCCAGCCGGCACGTCACATACGAGACAAATAAGTGCGCTAAAAGGACTGACGTTCAGCTCGTAACCGGGCTCTCATTGGTTGATACGTGGAAGACGCCATTTCCGGGTTTGAATTCCGACCGCTGGTTCGCTGTAATCCCAGAAATAAAGAGGAGTGGTCACTGGAGCAAGAAAATGGCGTCTTTCCTTCCAACGACAACATTTTCAGTATCCACACAACTGTCAGTTTAATAGTATAGCGCAGGCAGTGTTGGGATGTTATTCATCACATTAATGGTGGCTTACAGATACACTATAAAGACAACACAAAAATTGTCTTTTATAAAGGCACTTCATTGTGTAATATTATGTATCACATAATATGACCCCTATATAAAAAATATTGTTTATGTAAATACATAAAATCTGTGCATATACAAAGTCCGGATTAAACACTGAATAACAATGTGCCTAAACATGTTTGGGTGAACTCTCGCGTGTGCATGTGCACACTTTCTACCCGCGTGACGAGAAGCACCTTTGCTTGTTCGACTTCAAGGGGCGCCGCAAGAATTTTCAGCCGCCTGAGAACAGCAATGCATTCTGGTTAGACAATTTATCCAACTTTAGCTACGTCTGAAATCGCTCACTTGTTCACTCATTCACTATTCCCTATATAGCGAATTCTAAATAATCCACTATATGGGAGAGAAGTGAATGAAAATGAGTGAACTATTTCGGACACTGACGTAATATAACCTGCGTCTGACAGTACTGTCGCGGACATTCGACATAACGCTTATAATGTGCCTGTGGCTTCATGGATTGTTTAATATGTATGTTTTTTATTTCTTTATTTGTCACGTTTTTATATTCGTTTTTAATAAAAAGAACAAAACAACAGTTTGCCACGTTTCTTTTATAACATTTAATTAAATGATTTAATATATTTAAATCATCTATACGTTGCATATACATATACGCTGCTCAAAATCGGCTGAGAAAGCCTTGATGACGATACACTTTACTCTCATTGACCCGATTGTTCACCTGTATATATATAACGTTATATATATAAGATGTGTTGCTTATTCTGACACAGTCGGTAACGATTATACTCCAAAACAATTTATTTATATCACATTTTATGTTTATTGTACTGAACTTAATGCGAAAAAATAAGTATTCCTATCATATTCACGCAATATGATAAAGAAATTAATATCCCGTGGTTTGTTGCTGGTCCCTACGGCAAGCACGAAGCCCTTTAACTCCGCCCCCGCCTGTTCCTGGCTAGTATGGGTCAATTCGAACAAGCTTCCTGTCTGCAGACTGCACATCGAGGAGGGGCTACACTATGGGAGGGGCTACATGAGAGTCTCCGCTCACAAGCCTTTTCATTGGTTAGTGGAAATTAAACGAGGTTGACACTCTGGTCCACACGCCTAGGTGGCGGTAATTCACGTTGATGTTCTGGATTCCACCCGCCGTAAGATAAGGAGAAAAAGAATAACGTTTATTCTAGCAGGTTTTATTTTTCACTCTTTTCTTATGTTATTATTGGTGATCACAGCGCTACGTCTTTAATTTGTTTATTTAAATATAATGGTTAATTCTAAAGTTGTACTAAGTTTGTTGCTGAAAGAAGTTGAGTAGTTTTAAAATAATTCTGCTCTCAAGTCAACTCGAATTGGGATATCTCCCACTACTATAAACCCGAAAGGAAACTCTGAATGTAGTATCTTTAAAAGTATTTAAGAATATTTCATGTTAACGTAACTAATTATTTAGCAGCATTAAAAAGTTACAGGTTTTTATTAACATTAACGTTAAAAATAATATTTCCGGATTTCAGGGAGAACACAGTTCATCACATTGCACACTCTCACATATCATCTGGGAACTGTACTTTGTGAGAAACAGAAGGGGTTAACTTGTAAATAACACATCTGTACTCTCGTTTAAAAATCAGGTGTTGTTTTTTTGTCTTTATTTTTTCACTTTTTATATATAGTGCATTATTATTTTTTTTTTTCTATCTTAATGCATATTTTCACTATGTTTGCACCATGTGTACACTCTCCTCTGCAGTAAGCTCCTGTCGCCAAGTCAAATTCTTTGTGTGTGTTAACATACTTTGTAATAAAGCTCCGTCTAATTCTGAAAATCTGAGGTCTCTTTTCCTAAGACGTGGCAAAACTTAACCATAATATATAAGAGAAACTAACTTATATTAACTATATGAAAAATGATATTGTTTTTCTGTCAATAAATCTGTAAAACTGAAAGTAGGGTGTATTGTTATATTGCATACTGCTACTGTTTATGCACAAGAGAAATAAATCATTTGATGTCAATACTGATGCTCTAAGTTTTTATTTTTACAGATCCTTGTCATTGTCATCCCCGTTTATCTTCTGTGTACCATGGTTGCTATTTGATTTTTTTTAACAGAGCCCTGTTCCAAAGAAGGCTCACTATGCCTGGCTTGTCTTAAAGTTTGAAAGTAAGCTATAGAAGTTATGCTTCACCAAAAACGAATATTCTGTCATCGTTTAGTCACCTTCAAGTTTTTCCAGATGTAACACATAGAAACACCCATTGACTCCTGTAGTAGGAGAAAATACTTTATTTATTTTTTGTTCGGTTGAACATAAATGAAGACATTTTGAAGAGTAAGACAGCAACGAGTTCTGGGGCACTTTCGATTACCATTTTATTTCCTACTATGGTAGTCAATTGGTGTTGATCTGTTTGGTTATAAGCATTATTCCACATATCTTTCTCTGTGTTCAAGCAAACAAAGACATGTAAACAGATTTGGAAAAACTTGAGGGTGGGTAAATGATGACAGAATTTTCATTTTTGGGTGAACTATCCCTTTAAGTATTGCACAAGGCCTCTTGGGCATAACGTTTGGCTTTATGTAATCTTGCTTATTGTGTTTCTAAAGCAATATCATGGCTAACATATAAGCGATGATGTGTATATGAAAGAGTTCTGGTGTAAAGGTGTAAAGTGGGGGGAAATGAATTCAGAGGGTTTTAATTTCAAGTCAAAGAGTGTAAGATATGTGAAACAATCTTCAAATCCTGCTCTGGGTACTTTAGATATGGGAAGCTCGATTATCCCCAAGGATTTTTATGGCTGCTTAGAGGACCCAGAGTGCCGCTTTATGTGCCGGGGGGAGCGATGAGGGATAACTAATGTACAATATAACGAAAAAGAACTGCAGTCAGATCAGAATTAAATAATTATCAATATAAGAATCGTATTGTGGCATCTTATTTATTAACAAACAATTCTAATGTTGATACCATAACCCTTGCCATTATCTCTAGGAAATTCATAATTTAATACCATCTGAAGACTTTACACTCTTGCTAAGAAAACTTATTGAGGTATCAGGCAGAAGTACAACAGGTCCTAAGCTGCTGTTTAATAGTGATGGGTCGTTCGTGAACGATTCGAATATTAATTGTGTCTCGAACGAGTCGTCTTGGGAAGTGATTCGTTCAGTCGCGCATGCGCATTGCGCAACATGCTCCGGACGATTAACAAATGCAATCAGAGCCGGAAAGAGAATTGATTAGTTCACCTCTCGAGTCTTCGGGTTCGAGTCGTTCGGTCTTTTGTTATGTGATGTCACAGCTTTGGACAGAGAAATTAGCTCATTTACAACCTTACTAACAAACGGGTGCATAGCATAGCCCTAGTGTTTGTTTATTGATAGAAAAGAGAGTGAATTGACAAATTAATCAAGATAATAGGTGAGCTAATCATAGACTAAATACCCAGGTAAACAAGTCATTCATCTTTTCTGTTTATTATAGCATTATAGTTTTGTATTGGTTGTAATGTGATCGACGTTTGCATAAGTAGTAGATTTGTTAGGAAAGTGACACGTAACATTTAAATTATACTTTGCTTAAATGAACGAAAGGAATAATATGACTCGAAAAAAGATTCGTTCATTTTGCTGAACGAGACTCAAAGGTCCGAGTCAATAAAATGATCCGAACTTCCCATCACTACTTAAGTTGCTTAAGCCCTAAATCCGATTGTAGACTGTGAGCGCACAATGTGACGTCACCGGCATCAGACTTTGGATACGGCTAAATTAAACGAGAGATGATGGATCGAGTTATAACATCTGATCGCGTGAATTACGGCGCTGTCATCGCGCTGTCAGCAGTCAGTAAGTTTGTTTAATGTTTATTTTTAATACACATATAAGGTCTTTATGTAAAAAGTGCAATCTACATCCACTAAAATACATGTAAATATGTGTAATATAATAAATAAACTCTTGAAATCACCAAGACTTAAAAATGCATCCTTAATTCCACGTTATCAGGGTTTATTATGATCTTATATCTCTTATATATGAAGAGTTTGGTTACAAAAGGAGATGACTTGTCAAAAATCATGTTTCTTTACTGTACATTACAATTAATATCAGTCAAACTGCAGTTGATTTTTGAGCCATAATGACTCGAATACAGCTAACTAACACGATAAAACATGATAACATAATAAAAAAACATGATCTTTAAAAATGATCCAAAGTGTTTGTTATGCAAACTCTTCATATGATCTTATAAACCAGTTATAAAACTATGACACACTTTCAGGATTTCAAGGAAAGCTGAGAATCTGTCTGAATACTTTCATTAGCATGTTGCATAGTCTCGGTTTCGTTCCCCATACAGGCTTGATTCTGCTGAGAAAATGGATAGCTGGTGGAGTCTGCAGAAGCCGTGCTGGTTTGGACAGAAAGACGGTTGTGATCACAGGTGGCAATAATGGAATTGGGAAGGAAACTGCAAGAGAAATGGCTCGCAGAGGTATGGCATATTATGCAGGCACTCAAGGAAAGCCTCACTTTTGGGTTTCTGTATTAGTCTGAATGTACATGTGCTTGTGTGTCCTTAGGGGCTCGGGTAGTGATGGCCTGCCGTGACCTCACTAGCGCTGAGAACGCTGCAGACTCTATTCGTCGCTCCACAGGAAATGGCAATGTAGTCGTCAGGCACTTGAATTTGGCATCTCTGTACTCCGTCCGACAATTTGCAAAAGAGCTCATTGCCACAGAGGAACGACTGGACATACTCATCAACAATGCAGGTAAACTGGCAAAGTTAAGGGGACAGTTCACACCAAAATATTAATCCTCCCTGTTGAAAAAAACAGCATATGCTGGTTAGGTAGGTTTTGAAGTGTGTGCCTGTGCTGCTCAGGACCAGCTTAAACCAATACATGACCAGCCTAAACCACCACAAACCAGTCCTGCGTTCAGCCCCGACAAAACGTTGCAAAACGTTTTTTAAATGGAAACGGTGGTGTGGTTGAACTATAGACATATATATATATATATAAACTAAACGCCTCATTGTCCGCTTGATCGTACTTCAACGCCGTTGTGACGTACCAACGTACCCTGTTGTGATGACACTAATAGTTGAACTTTGGCAGGTGAGAAGCCGACACATTTGTAAACGACTTTACTTGGACCCATTTTGCGAGCTGTCTCTTTAATACCGTGTGGGTTTTATACATGTTGCTGTTAATTGGGCTGACATTCATGACACACCCACCAAACAAGAGAAAACCTGTCTCAAAAAATGCATATACAGGTCCATTTTTTTTTATAACAATTTTCTTCAATACATCTTCTTTTTTGTCCTGCAGAAGCAAAAAGTCTTACAGGTTACAGGTTTTGAATGACATCGTTTTTTATTATTGTGTGAACTATATCTTTAAATATCCATTAAGTTTATCAGCCCACTGTAAGATGAACAATTAGTGAGATGTTTCATTCAGAGGCGTCTTTTTCTGTTGACAGGTGTGATGATGTGTCCCAAATGGACCACAGAGGATGGCTTTGAGACACAGTTTGCTGTCAATCATTTGGGGCATTTTCTTCTGACCAATCTCATGTTAGGAATGTTGAAAAGATCCTCCCCTAGCCGTGTCGTGAACGTGTCCAGCATTGCACATGTTGGAGGTAATCTCCTTATGATTAAATGTCAGCACACGTCAGTCCAAGCTGTAGAATATCTATGGGTGTACAGATCGAATGAAAACTGAATGAGATACAATGATGAAAACTTATTTTTCGTTTAATGACAGCTGTCAATATTTATTCTTAACAGGGAAAATTGAATTCGATGATCTGTTTTTTGACAAAAGCCCTTACAGTCCTTTGGTCAGCTATAAACAGAGCAAGCTGGCCAATATTCTTTTCTCCCGAGAACTTGCGAGAAGAATGAAAGGTAACCCTTCATACTATAGCAAACACATTCACCACAGTCATGTACAATATTTTTTCCTGTGGAGTTTTTATTTGCATGCTTACTTATTTTGATCAAATATGAAACTGATCTTGACGTTACTGATGCAATTAAATTTGTGATCAGTTCATTAGCCTACAAAGCAATTGCATTTACAAAAACACACGTAGAAAACATTTCATGTTTTATTATGTCCCAATGGATGCTCCTATAGGTACCGGAGTCTCATCGTACAGCTTGCATCCAGGAGTTATTCGCACAGGTCTGGGTCGTCACATTGAGTCGTGGTTCCCCATGCTGAAGACCGTAATGACTCTGCCCAGTATGCTGCTGATGAAAACTCCCTGGCAGGGTGCACAAACCTCTATCTACTGTGCTGTCACGGAGGGCTTGGAGAGGAAGTCCGGCTGCTATTTCAGGTGAATCTCTGATGTGGCACTAACCATTTTGTTCAAAAATCATTTGTATTTATATGTTGATATGTATCACAGTGATTGTGCTGATAAAGACCCTGCTCCAGAGGGGAAAGATGATGCAGTGGCAAGAAGGTTGTGGGAGGAGAGCGCTCGGTTGGTCGAACTAAATGACCAGTGCTGAAACGTCACACTGCACATGTAGGACGCACTTACTCCTCCTAGAGGTGATCCTGTGAACAAGTACTTGTACTAATAAGATGGCATAAACAGAGAGCAGCCCAGAGATCTTCACAACGATGCCAGACCATTAGTAGTTACCACGAGTACATTTATGTCAGATATTAAATTGCTGGTGCAGCGTGATGCCGTTCTGTTTTAGTGATGTGTGATGCGTTCCAGTTAACATAATTTTACTATGCCATTCATTTTTTAAATATGATTTAAATGTTATTCTTAAATGTCATAATTTGCATTGAAAATAAGAATAAATAAAAAAGGTACATTAGAAAGATGCAAAATAGAAGTAGTTTCAAGTGTTCTTGGACAGTCGTAACGGTTGCACGAGTATCATATATCCACTAGATGGCGGTTTTTGTAAACATATTGTACAGATGCCATGATTTTTAAATTGTGAAACACTTTTAGAAGTCAACTAATAATAGAAGATATGTGAGGGGAAAGCAGCAGACCATGTATCACATGATAACCCAGTGATATGGTCATAGTTACAGTAATTATGTAACAAGGACACTAAAATCAATGAGTAGAACAATCGATAAAAACTAGCACTGATGGTATAACAACAAAGTAGTCTGGTTGAGGCATAAATTGTATTTTTGCCTACAATATGTTCAATAAATTACCTGATAAACATTCACAGTTGAAAGTTGCAATTTAATAAATAAATGATTTGTTTGATGTTTAAGATGTCCTTATATGTGCCTGTAAGAATCCAGTGGCAGAGATTTCAGTCATCACTTTTTTTCGTGTACGATTAAAATACTATGCTGAAATACATGATTTCATGTCTTATGTTGCTGTGGCATCATTTATTTTACTTTGTTCTTCAGAAAAAATGTGACTCTGCTGAATAATGCAGGCCAAAAGATAGAAAATTGTCCAATAAAATTGTCTCATTAGGGCCGAGCCCTCTCGTTTTCCTCCAGGGAATCATTTTTGTGTGAAATCTGCCTCTGAACAGAATATCCCGTGTCGGTTATCCTGTAGTATTCGTTGCTTTGTAAATTCATTACTGTTAATTGACTAATCATGTGTAGTATGGCATCTACTCGCTACACAAAATCACTTTCCTCTCCAGCTGGACCGAGATGTATCACGTGAACGATTAGTTTAAAAAAGGTGATTCATCAAAGTCTTTACAGCCTGACAACGTGCGACATCCTCCGTCATTTCCAGTGTCTTGCCACCGGGAATAAAGATAAAATCTAATGAAAAACCCATCAGTGGGCCAATCAAACTGTCCAACTCCCAGCGCAATTTAGTTTGTACCATTAACACATCATTTATGGTCAACACGGTGTGTAATTCACTTAAATCTAGCACCATACAAGGCCTGATTGAAGGCTTTGTTCGATCAATGAGTGCGCTGCATGGCGGACCCCTGTGGGTACATCCCAAAGTCTGTCCGTCTGCTGGCTTCATACATGTTAAAAGAATATATGGACAAAAGACAAAACAAATGATGACATCATAAAACCCATTTTCCATAGCAAAAGAGAAGATAAAGTCACATCTTTGTTCATACTTAAAACTCATTATGTGCATTTTAAATTTACAGTGCCCCCACTATTATTGGCACCCTTGGTAAATATGAGCAAAGAAAAGATAAATCTACATTGTTTCTCGTTTCAATCTTTTATTTGAATAATCTAAAAAATTCCATCTTTTCAGTGGATCAAAACAATTTGAAGTGGGGGGAATATCACGTTGTAAAAAATAGTTTTTCTTCCATACATATTGGCATCCTTGTATTAAATACACTGACTCTGCAACCTCGATTGATGAGGAAAACACCTCTGAGTGTTTTCTTTTCAGTCTGATGAGGTTTGAGACATTGAGAGTCCTCCGAGCCCACAAAGAATTTCTCCAGATCCTTCAAATATTGGTGCTCCCTCTTCTTAAGTTCATCCCACTCATTGTCTATAGGGTTCAGGTCAGGGAACTGGGGTGGCTGTGCCAATTTTTTTCTGTTTTAAGAAATGTGTTGATTGAAGATCAAACCACAACCCATTTTAATATTTCTAGCAGAACAAGTCAGGGTTTGATTCTTATATCTGTTGGGATTTGACATAAAACACAGTGCCATGTATCTGATCAAGATGTCCAGAACCTCTGGTATAAAAGTAGGTCCACAACAATAAAGATCTGGTGGTATATGTAACTGTGGACGTGGGGCACTTTTTTATCCCTGTGTGCTCCAAACTTATATTGTGTTCTTGCTGGCAAAAAACTCTCTTTAATTTCATGGCCATAGACCTCAGTCCTGTTTGAAGATCCAGTATGGCAGATTAATATGGTGGAGTTTATTTTTGCATGATAGCAGAAGATGTGTTTCTTGAACAGTGTCCCAAACAACTTATGGTGATGGAGGTGCAGTTTTATCTTATTTTTCTTAATTTTTTCTTTAATTTTTTATGACAATAAAAATTCAACTAATTTCTGCCGTTCTCCATCTGTGATCTTTGAAAAGTCTTTGGCCACTCAAAATAATCTCTTTGCTGTGCTTTAAGACAATATAGACACTCATTCTCTTTCAGTCAGATTTTCAACATGTCCATTAAAACTTCTTAATTATTGCCCTGATGTTGGAAATTGGAATTTGGTTTTACCCATTGTGATGAATGATTAAGGGGGTTTGGGCTTTTTGTTACTTAATATTATTCTCCTGTGAAACAAGAAGTCATGACAGGACAAAATCATATTTCTAGTCACCTTGATGTGCTCAGAAAATTTCAATATTTATGAGAATATACTTGGGAGATATTTTACTCATAAGAATTTCTAGGGGTGCCAATAATTGTGGCCAGGGTGTAAAAGAGATTTTTTTCTTCACAATGTTATATATCCCCCACTTCAAACTGTTTTACTTAAACGAAATGTTGGAATTTTGTAGATTTTTAAAATAAAAGATCGAAACGAGAAACAATGCAGATTTATCTTTACAGTCTTCTTTGCTCATACCAATGGTGCCAATAATAGTGGAGGGCACTGTAGTATAATTTGCATGTACACTTACCAACATGTATGTTTCCTAGTCAAATGTGTGGTCTTACACACATTGGTCTTCAACACATTCTTATAGTCAAATGTGTGGTCTTAGGTTGAGCTTGTTTTTAACTACGTAATATGAGACGGCTGGTAAAAAAAACAATTGTCCACTAACCGAAGAACCTTCATAATCCTTGTTTTTATTATAAGCATAATACAAGGACTTAATGCCGATTTGTTTGACAAAGAAAATGCTAATTGTTACAACTGGCAACAATTGTAAGTGATAACAACGACTTTTTTCTGGCTCCCTGTTCTTTTGGACATGCCTGCACAAGTCTTCATTTTATTTGTTTAGTAAAAAATTTTGTTAGGTAACAAAAACAATCTATAGGAAAACAACAGGGTAAAATAAAACCTTAAAAAATTGCTAATTCTTGTAATCGTGACACCAGAATAAATGAGTGATTTTGACACTTATGTAAATAAAACGACGGAGCGTCCTAGTGGCCTAAAAAATCCTTTATGTATTTTACATAAAATAATTCTCCTTACAAAAGTCAAAACATCCATGTTTATCATGTTTCGCATGTATTTCATATGTTCAACTACGCAAACACATGTACTCGGCGATGTGCTTCTCGCCGTGCTCTTTAGACGTCATTATAAACATCTCTATTTGTTTTTCCTCAGGGGTTAATGTTGTGCAAAACCCCCCATCCATTATGCCTTGATGAGGCTTCTGGGAGGATTTGTGGGAATCGGGAGGGCTGTAGCAGAACCTCAATAGAGACCGGTTGAGCTCTGAAAAGATCATAAAAGCCTCATCTTCAAGGGTCTCTGTGTGGTTGGCTCCCGGGAGCCGTGGGGTCGCGGCAACTGCTGACCCATTGAGTTGACTTGACCGTTGGGGCCCCATTAAAGTCAAACTTCACTAGCTCAGAGGGAATTTGATTCGGCTGAACTGCCTTGTTTTTCTGGGAAACACTTGGAATGCATTAGACTCAATAATAGCGGTACATGGAGAGGTCTTTCATTAGAAAGAATGGACCAGTGTACAAGACCCTAACTGCTCCATTCCAGGCTAGCCAGTCTGATTTGCAGCTCCTCAGGGGTCGCCATCGCTTTTTCTGTTATTTATGAGTCTCCCGGTACACACACACAAACATGCAAACCATGGGGTGTTGGCACAAAGGGTGATAAAAATAGCCCGGGGATGTGGCGAGGGAGATGAAACACGAAGAATATTCAGTCACGGTTGCATTGACAAAGGGAACTGTTTTTATCTTTGAAGATTATCAGCGCAAACAGCTACGCATAACAGTTGATGGAAACCTGAGAGCTCATCTTGTGATCTTGGGTTCAACATCAGTAAACATGTCACGACTGTGACAGAAGGTGGAAGGCCGTGGGCCAGGGGTGAGAACAGGTGAGAAAGAGTGAAATCTAAGACGGGTCTTCGACCAGCAGTTATCACCCACAGCTGATGGGAGACCACAGTCGTCCACAAGCTGCTTAGTCAGCATGACTCCCCCCGAGTATACACCTGCTTTGAGACTTTAACCCGCGTGAGGATACAACTGACAGTGCCACTGTTAAAAAAGTGTGATTGCCGGGATGGTTCTATGCATTTTTAAGGTTTTCTTGGGTGTTGCTAAGGGTGTCAAAACAGATGAAAAAAACATTTATTCACCCTCGTGTCATTCTAAACGTTTATGACTTTCGTTGTTCTGTACGTCACGACAGACTTTGGTAACATTGGCCCCCTTTGATCTCCACTGTATGGACATTTCTCAAAATATCTTCTTTCGTGTTGTGCAAGAAAGAGTCATATACAGCCTGACACTAGGGTGAATAAATGATGACAGATCCCTTTAACGTTCAGGGTAAGTGGTTATGAATTATGAGATCATGTTTCAACTGTAATAATTAATTTTCCAGCTGAGAACCTCAGCTGTCCTTCCTCTCTGCTGTTCTTCATGATTCAGACGAACACAGAACAAGAGTGTAATCACACTCGGCCCCCTTTCCGCTTCTCCATGCCCTGAATCTGTGGTGGTCTGCTGGGGGTTAAAGACGGGCTCTTTAGAGAAAGACAGACGGATCAGAACTGCTGTGTAATTAACACTGAGCTCTGATAGCAGCTTGCAGCTGCACGCGTGCAGTAATCACTGCTGTCTGCTTTGTGCTACACGGATACATGTGGGCACGGTGGCAAATTCATAGCGAGCGGTATAGAAGCATCTGGCCGCTTTTACAAACGCAGGGCAGTAAGCCTTGACACACATACAAGTCTCCTCAGTAAATCACAGATCCTGTGGTGCTTTTTAACGTTAGTGACTCATGATACAACAGTCTCAGATGCATCCGTCTGTCTTAAATGAGTCACAGGCCATTTAACATGAGACTTGCTGAAAGATGCAGAAGTGGATGCGGATGTTTTGTAAGTAAAATTGTAATTAAATGAAATAAATACTGCACTTCTTGAGCTGCTAAACTGACTTTTGTTGTTTTTCTAAATGATGACAATAAAAGATTGGGTAACACTTTCCTTGAAGCATGTATGTATAATGCATGATAAAAGTAGTTTTAAAGCATTGTAATTTACCTTTTAAATGATTTTAATGTCTTATAAATAATTGTTATTACTGTTAATATATTATAAAACTTAGCAATTCATTGTTACACTTCACATTTTAAATTGGTTATAATTCGTTACAGACACATATAATTCATTACAACACACATTATGAAGAATTTTAATGCATTTTACCCTTTAATAACTCTTTATAATGCATTATAAATAAATGCTTCAGGGAAAGTGTTACTAAATATTCCGTCATTTACAATAAAAACAATCCAGATTATAGCGATGCGATTTTTGACTTTTAGAGCCATTAGTTGTCATCAGTTGTCAGATTTACCTATAATCTTACCTATAATACTTCTATCTGAGTTTACTGCCGGGTTGCTGTTTTTAATAATATTTTTCCCAGCATCAGGATCAATACGGATGCATTTTTCATAATCCATTTAGACACAATCATCCCGGCAGACATCTTTGAAATGGAACAGGACGCTAAACTTCCTCAGTGGAGATGTCCATTGTTTCTATTGAGACTGTTATTGGAAAGCGATGCATTATCAGCGCAACTACTATTTGCTGCTAAAATCACAGCAGCAGCCTTTTAAATCAGTAATACATACGTTGCCATTTCTGCTCATAATAAAACGAAAATTCTGTCATTATTTCCTCGCTCTCATATTACACTTTTAGAACTTAGTATATGGTGCAAAGGTGAATGAGGTCATACATTGTATTAAAAAGACGTGTTCCATATTCATGGATGATATTAAGTGATGGGACCAGCAGAAACGTGGGCTCATTGCACTTGGAGAAGCAAGCAATCATGTAGCAACTTCAACGATATTTACATCGATCAGAACCAGATACCATAGAATAGTTATTAATGGGACGTGATAGTGATGTGACTTTAAAAGTAGTAAGTGGTTAGAGCAAGGTGCCAAGGTCTTGGGTTAGATCCCAGGGATTGCACATACTCAGACACACATGTATAATACAACGCAATGTTATTCGCTTTGGATAAAAGCGTCTGCCTAATGCATAAATGTAAATGTGACTTCTCACTACTGCCAGTTACTAAATATAGCAACTATACAAAAATCAATGCACTGACCTTTATAATTTCTAACAAAATAAAGATAATACTTCCTCGTTCTCATTTTTCAAATAGTTGAATAGAACAGAGTGACAGAATTCATTCTGAAATGTGTTGTGTTATCCACAATCTAATCTTGATGTGAAAGTCACTGTGACTTTGGTGTTTGATCACAGGAGTTGTAATGAGTGAGAGAGAAGCCGTTATTGATCTGAAGGGCTTCGATTGCGTTATCTAACCTAATGCAGCTGCCAGACATTTCAAGTGACCACGCTGTGTTCTAAATGGAAAAACACAACACTGTTCCTGTCTGTGGGGGCGAAAGATCACAAGGAAAACAACAACGCTGCACTAGAACATGTCAATATCTCAAACCCAGTGATCTGCTTTGAACTGACTGGACAAGTAGTTCTACTGTACGTCAGCATTATATTATAGAATTGCTCGGTTGGGGTCATGTTGTCTTATGTACTCTTGTGTACTCTTGTGTATATATTGTTAAGATGATGCATTTTGAATAAATTTAATTATCTCTTATTAAAACATAGGTCCACGCAGAGGCGGACTGGGATGCAAAATTGGCCCTGGATTATTTTGGCCCACATCGGCCCTCCACCATTTCTGTCGAGCGGGGGGTTGTTTGATGGCATCAGCCCTCCACCATTTCTGTCGATAGGGGCGGGAAGGGTGTTTTATGTAATGTGTCATTGCGTTACATGCATACGTGTCCGACTCGCTTATGCCTTCACTTTGCGTGCACTCACATTTATAATACGTCCGTCTGTTCGACCCAAGCGTCCGTTCTGGCCCCATACGTTAGCGGCCTACGGGAAAAGTTCCGGTACTCCAGATGGCCAGACCGCCCCTGGTCATGCCTGTAGGCCGTCGGTGGGACAGCCGTTCTGGATTTTTACAGAATGTCCTACTTGCCAGTCTGCCCCTGGTTCCATGAAGGTACTTTAAGGGGTTTGCGGTGATTATATCATAAAATGTTCTCAAGTTCTTACATGAAGGATTACTCTAATGACATGAGTCTCTCTAAAGGATGAGCGAGAGGGCACTGCTACCTTTTTAAAGCTTATAAATAATGAGCAACCCAATAAAAGATGCTTAAATAATGAATGAGGGCAACTCAGATCACATACATATAAACTTTAGACTAACCTGCAATGTTAAAAACCAAAGCAGCACACTGTTGCCCATACGCTGGACGCGCAGTTATTAAACTTACTATGGTTAAAATACCCAAAGAGGGTGATTTGATTTCAATGTTATAGATTTCAGCTCATGTTTTGTTAAAGGAAAATAGTGTGTGTTTTTAGTAGTGTTTGTAATCTCAAGCTGTCTGGTTTAAGAAATGCGATATTGTTTCTAGAATATCACACAATCTTGTGAATAATTCCTCGATGGTACGCAATGTTCAGTGATGCAAGTTCTGCAATTTGGATGGTAGAGAAGAAAACCACGTTATGGAAAAACCACAACGACACCTGTGAAATAAAACTTGCTGTCATTCTTCTATTGTTTTTGATGCTACCAAAGGTATTCAGGAAAGATAGTGGGAGAGAGTATCAGTAGAGGTCCTGACGTTGGTCTACTTTATAATTGATAGATCTGAGTTAAGTTTCAGGGCTAGCGTTACACACCCAGTTGGATCTCCTTCAGGTAGATCTACGTTAGCGGCACAAGTCAATCCATTTTACGTCCAAAACACTCACTTCACATCACTAGGACTGTGATGTTTAGCATATGGACAATTCAAACATTATGGACGAGACATTTTGTGTTATGGATGTGACATAAAATGCTCAGAGAATCAATTTGGTTCGATTATATTGAACCATCTGTTTATATTTTACTGAACCCTTGTTGATAGAGTCTAAACAAAAAAATATGTAAATAAAGGAAAATAAACATGCGTTATGGATGTGACTAAAAAAGGATGTGATTTTTGGGAGACGATCAACTTTGTAGGATTTCTGTAAAACAAAATGTACAATCCTGAAGCAATAATACCCATTGAATGGAGAAGCGATGCCTCTTTATAGAACATGAAATAGTTACTTTATATTAATTTATTGTGTCCATTTATGAGGAATATGTAGCGTTATGGATGTGACAATCCTGAAAATGGCACTTACCTGACTATGAAAAATCATGCACTAAAAATAAAACAAATACTTTAAATTTAAAAACAGATCTCACATGGGTATTTGATCCACCAAATGTTAAAATCTGTGCTGTTACAATAGTAAAAACGTATGTTTTTCGTGGTAAGGTTGACATTTTCACGAAATTGCCCAGCTGGGAAATGTGATTAGGAACAGATTTATTTTGTTTGTTTCGAACATCTGCATATCTAGAGTGCAGTAATGTGACACTTTTGGTTTATTAATGACACTTTGTAGACAGAATTGCTCTTCACAGTTTTTGGTGGTAACTGGTCTTGGATTTGACAGTTTCTTACAAAACCAACATGATGTTAAAGGCCTAAGATGAAAGGAATAATACTGAATCATTTTGAACCAAGAAATCTTATGGAATAATTGTATTTTTTCTTAATTGTTTGGGGAAAGTTGATTCATAAAGATTCACGCATTTGTTTGAAAGGGCAGAAGAGACACATTGAATGCAATGTTCTCAAACATGCAAAGCAGGAATTGTGGTCATATGCTGTAGACTTTTGCAAAGAACAGACCCTCCCAAATCCACCTTTTTTTCATTCATGATCCAGATGAAGCTGGTCTTTTTGCTTAAGAGTTCTACACTCAAGAAACCAATCCATGGCCTTCGAATGTGATGGAGGAATAAAAACAGCATGCACCGTTGTGAGGCATTCTAAACAAACTATAGAAGCTGCTGTTTATATAAAACATCAATCGTAGTGTTTTATTTTCATTTTGCTTTATTGATTAAATACAGAATCAGTTCTCTAAAAAGAACGTTGAGTAAAATATGCTTGGTTAAATCAAAATAGAAAATATCCATATTGGACCCAACTGTTGGTTGAACCATCCCAGCATAGGTTTATTTAAAGCCAAATATTGGGTTTGTCCAACCTGATCGCATCGGAATTCGTAACCATTTTACACGGTGCCTAATTCTCATGAATTGGTACAATGTGAATCATATATACAAAAATGTACACACTGTAAAACAATTACAGGAAATTTACTGGTAATTTCCTCCCAGTACTTTTCCGACAATTCTGTTAATCCTAAAATATAATTGATATATTTTTTATGAAAAATAAGATTTTTTTTGTACAAAAGTAAAACCCTCATGTGATGCATAATCATAAACCAGTGAAATAAGACACAACCACCGTTTCTGATATTTCCTTTAAATGTCAATGGCGTGTGTTTGAAAAGGGTATACATTTCCACAACTCACTCCACACTAACATTTTACTACCTGGTCACTTAAAGGTTGACGAGTAGATTCATCATTGTCAGGCAGATGAGATTTCACTGAATGTTTCATTGAGCAGTGTAAGGTAACAATACACACAAGAAACAGACACACTGTCATAGTCTATCTTTGGACGGAAGAGTATATTCAGTATACACAACAGATACACTGTATACAGTAAATATATGTAAGCAGTACAGGGAAAAATCTCATAAGGTTAGTCATCAAATAAACCGGCAATTACCTAATACAGCATCCATGCTGCTCGCTAAATAGTATTAGTCTTACTGTAAACTGCAGAAACCACAATGCGGTTCCTCAGCTGTGCAATAACAACCAGTCAGAATAGTGCCGACTTTGGCACAAACAAGCAGCACTCACGTTTTCTTTAGAAATGGTTTTACTAACTCATGAAACTCAATAAAACCCCCAAAACATGACTGAAGGCTCCACATTTCTGTTCGAACTGAAACAACAAACCAATTAGGGGTGGAGCCGGTTTCATTATTGCGGCTACTTTTCTGTCGAATCAGCCCACGCGGTGCAAGGATGTGGTGTCTTTTGATTGTCAGCGCGGCTGAAAGGCCACTTTAAATTTCAAGGCTTTCTTTCACATTCCACATTTGCTTTGGGTCACTGCAAAGCCCTGTTTCCTAACCATCTCCCGAATACTTTCTCAACTTAAGTATATGTTTCTGTCCTGCACAAGTGGCCAACGAGACGTGGTTAGATGTTAACAGCCATCTCATTTGGATCTGGAACGCCTCAGATGACTTAGACAGACAAGTTCTCTTAAAGGGGTCATGTGGCGCGGACAGAGTGTTTTTCTCCAGTGTGTTATGAGTTGCCTATGCATGTATTAGACACGAAAATTGCAAAAGATTTAAGTGTCGGAGCAAAAGATGCATTCCATCTAAAAGCAAAGGCACACCCAGACCTGCCTGAAGCGCCACACCCCCACAAATCTAAGTCAGCGATTTGACAAAGATGTGTATACATGATTACAGGTTAAATCCGCTGTATTTTCCACATACCGTGCATGTTTGTATCTCCTCTTTGCCCCGCCTCTCTGAATCGCATTTTACGAAGCTCATGGCTCTGAATAGCGAGGTGTGCTATGATTGGCCAGTTAACCAGTGCGTAGTGATTGGTCAAATACTTCAAGCGTGTGATGGAAATGTAACGCCTCTTACCATATTTGGAACATCAGGTTCCTTTTCAATTGTACTGATAGGTAGACCCACCTCATTTGTGTTTACATTTGGGCGGTCTAAGTCAAATCAGACCACCAACTGATGTAGATTTGTGGGGGTGTGGTTATACGAGGCGTTTCAGACAGGTCTGGGTGAGCATTCGCTTTTAGACACAATGCATCTTTTGTTTTGACACTTTCATTTTTGTGATTTTACGTGTCTAATACATGCATGGGCGACTTTTAACACACCAAAGACAAATAAAACAGGTATTCACGCCCTATGACCCCTTTAACTCCCTTTAAGAAAACACAAGCCACTCTGTAGACAACATGCAAGTAGTAAATGTCGCTTTTCTTGAGGGATTTCATGTTATTCTAATCCCAGGAAACAAACGACTGTGTCTGTCAGAACCATACGAATTCAATCAGCCTGAGCTCATGAAAGCAATAATGGGATCCATTTTGGTTCGACTCTGTTTTGTGATTTAGTTAATGGAGTTTTATCATGTCCTTATAGTTTTTATCGATTTTAGCCGTTCGCTACGATACGGTGAACTGAAAGGTTAGTTAATCACATGAATGCATCTAGGTTTTGCCAATGTATCTTTAACACCCAGCAGACATCACAATGTTCATCCTGTATACGTTTAGTATTTGCATGGTATCTGAAGGCAGCGATGTAAATCTTGTGGTTTAAGTCAAATTTATTGATTTGTCAATAAAGACCAGATTTGTTAATCTGGTCATTGTGCTGTCCTGTAGATCAGTTGGCAACTTTATACCTACACATGTGCAGCTGGGTCATTGTTACCAGTCCTTAAACATTCAATTAACTTGTGTGAGCAATATAGTAAAGTGGATATATATATAACTGAAGAGCTCTTTTCGAAAACACATTAAGTGCCAAATAAAAAAAAATGAGTTAGTCATGCCATTTTACTGTGTACTAAACCTATACACTGCTCCATCAATGTTTCATGCCAAATCGCTGTATTTCCTTGTTTAAAATGTTCTGCAAGATGCAGTTTCTTTCCAAAACGCTATAAATCCCGAACCTGTTTTTAGGCTAAATGCAATGTGTCCTCTCAACCAATCAGAATTGGCTCGTTAGTGGTATTTGTATGTGTTATTTCTAAATTATTTGTTGTATATGGTGGAAAATATTGAAACATGAAATTGAAAATATTTATTTTATTTTACTATTTACTATCTATTTTTTTGGCTGTTATTTATTTCATGCATTTGCATTTGTTTGATTTATATTAATTTATAGTATGAGTCCCTGATGTCATGTGTTTCATGTTCTCTTGTTTGTTTGTTTTTAAAAAGAAATAAACCAAAAATAATTAAAAAAGGATGGATTTGTAGCGTTTTGAAAAAAATAAAAATAAAAATTGAATTAATAATCGACAATATTGTTGTCTCATTTAACAATCATTGTTTAACATGTTCAGACTGAGCCAACTGACCATTTTAACAGGATAAATTGAATATTAACAAAATGAATGGGTCTAGGTAAAAAATGTCATTTTCTTGAAAACTATTAAATTGGATTTATGGCGTTTTGGAAAAGAGCTCTTCATGTATAGTTTACATAAACTCATAAAACTGCCAATTTACATGTTATCATCATGAAATACTGTACATACCAGAATTTCTTTTTAGATTGTATACAGGTCATCGAATAATATATGATCATAACCCCATCAGCATCACACGATCAATGTTGCTGATAATATTTTATGAGTCAGACTGGTCTCTCTATATGAAGGTGACCTTTTCAATCGCAACAAAAAGGGCCGGAGCGCTTTATAAGACAAAAGAGATTTTCGAGCAGGGAATGTTTTGACGCCGTAAGCTCTGTGGGTGTTCCTGTACTGATAATCATAACAAAGGTGACTAGCATTATAGGATATAGATGATTATTAACGCAAAATGTCATCTAACATGAGAACAGTGACCCGAAGCCCGGGTGTTTATTTTCTCTGCAGTGGCCTTACGAGCGGCTATACCCGGTAAGCTGATTTCCGCTGCGGTTGTACAAGAGCTCTATTTAAAGTGGGCCAGCGGCGTTGCTTAATTCTACTTCACTGCTGGATTAGCGTGTGTCATTACAATGATGCCACGGTGTGATTACCTGGGTTTGTAAAGACAAGTATTAACTAAACCAGTGGTTCTCAAACTTTTTTGGCTTAAGTACCCCTTTGACCAGACAACAACATTTTACATTTAAATTCAGTGAAATGAGAGTCAAACCGTTATTATATCTACATTTATTAATTAATTTTTTATGCATCTTTGTGTAGTCCTAATTTCATATATAAATACTATTATCATAATTTATTGATTTTCATTATTTAAACGTAAGTTTCTCTCACGTACCCCCTGCAGTAAAGTACGCGTACCCCCATTTGAGAACCACTGAACTAAACAAATGGATATTTGAAGGCCTGCGTATTAGGAACTTTTCACCCAAAATGACCACATATCTTTAACGAATCATACATGTGACCCCGGGTCAGTTTATCGAAATTGAGATTTCTACGTCATATGAAAAAGCTGAAAAAATAAGCTTTCTATTGATATATGGTTTGTGAGGATAGGACACTATCTGGCGGAACAACAACTGTTTACAAAGCTGGAATCTGAGGGTTCATAAAAAGCAAAATATTGAGAAAATCACCTTTGAAGTTGCTAATCTGAGGCACTGCAGCAGGCCATCCACTCACAAAAAGAAAGTTTTTATACATTAATAGTAGGAAATTTATCTTATATAAATATATCTTCATGGAACATGATCTTTACTTAATATCCTGATTTTTTGCATAAAAGAAAAATCAGTATTTTTTACCCATGCCTTGTATTTTTAACAATTACTAAAAATGTTCCCGTGCTAATTAAGACTGGTTTTGTTATCCAGGGTCCCAAATGTGTTGTAGAGCAGCTGCATATTTTTGCACATCTCTAGGTTGTAAATGAAAACAATACTAGGATTGCACCACTTTGTATTTTTCTATCATCTATCCCTGAATATGTTTGTTGATACTCAGGCAGAAAGATTGTGTGCTGAATACTGATTTAAAGACGTGAACTCTTTACAGCAATGTAGACAAAAGGGACATTCATTTTCTGGACGGCAGACAACAAAATTGAGAATTCACCCCGTAATGGGGTGAATTACATTACATTCACATTTCTTGCCAGTCAATAATAACTAGCGTTCAATACCACGTTGTTATACCAGTTGAGAGCTGCCTCAGCGTGTTGTTTTGATAGACCTTTAAAATGCCCTAATTTCACATTTTAAGTGGAATTTTAAGTAGGAGACTAGACAAAAATGTGTTAGTCTAACAACACCCGGTCGCCCTGCCAAGAGGTTACTCTGACTGACGACCCATATTGACTCCTTGAATGGCCTAAAGCGAATCTGTGATGTTATGCTTTTCACGGTGCGTTTTCAACTACCATTGATCATAATAGTGACAAAATCACACGTTGTGATTTACCGTAAAGGTTGTAGAAAGTGTTTGTCTACACATAGAGTAAATACAGTTGTGTTTACGTTGTTCAAGTAATTCATGCCACTTCACATTCCTTACACATTCCAAAATGAAATAATACATAACATAATGCACTCGGTGTGGGGTGTTTCACACTCAAAACATTATGCATGACTATTTTTAAGCTCTTAAGAAGAGCCAGGATGGTTTAAAGACAACAGGTGGACATGTTTTTATTGCTGCTGGGTTGCATCATTTCACGGTTGGGTTACCCCAACACACATGGGCGGCTTTTTTAGACTCTTCTCTGAAATGTTGGCCTTCCTTCTTGAAAAATAAAATATGTTGGTATACTCACTATATGTTGGATGTAGTCACTAAAACTGTGATTATACTGCATTCTTAATTCCAGAGTAACACGCCGTGTAATGTGCTTGTTTATTACCATCTTTTTTACCCGATTAATACCTTTAAAGGAATAGTTCACCCAAAAATGAAATTCTGTCATGAACTACTCACACTAAAGTAGTTCCAAACCTGCATTATTATAAAAATTGTTAGCGACTGGGATTTCTGGGGCACCATTGACTACCACAGTAGAAATAACTATTGCATCATTTTTTTGTTCTGTTGAATTGGAAGAATTCTGTTGATTTGAAGAATGTTGTAGGATTTTGGGGCACCTTTGACAACCATTTAAACCATTTTAATATTAAAGATTCATTTCTTACATTTTTCCAAATATCTTTCTTTGTGTTTAACAAAACAAAGTAATACATGTTGAGAGTAAGTAATTCAAGCAGGATTTTCATTTTTGGACGAACTATCCCTTTAAAATGACTTTTGTTGGTAGTTTATATTCTGATGTAGTCACTTATAATGTGATTATTCTGTAATAAAGAACAAATCCTCCCTGTCCTTTCAAAACATGTGATGTCACAATTCACTGTCTTTGAGGAAATAGAAAAAACACACTCCCTTTTATGGGATATAGATACCGTGCTGTTTAAGTTGACAAGCACTTTTTTATACCTTTTATCGGGCAGGTATTTGCAAACATAAAGTGACAAACATAAAGGGTTCAAATAATAATGATTTATGGCAAGAAAAAATAAATAAAGACATTTTGAGATACGAGATGTTAGACGGACATCAGCTATCAGGGTTTTTTTTGTAAAAATGTCTACAAATTCTTGAATCAAGATGCATTTTCTTGACGAGCAAAATGACCTAAGAATGCCTATGGGGTAAGAAAAATAATCTTGAATTAAGGGTTATCTTTTTCTTAGTCACTCAATTCAAGATTATTTTCTCACCCCATTCGCAAATATTTTTGCTTGTCTTAAGCACAAATTCACTGAAATTTCATTATTTTTTTACAAAAAACTAGACTTATTTTCTTAGGTCAATTTACTCATCAAGCAAATGCATCTTGATTTAAGAATGTTAAGACATTTTTACTGGAAAACAAGAAAGTCGAAGTAAGAAAGTCATTTTTTGCAGTGTACATTGTAAATAATTAAAAATACTTTGTTTCAATTCAAGCACGTCACAGCTTATGAAACAGTTGACGCATTAATGTGAAATGACTAAACTACCATCACGTTGGTTTTCAGTAAGAGACCACCCCATTATCTTGCCAGTGACATCATTGTGGTGTCCATAGGTGGAGCTGTAGGGGACAAAGAGAGGGACCACACAGCTGCAAGTTCCTCAACCTCAGTTAACTCCACGCGCGCTCGACCCCGCGCGCGACACGATGCCGTCAGCATCGACTCTTCTGCTGCTCTAGGAAGCAGATTTCTCCGATCATCGCGATCAAAAGGCGTGACCGTCTCACGATATCCTGCGTGGATCTGGAGGACAGTGAATGAAGTACGTAGACAGGAGGAGGCGTAGACCGAAGCTTCATCCTGGTTTTGCGTGTAACGTTGGAGGATTTTGTTACATTGTTGCGAAAACAAAGGATCTGGATTCTCCGGAGAGTCTGAAAGCTGGTTTATGGCGATGAAGAAGAACAATTCAACGAAGCGGGTAAGACATCGAGTCTATTGTCAATGTGAAGTCTCTCTACACCGGGATCAAACACCGCATCGCGCGCACTTTAAACACTATTTGTACTTACTTAACAATACATTTCGGAAACTGCATCGCGTCAATGTTTCATTTGAGATGTGATGTCAAGCTGCGCGGTTAAAGTCGATATAGCGGTATTTTCAATATGCATTTTTTATTTAAAGTTGAGCAGGTTTACGATGAGGAAATTAGGAAGACTTTTTGCGCTTCGTGCAATATTTATTCGTAGTTACATACTTGCTCCGTTATGTGTCCGTCTTCAAGAAACACATTTGTGGTTTTATTAGGGTGAAACCATCCTTTGTTGGATTGACTGCCATTAAAATATTAAACATTAATAAATTAGTATGGTCCATGTAGAGAGATAATGGTAAAATTGTGGTTTTATTGCATTTCTTCAAATGCCGTTAAATTGTGGTTACTGTAGTATTGTTCATTTTCCTAAGAGATGTTTTAAGATATTATACTCGGCGTGTTTACTCAAATATTATTCCCATATAGACCATAGTGGCATTAGTATTTTTTTATTTTCTTACAATATTTTTTATTGTTTATTAGTTGTCTGTATTGATTTATTTGTTTTTATTTGCTCTGAATATCGCGCAGGAACGAATATATACAAAATAATTATTCATAATATCTCTGTTTTGAAAATGACGTGTGTGTGTGTGTGTGTGTGTGTGTGTGTGTGTGTGTGTAGTGTCAGAAGTAAGCGCTAGGAATGTGATATAATCTAAATCTACATAACAAAGACATGGTCTTTAAGAAAGACCCCCCTTTCTGTCTCCATGGCCGTGTCTCAAACCCTAGCGAGCTTCCATCCTAGACAACACATTTGGGGATCATAGGCCTATGAATGTCAAGAAGTGCTGTCTAGGTAGGCCTTCAGGCTTTGGAACGTGGGACACCCCACTCGGACCCTTGGGAACCGTTGAGATAATCTCTTTTCTCTCATTTTGTCTTTGTAAATGCAGGGCCCTCAGGACGCCAATCAACAGCCCGCGCAGCCCGACAAAACCGGCTGGATTCGCAAGTTCTGCGGCAAAGGGATTTTCAGGGAAATTTGGAAAAACAGATTTGTGGTGCTGAAAGGAGACCAACTTTACATTTCTGAAAAAGAGGTTAGTCTACTTATATACCTTTATATTCTTTTCTCTTTTTTGGGGGGATGTTGTCATTATTTGACTGAGGAGATGACAGTATTGCTCACTTTAAATCACAAATTTCCTTTTTGATGGATATCAGTCATGACCAAGACATCTTGGTGTATAATGGCAGAATTTTCATATTTGGGTGAACTATTCCTTTAATAGCGTGCCCTGGTCGGTTGAGGCTTACTGTGGTCTTAGTGCCTATAACACCTTTATCCAATTGCAGACATAGTTCTGGGATTAGAGCTGGACGCCAGGGCTCAGATGAACACGATAATATTGTAAACAAACACTCGTTCTCTGCAAGTCCACAGTGAAACACACAATGTCAATACTTTGCCTTTTAAACAATGTTCCTCTCATTTCCCGAAAAATGTTTCCAGAGAGGTTTAACAAGTTTCAGAATGCGATATGTAAGATGTACGAGGACTCTTTAAGTACAACCTCAGTGTTTGTCTTCACCGTGGCGGATTTACTGCAGTGTGGGTGTAGAGGAGAAGCATGATTGAGTTTGAGTCATGGTCACGCACAAGACCGTTTGCTGCGCTCAGCATCAGATCAAACAATGCAGAGGAAGCATATGGGCTCTGGCTCGCAGCTCAGGAGGAGGATTGACCCTTTTAGTGCTTAACAGACTGAGGTTTCATCATGCTGGTGTCTAGATGTTCGCCTCCAGCTGTCTAGACAGACAACAGTTTTAATGATCCAGCAGTGTCGTTGTTTCAGATAAACACAACGAGAATGTGAATATAAAATATCCCAGTTGGAGGAGTTAAACGTGTTTTATTTTTGTCCAATAGACATTCCTCCAAAAATATACAGTGATGTTATTTCACCGCGTTTTTACTACGGTAAAACCATGGCAGCACTGTATCATGACTTTTCTCGACAGAAATTCAAGAAAGAATCCGTAAGATTTAATATGAAAAACTAAATTGCGGTTTTGCAGTAGGAAGCAACTATAGTGTTTTGGTCCACGTTAATATTTTACACATTTTGGAATTTTGTCATATGAGATTGCACGTTTGGACAGTATGTTTAAGTTAAGAAACGCTCATCGGAGCAGATATCATGTGATTGTTGTCTGGTGTCCCGGTCTGGTCTGGAGATCAGATTCCTGGGAAATGATGTATGGAGCGTACACAGACGTGTGGGAGAGCTTTTCCCCAACGTACTGTATTGCACATTTACATTCCTCTCTCTTCCAATTGCTGCAGGCCGTCAGTCTCGGAGTTATGTACTTTCTCACACTTTGCAAAGTAATACTGTAAATAAAAGTCGTCCTCTTTCCCCTAAATGGCATCAGAACATGAAAAGAGAAGAGAGCGAGAAGCTGCACTTCTGTTTGTGCACTTAAGTCTTTATAAGGAAGTTGTGGTCTTATCTATGTAGAAACTCTTGTATTTATCTTCTGCTTTTTGCAGTGATGTGTCAGGGGCAGATGTGGGTGTAGTGGTCTTGATCTGTTTTAAATGTCCTTTGTCCTCTTTGCTTCCCTAAAATTAAATCAGCTACATCGGCATAAGAGTTTGTCTGCTATGCTTCATTGCTGACTTTCTGCGTTCCTGTTTTCCGTCCCTTCAGTTTGATAACTATTGGTTGATCCAGTTCTCTAAAAGCTATTTCACCTAAACGTCCTACTTGCTTTTAAAACATAATTTCAAGTGAGAGTACTCACATCGAAAGCTCTTTATCATGGTGCTGATGTCATCGTTTGTAATGATGTTATAGTTTTCACTCAAGGCGTTTTGCAGTGGATTAAAATAGACAGTCAAGTATATGAGAAACTTCATACATTTTGTGTATCGCACAGCAATTGAATTCCCATATTAGTATTGCATTTCCGATAAAAGAGGTGCAGATGTGAATAATATCGAGGGCCAGATGTCTGACGGTTTAATTATTCTAGCTGTGTGAATCAGTGTTATGGAATGCTGAGATGATGCAGTGCAACAGTAAAGGTTTCGGAGACCCCATCGCACATTTGAACAAATCCATGCGGTGTCCAGTTGGATTGCCATGAGCAAAAATGAAATCAGAAAATGAATGAATCATTAGGTCCTGGTATGAGTCTGACTCCCTTTCCCCAAAGAAAAGAGTACTTGTGTTGCCATGCCAGCTACAGTCATGAACTATTTCTGACTTCTTTAGGGTTTTTCTTCCGTTCCGCAAAGTTTCACTAGAAATCTTGCTCAATCAGATGCCTATTACTAATACGAAATTGCAAGTAGCAAAGAATTTAAAGAAACAACGAGACGTTTTTTGACCTTAAAATAATCTCTCCAAAAGATTTTAGTGGTAGGACAACTCTTAACTGGACGAATTATACTACGGCTGCGTGTACTGAACCTGAATGCATTGTGCTTGTGAAGATTTCAGAGCCACCGTTTCACTGCACGAGGGCACAAACACATAAACAAACACAATTTGCGGCGATCCGTCAAAATAAAAGTCTGGTTAACTTAACAAACGCTCTTTGTGGCGTCCCTTCAAAATAAAAGTCCGGTTGACTTGAACAAGTTATAATACTCTCACATTTTACCACACCACCCACCTTGAATTTTTTATATTTCGACCACAGAGTATATTGTTTACTTTAGCAAACTGAAGTAAATAATCTAGTGAAATTGTGCTACTTATCATAAGTTTGTTTAACTTAATTTAAAAATAGCACTTAAATTTAAGTAGACCTAAAAACAAAATGAAAAAAAATTACCAGTAAGATACTTGTTTATTAACATAATTGTACATTATACAGGCATCGGTTATAGGTATCGGCGAGTACCAGGAAAAAATATCGGTACTCGGTCTTCAAAAAATGGTATCGGTTTATCACAACAGTATAGTACTCTTACTTCTGTGGACCACAAAAGAGGAGATTCTGAGAAATGTCTGTTGTTTTGTGTCCACACAACGGAAATCAATAGGGGTCAATGTTTTTTGTTTTGGTTAATAAAAGCTTTCGATATTTGTGTTCAGCAGAAGAAGGAAACCACATTAAATGAATACATTTAATACAAGAACGATGTCTGAGAGACGAGCCCCCATTTAGCCTTGAGGCTGTGCATTCATCAGACCCGGTCAGGTCCTGACCTTTTCTGCATTTTTTACATGCTAATGTAACATAATTTAACCTGCATATTATTTTTGTAATATGTTTTTTCAACACCTAATGTCCAAATGAAGCAAAAACCCGTTGACGCACTAAATGTCAGAGAGGAAACATCTTCAAACTCTCTACTGTTATCTGTTTGTACGAGGAGAGTTGAGCTCATCAGACCTTTATGTGAAGCAGTTCTGCTTCCTTCTCCTGCCCTTTCTGTTTCTCTATCAGACTGAACAAACACACCACATTCACCAGATGCCAGATCCTTCCTACAGCCTTCGTATCATAAAGCACCATTGAACTCATATCCACCCCTTTCATAAATTTCTGTTTAAACACTTCACCATGAATTTTTAACGTGTGGGCCGGGGGGACTCATTCCCTGCGGTATTCATTTCAGATTTCCCTTTATGGTATTTGGCTTCTCTAATACACCCTGAAATGTTTTGTGACCTTAATCGTCATTGTTGGACGCTTAGACGGTTTAATGGGGAAAGTAAACACGAAATTGAATAGCTAAATGTGATTTAGGCAGGGCTCGACTGGCCCTTTGAATGACAGTGAAACACGAGACGAGTCTCTGAATGATCCACCTGGCCTCACACTGAAACTAAATGAATAAAGAGACGTCAAAAGAAAAGTCTCCATAATAATGTTGATTTGTTGAGTGTCACTTTATGAACAAACATCGGAATCAGTGCTGGAGAGCAAATGTCTCACAACACAATACAAAGAAGCAAGTACTAGCCTACAAAAACGAAATTTAAGTACAGAAAATATATATCAGATTGTAAAAACATACAAATGGTATTTAACAGTGATGCACTTAGAAAGGAAGTCTAGGTCGTTTTGAAAGGATAAGCTCATATTTTTTAAACTTTGTATGTGCAAATGTTATTTTAGCCATAAAATTGTATAAATAATTATTTTAGACGGTTAGATTAGTGTTCTGTGCATAACTATAATAGGTAGGGCATGCATTACAAATATAAATCACAGTGGTGCATTACAGTATGCATGGAGGGTTAAGTCAGATTATTCTTGTGCAAATGTTTATGGTCCGAGTTAAACAATTGGACAAATAATGCAAAAGCAATGACCCTTGTAAGAAAAATGTTCAAGTTTTTAGCAAACATTGAATTTTTAAGTTTGTTCAGTGCAGTTTCTTTCCCCATAGACTTCCATTGTAAGTTCATTATTGAAGTCAACGTGACTTTTGGTTGTTTTAGGTTGTTTTCAATCCGTGGCTAAATATCTTTCTGTGGTAACTGACAGCATTCCACAGATGCAGATGGTTACTATTTTTTCTAAAAGTGAGAGAATTTAACATCACACACAACAAAGATTCCAGACAGCTTTGGTATAAAACAGAGAGCGTTGGGATTTCAGAGCACATATCAGACAGCCTGGTGCTATTATTTCTGAACTACACTATTTTTACTTTGTTTTTCTGCTTGGAAGTATATTGGAAATATAACGTGATTCACGATAATTATACATGTCTAAATCGATTCTGAAACCGATTCAATGTTTTATGCAGACCTCTTCCGTGAACGACGGCTCTAAAATCTAAAATCACTACAAGATTGAGTCGTTTATAACGTGCATTTGAAAAAACAACAGTCGTCAAACATCATCATTATAAAAATAGTTTATTATCATTCAAATACCTGAAAAGGTTTGAAGAACAGTGATAGAATATCTCCATTGGCATTTCCTGAAACTGAGTGGGTGCGTCCGAAATCTTCTATTTTCATACTATCATGTTGCCGAAAATGAGTCATAAAAAGTATTTCCTAACCTAACCTCAGTATGCAAAAAACAGTAGGGGAGAAATACCCGAATGGTCTACTTACCACATTCGCCGAGATTCGGGAGTGTGGATGGGATGGACACTTCTAATAAATACACTCAAATAAATATAACGGAAAAGTTTAAGGCGGACATCAGTTTTTAACGTAAGTGCCAATAAATTAATATCACATGACTAATTTATTTTTATCAATGCTCACGTATAAGTTGTTGTTAATACGTCATAGGTCAAGGAGCATACAGGTCACGTGACCATTATATAGGGCTGGGCGATATATATATCGAGATTCACGATACTTCTACATGTCTAAATTGATTCTGAAATCAATTCGATGTTTTATGCACAGCTCTTCCGTGAACTACGGCTCTTTGATCAGTAGGAAGTACTGCTCGATCTAAAATCACTAAGAGATTGAGTCTTTTATAACGTGTATTTGAAAAAGCAACACTCGTCTATCATCATTACTATAAATCAACTTTATTATCATGAAATTGCTGAAAAGGTTTGAAGAACAGAGATAGAATATGACCATTGGCATTTCCTGGAACTAATTGTTCTTCTTCTGTCTGCGCAGGAGCGCCCTCTGGCTTTCAGATCTGGCAGCATTTAACCGTAATTCTTTGAGAAACTGAGAGCATAAGAATCGTATGATATATCGCGCAGCCCTAATTTGAGCTTTTCTTTTCGATGTTAAGGATGGTATTCTTGCCGTTTTATTCTTTGCGGATGAATGAATCTGTTTAAAGCCTAACGGACAACACATTAAATATAGATGAGTCTCTTTATTTGCAGTTAAAAGGTCAGCCGTTTCATGATCCCTTGTCAATTCAGCTTTAAAGAGGCAATTTCAAGTGTCGTAAGTTCTCTTTGAAGGTCCAAATTGAGCGTGAAAACACGTTTGTGTGGTCTTTTTTATGTTTGTAGACAGTGCAACAAGCTTCTTATAAGATTCATACACAATCACCAAACTCTTAAACTAGAAAAATGCTTTAAAATGAAACGAATAGTCTGTATACGATTCCAACTGCTGTCTAGCACATTCATTCAATGAATTGTTAATTTCATTGGCAGTTTTTCAGAACGATCTCGGATTACAGACTTTTACTGTGCTAGTTTTGGTGTCAGATATGTCAGCGATCATTTTACAGATAATGACAGTGAAACAAAATGCCTTTAGATCTCTTCAAATAAATGCTTGAAAATCTGCATCACGTCATTTTTCATCATCAAACCTCAAAGTATCTTTATCCACTAAATAGTGCAAGTAGTCAGAATAGCAAACTTCAGTACAATCTTAAATCTTGTTGTTGGTAGAGCTTTCAAATATCCGGACTGTGTCCTATCTATCCTCTTGTGAAAAAGGATTCCAGGATCAGATTGCAAGTTAATTGCGGTCTTTGTGCTGCTGGAATAGTAGATGTACTATTTGTAAAGCAATTCCCCGTTGTGACACCCATAGGGCAGTGTGTGTGATGCCAATACTCTTAAGTACTGCGCTGCAGACCGGCTCTAGTTCAACACACAACCAGCTGTGGTCTTGCGTTCATGCAGACCGTTTTTTGTCTTTGGTGCAGTGTTAATGGAAATTGATTGTGGCCTAATGAGACCGTTTGGCTGGTGATGCCAAATCGGACCATGTTGTTCTAGTTGAATCTGGGCTAAAATGTTCTGTTTTCTGACCCGTTAGGTCTTTGTGTTTTTGAACCATGTTTGACATCGGTCCCAGATCCCAATTTGCAGCAATATTTCTGGCCACTTTGACTAAACCCCAAGTAAGGAAGTGCCGATTTCTACAGGTGTGAGAAATGTTTACTTTCTTTCTCAGGTAAAAGATGAAAAGAAAATCCAGGAAGTGGTGGACCTCACCGACTACGAGAGGTCTGAGGAACTCCGCAAAGCCAAGAGCAGAAGCAAAAAGAACCACAGCAAGTTCACGCTCCTGCGTTCCCGGCAGCCAGGAAACACGGTCAGTTTCTAAAGGAAGTGAGTTTTTACAGCAGAAGATAAAGCATAGAGGCATAGTTCAACTAAAAAATCCTTTATTATCTACGTACCTTCATGTCATTTCAAACCTGTATGACTTTCCTTGTTCTGCAGAACACAAAATAAAATTTGAGGAATGTTGGTAACTTTCATTGACATCCATTGTATGGACACAAAACCACAGAGACATTTCTCAAAAGTTCAACTGACTGAAAAGAGTCATATACAGGTTTGAAGAAACATGGGGTGGCAGAACTTTTATTTTTGGGTGAACTATCCCCTTTAATGGGTTTGTGGCATACACCAGAACACTGCTGGCTGGTTTGTCAGTTTGCAGCTATACAATGAGACCAGATTACATATCGCACAACCCGAAAATCCATGCCTATTCATTTGAACACATTTGAGCTAAATGAGAGTGAATACATGTTGTTTTTTGGGAAAATTTTACATTGTTGGATTGGGTGAGTGGCATTGGGACCAAGGGCTGAATGCTTTGTTTACTGGACAATAAGCCACTAGTCGATAGCTGGCATGTCATCGGTCTGTGAGCTCATACTTGGACTGACCTCTTTAGTCATCCCATTTTACCTAATTGGCTTTTAGTAAGAACGTCTCGGCTTAATGCCTTTCACTAGCACACCACAGGCGTCCATGAATATCCTTCATCCTAAAGACCAACACAAACAGAACATGAGTGCAGTGTTTAGGCTTATTTCAAATGGTTAAAATGGGTGTATTTTCATGTTAAAATACCCACCTCGTAGCGACAAAGAAAAGTATTTGCTTCTTATTTAAATTTGGCTTTTGTATAAGAAGCATAAATCTAATAAAATACTTTAAAAAAGTGCTGTAGTGAAATTATGTTTGGTGGCACAGAAAAGCCAATGTGTTTTTTTCATTAAAGTATTTCATTAGTATACATATTACGGACCCAATGGTACACCCGGCGCAAAAACGTTTGCTAGTTTCAGCTCAACGCAGTTCTCATTTTCCCATCCCGCGCTGTGTTGTTTAAATAGCAAATCCGCTTGCGCTCATTTTTGCGCCCATGGCGCGAGCGCAACTGGCTCTTAAAAGGAATGAGAGATGACACTCTGATTGGTTTATTGCATGTTACGCCCAAAAAACACCCATGACTCATTAAGAGAATCGGGACAACCTGTTTAGACCATGTGCCCGGCCACGCCAACCGTGTTCCCGTCGTTAATCTAGCAAAAGTGGGTTCGGACAAACCCTGATTGAACATGCGCCCTGCACTTTAGACCATGCGCTTAGATCGCGAAAATAGTGCCGTACATACAGTATGTAGTGTAGTATATTATAGCCTTCTCTTAAATGTATAGTTCCATGCAGGAAGTCAATGCACTTCTCCTTATCGCTTAAGGGAAGTTCCTTAAGATGTCTGCATTCATGTAGATTAAAAGGCTGCCCTTACCATCTGGAAATATATATTTTTTATTTTCAGGGGATTTTTCAGAACTAGGAAAAACATTTGGGTAACGTCTGACCAATCCTTTAAAATCCAACATGGAGACTGAGTTAATCCTAAAGACACAAACACGGTGGGAAGATCCAGCACCACCTCCCCCAAACACACCCCTCTAGTCTACACACACATGGATAAATACGTCCCCCCTGCTTACAACAGCTGTTGCACATGCAGCTCAACAGAGGAACCACCCGTATAAATGACCTTATTCACTTCTCTTTCCCTTCAGGACCTATTTGGGTTATCCACCGATCATTGGTGCAATCGTTCACAAAACCATTCTTTATGAACAAATAACACGGATATACATATGCTTGCATGTCATGCACGAGGCTCAGTGTGATTTCTTGGCTGTACTGCAAGCAGCATAGAGGTGATGTGAATGGAGGGGATATGACATCAGCGGTTTCATCCACACAGCTGCACCATTTAACAGAAGGTGGTGGTCATCACAGATTCAGCAGACGCCGTAAGAGAGACCAGCAGTGGTGTTGCCTAATATGGCGCTTTCTGCCTCATGCTGTTGCTACATCAGCTGTCCATAGACTGAGCCGTATGGCCATACCTGCTCATTTACGCTTGCCTCATGACATTTGTAGATCTGCCTCATGTAGTGTTCAAAATACCAGTTGAACGTGAAACTGTTAATATTCAGCCACTGTATTAAAAAATCCTCTCACCCCGTACGCAGGTCCCTAATCTAGTATTTCTGGCTGTCAGTCCAGAGGAGAAGGAATCATGGATCAATGCTTTAAATGGAGCGATCACCAGGGCCAAGAATAGCATATTGGATGAGGTAAGCAGGACATGCCCTTCTATTTCCATATTACACGTTTAAGGATGTCAACATTTGGTGGCTCTTGCAATTGCTATTGCTTACAAGCGTTCAGACCCTCAGGATTCAACATCTCGCCAAGGACGCCCAAAATCATGTAGCTGGTTGAAGGGAGGTAAACATTTTTATTGGCTGCCAGACTATACGGTGTGGAAAGAATCTATAGAGACCAAAACATTTTCATAGGGAAAAATCAGTATGCATCACCATACAACAACTTAGAAGACCATAGCAACCTTCAAAACATACTAGTCACCACATAGAAAGATAGAACGACTCAAAACTAGGACTACAACATTACACGACAAGTAGGATGTATTTTATCTAACGCAGGAAGTCACAATACGCAGTTCAGGCGCAGAGATTAGCAAGGACATAGAAACACATAGGCATCGACACTTTAGCATGGCGTTGGTGAGTTACCCACAGGCCAACACGCTTTGTTTCCAACAAAGACTCAAAAGCAATTTGTCAGGCCCTTGGAGAAGCCACTTTTATTAAAAGTTTTAATCACACAGACGTCTGCCCTCTCGATCCCTGATCTTTTCACAGTTTGTTTGCCAAGGTATTTGCTCATTTTAAAAAGCGGATCTATAATCACGCTCGGCAAACAGTGGGAGAAAATGAATCACTCCACCAAAAATAGACTAGAGAGTCATGTCTCTAAAACAGTTAGATCGGAGGACATCCCCAGCTTTGTTTTCCTCCTCAGGATCAAATATTTAATCCGGCCTCAATGTTCATGCTGTCTGCTTTCTTTAAATCAACATTTGACGTGACATGTATCATAATGTATAGACCTACTATAATCGAGGTATAAAATTTCAAAACGCAGACCTTTATACGTATAATAAACGTGACCCTGGATCACAAAACCATTAGCACGGGAACATTTTATGTAAAAGCTCAAAAATACATTGTATGGGTTTTTCAATTTTTCTTTTGAGCCAAAAATGATAAGGATATTAAGTAAAGATCTTGCTCGATGAAGATATTTTGAAAATTTCCTACAGTAAATATATAAAAACTTTATTTTTGTGAGTGAATGGCCTGCTACAGTGCCTCTGATTAAAGGCCACGTTCCCCGCGATCGCAGTTTTCAACCTTCCGTTAGTGTGAAATGTTGCTGTAAGAGCTTAAATAATACCTGCAAAGTGATAAAGCTCAAAGTTCAGTCCCAAGCGAGATATTGTCTTTAGCAGAATTTGCTTTTCATGGACTACAGAGAACGGCTGGAGTCAGACTACAGCCCTCTACTTCTCGGGTACATGATGTCACTTTTCAGAGTGCTTTTATTAACCACCGCCCAAAAGAATACGGCAAAAAAGGGGCGAGGTCTTCCTTAGAGTAGAGGACGAGCTGCTGGAGTAGTGTTCGGTTATCAGAGATTGTAAACATTTGACTGAGCTACACGCTAAACTTCTTTCACTTTCATCACAGTCCTACAGCTGGTCATAAGAATTCAGCGACACACATTCTAACAAACCAACGGTCAAATAACAGCTTCCATGACTTTAACATCGGCTGTGAAACCTGTTCTGTGTCATACACTTCTATGGTGTCTGTGTGCGCTTACCTCTTAAACACTTCTATGAAACGTCCTTTGAAGTACTGCTTGCAAATGTCTCTGCTCAATCTGCTTGTTTTATTATCCAACTCGGGTCCAAAATAAAAAGGCACAACTAACGCTCCGTTTTTTTAGTGTTGATTAATAAAACCGGTCTGACGCCATTTGGTCCGGTGTCTTTTCCCTCGCCATAGTAGGAAAAATTGATCGATCGATCCGCATGTGTTTAACTGATAAAGTGAAGTTGGCCCCATTGTTACGGTTTATTGTTAAAAGCCAAAGTTTATGAATTCACATGCTCTGAGAGGGGGACCGCTCAATCACAACAGCCTGAGAAGCGGAAGCTCGCTGATATGGTATGGGTGGGACATCTTCACAAACACACACACACACACACACACTAAGAGGGGAACCAATCACGACAGACCTGCTCAGCTTTACCAAACAGAGCGTTTCGGAACAAGGGACTTTATATAGACCAGAAGAAATCCAGTGGTTTTGTCAGAAGACAGCGATGAACAATAGACTTAAAATATGTGAAATATAGCGTTTTTTTTAATTAGTAACTTGAACATCCATTGTTAAACACCCAAAAAACATAACGAAAGCCTCAAAAACAGCAAAGACTGGCTCTTTTAACATCTTAAAGGCAATTTTCTCAATATTTAGATATGTTTTTGCACCCTCAGATTTCAGATATTGTCCTATTCTAACATCTAAATCTAAATTTCGAATAATAGGCCCAAAAGAGTGGTTTTGTTGTCCAGAGTCACAAATGTGTTATTTTTTCATATTGTCCTATGTACATTGTCACATCAAATAAATAGATATTAAGTGAGTTGTAACTATGACATTGCCAACATTCATGCACGCAAAAGCCTCCTTTGTGGGGTGTGACAAACCTATATTCATGCATTGTTATTTGCACATTTAAGTGCAGACGCAATTTAGATTTGCATAGGCAAACAATTAGGCTACTTATTATATGAGAAAATCTGTGACTTCTTATACTAGAGAATCATTTAAATATATAAGAGAGCTTGCGTCTGTGCTTTCAATTTTAAACATGGTGACAGGCCTGCTTTAATTATTACGTAACCACATGTATTTTGCACTGCACAGTGTTGAGTCTCGAACACTTTTGGCCTTAAACAGGTGAGGAGGCTTTTTCAGGCATACAGACAGCAGTGTGAGACTTGTAACAGTAAGTATAGCAAAGGACACGGGTCAGAGAAAGTGACTAACTAGGACACCATTTATTTTAAATGAGAGGGCTGAACAGTCACAGAATTTAAAGCAAATGCAATTTCATAAAACTGATATGTGATAGAGAAGAACAATGAGCGTTTGAGAGCTAAGCGTGGGGGTGGATAACAGGATCCGCCAGCATTTGCTTTATTTGTTGTGCGGGAGGCATTCTCAAAATAATGTTGATAGCGGCATTTCCATGCATCCGTTAAAACGTGTAGATTACAAGATGATTTTTACTTTGGGTTTAGGAATCAATCTTGGATTGTTTAAATGAAGTTTAAATCACATCCTTATTCTTTTCTGCTCCTGTTGGGTTGGTTTTAAAATTCAGCAATTCAAAGGTCTGCACAACCGATGCCAAGCACCGATGCATGATGCAAGTGTTGAGAAATGTGTAGGCAGGCTTAGTAGCTTGACACTGATAAAATATGCATTCGGTAGAGACGAGCAACACCAATATTTTCACACATGCACAAATATACTGGATTTTCTGGCGAAAAATGTGGGTTCTGGAAAATTCGTTGCCATTATGCTTGGTAAAAGTTGTCAAGGGTTTACTTGGGGATTTTGGATGGGTGCTAAAAGGGTTGGTCACTAGTTTTATTCTGAGAACGAACACATAACCATTTGTTCAACACTATTAATAGTGATGCTTTTGTAAGCAAATACCACAAAAAAAAATGTTTGAAAAGATATTTATGAAAGTTCATCTAAGTATATAGACTTTTACATGTAAACAACACATGTCCCATACACTTCCTGTTTTAGCTGTTTAACACTACACAACCAACAGAACATTTAGAACTAAATCAAAATGTTAAGAATTAATTAGATAAAAAATGGATAAAGGGAGTGCCTTTGGAAAGCTGTTGTTTACTTCTTGCAAAGTGGTCTATATGTATATGTATAAAGTTAAGTTTGTTAAATAATCTACAAACATTTGGATGGAGTTTGTCATAAACAAATGCAATCTTATTCCATATCTCCTGACCAGTCACGCAGTAAGATAAGCTATAAGCTCCTGGCCCAACGCAAACCATCACAGAACACACAGTCTTGAACATTACCGTTTACAGCAAAAGCTTTCTTGTAAACAACAGGCTTTGTTGACTGGCTTTATTTTCTGTGTGACACATTTTCTCTACACACTTTTCCAATCTACTCTTGTCTGTCCTCCACAGTGTTGGGTGTAACACAATTTGTTACTGTTATTTAATTGCTTTTTCCTTGAAAAATTTAAGGAAGGGATTACTCAATATTTTTCTGTTATTTAATTACAGCTACTTCTGATGTAATTAAACTAAATACTTTGTGTAATATATGTGTGTGTACAGGTGACATTTATATCAAAATTCAAAGTCAATCTTGAAAATCTGCTCTTTAATGTATCATTTTCACATTTGTAATACAACTTTATCTTGTTTGATATCATTTGTATGCTTGAATCATTTCTTAACTAATTAAGGTTGATAGGATATAGAAAGTAATAAGTAATTAAATATTTTTTGGAGAGAGTCATTGGTACAGTAATCTAATTACACTATTGTCTATGTCATTAGTAACTAGTAATTCATTACTTTTTCAGAGTAACTTACCCAACACTGGTCCTCATATAACACATGCAAGTAATAAATAGACTCATTCATTGACTAATTAAAACACCCGCACCTCCTCCTTCCCATGATGCCACAGGCTGGTGTGAAACATGCAGCCTCTGATAGTTCACATGTGATTAAACTGTTCAGATTGGCCTTATTTCACCCCTCTTTGTCTGACCCCATAGGTGACGGTGGAAGAGGACAGCTTGCTGGCCCATCCGACGCGTGACCGGGCTAAGATACCCCAGACTCGCCGCCTGCCCACCCGCGGACACCTCATGGCTGTGGTAAGGGGTCCATTTGCTCTGAAGGTCATCTCTTTGAAAATGAGTAGCCTGAAATTATGCATTTAAAACTATCGTTTAAAGGTGAAGTGTCAAAAAATTACAAAACAAAATACAAAAAAATAAAATATATAGAATATACAAATATACAAATGTTTGTTTAATGTATTAGAGACAAAAAAAACATTTTATGTTGCTTGTGTCACAGAATCGTTTGTTAAACATTTAGAAAGCATTGAAAAGTGAATCGTGCATCATTCTTATTATTAACAGGGTTCTACCACTAACTCGGATGGCATGCTGACCCTTGACCTCATACAGGAAGAAGACGTCACCACAGAAGACCTCGACACTTGTAAGGAGAGCCCCGATCAAGCCGAGTCTCAACACACCCCCAATTCTCATCGCTCGACCGTTGACACTTCAAAGCTCTCCGTCAGTAAAGAGACCCCTGCAAAATCCCAAAGTCTCCCTCGTAAGAGCGAGAGCTCGTGGGACTGGTCAGAGTCGCAGACGCCACAGTTGCGCAAAAAAACCTCTGAGAAAAACCGCTGCGCATCCATGGATGAGATCCTGACGCATTCGGAGACGCGGGCCATCCCTCACTGCTCCACTTCGGCTCCCGTACAGCCTGTCGGTCAGCTTCAGGACCTCATCACCCAGAAGCTGGAGAGAACTCAAGAGCTCCTGACGGAAGTACGGACGCAGGCCAAGGGGAAGTGCTCGCCAACCGGGAAGAACCCCAGCCCAGACGGCCAGAGGAAGGAGGCCGAGCGCCTGCTGGAGGAGGCGGCCTCTACCTGGGGTCAGGCGCGTGACGTACTGGAGGAAGTGAAGGAGCTTCGAGCTCTTTACAAGCAGCTCGACTCGGCCTCTTCGATGGCACTCAGTCTGTCACAGAATGGCAAACTAAACGGCCCTCAACAGGGAAACCACAGGAAAAGCATGATGTCTTAATAGTAAAAACTGAACGTTCTCCGAACACGATACGGACTCTTCCTGCTTTGTTATCGCTGGAATTACAGTATGAATAATATTGTTAATAACGAATAGCATGAGCGATACTGTACATGTTTGTATGTATGAATTGCAAAAGAGCAAATCTAGTTTCTTCCACTCCCTTAATATCAGCTTCAGTCAAGCAGAAACAAAAGGGCCTGGCGGTTTTCCAAACACAAGCTGTTGCGCTGTGCCCCGCGCTATCAGTTTTCACAGCGTGGAGTCACCGAGGGGCCCATCAGGGTAAAACAGGGTGAGAAACACCAGACGGTGATGCTCGCCAGCCTATCACAATATGAATGTTTCAGAAAACACTGGAGGAGCCTCAGTAAAATCTCTATTTTACTCCCTGGGTCCTTTTTTGTCAAAATAATTCCCAGCACACTTTCCTCTGCTGTTGATGCAAATCAAGCTTGTAATAAGATGCAATCAGGGCGTGGCCCAACGCATTTGGCCACGCCTCTTTGTTTGGACGGCAGAGCTCTGCTTCCCATCAGATGGGCTGTAACTGTGAACAAAGCCATGTGTAACCTGTATGAACATGAATACGTATGACGTCTGGTGCCAGTGTTGCTACGGAAAGCGATAGGAGACCCAGCTGCCATTGATGCCACGCGGTGGCTGGATGCATCTAGCTGCAAGGAAACGATTCATAATAATAATTACACATTTGCACTATGGAGAATGCTGTAAAACGAGAGGGACACTGGCAAGCTATCTTTTAGAACCTAAGAGGCAGAACAGACAATCTACTGTAGGTAGGGAAAAATGGGTCGTGTAGCTCCAAGTCTTTACACCTAAGTGGTATTTTCATGAAGATCTTTCAAAAAATGAAAGCTGCCTTAATGTCGAAAGGGCACATGCAAATTGCATTTCGAACTCTCAAAGATTTTAAAAACAAGTTGCCTGCGCCTCAAGAAATGGTGGCAGAGATGCTTTATTTTGCTTGTGCTTTGCTTTGCAGGACGTTTGTCTTTGGGGAACTATGCAAGATTGCGTGGGTGAATCTCATGAAACCTGTCAGAACGTGAAACAGAAACGTTTATTTTGCTTTACAAAAATTTTAGGTCCAATGTGTAATTGTTTGGAGGATCTATTGACACAAATGCGATATAATATACAAAACTTTCTCTTCAGAGGTGTATAAAGACCTTACATAACGAAGCGTTGTGTCACCATGTTGTTTCTATGGTAGCCCTAAGCGGACAAACTGCTCTTCAGAGTGCGTTTCATAAATACGTTATCTCCTTCCCCAAAGTAGCAAAAAAGTGACCACATTTCAGTTCTGTGTCAGCCACCGTAGTACTTCGAAAGGGAGGTGTGAGCGGTGGAATGAGCCGTTAGTTGCAATGCGCAACCTCACCACTAGATGGCCCTAAATTCCATACACGAGAGCTTTAAGGCTAATAAGGACAGAATTTGTTTTTTATACTAAATATTACAATAATCTAATCAATTTGAAGTTGTGTTTAAATCTTATTTTTTACAACAATAAAACTCTTTTGGGAGGTGAAATATGAACAGTTTTCATGAGATTCACCTGCATACGATACAGGTAATAGGATTTACTGGCAGTGTGCGGTATGGTATTGATTTTTGTGACCAAAGGGTACGTCTTGCCAGTACACCACACCTTGTTTTACAGTTTGTAGCTTAAATAATGTGTTTGCACAATTAAATGGACACAGGTCATCCTGTTCTGTCATTAAGGCTTGATTATAAACAGTGTTATATTTTTTGTACATTTTATTGTAAAGTGCTTTTTTGTAGAGAGACTTAGAGGAGAGTTTTTGCTTTTAAAATGTTTAACTCAGAAACCCCTTTTCCTGAAACACCCAGACATTCCTCACTTCTGGATTAAAAAAATGTCCGAATCATAACGTCATATACAAAGCACACAGCCTACAGCACTCCTTAACTTAACGAAATACAGGTAAATGCTTCATCTCTTTATTCTAAGGCTTCATATTATCGCCACACAGATGCCAAAGGTTTTCTGTATCTCACACGCTCTCATCTCTAACGTCGTGCGATCTTTTACTGCTTATTCAGATGAATTGGTTTGTTCTGTCTGTCATGATGTGATATTTTTACAGTGCCAGCAGAAGGTGAATCTCATTACCGAGCATCTGTCAGGTAGTGGCATTCATCATTCAGACCGGCCGTGATCAGTAGGGGTCATATTAAATTTCATTAAAACCAATCCTGTCCCACAGGTCCCATCACGCAGTACAACAGAAACTCAGCCATATTACGCCTGTACTTTGACAGTCATTAAATCAGTCATTTATGGCTTGTTTACTCTATGTTGACGTCAGAAATCATGTGACTGCTTAGTTCTGATGTTTCTTAAATGCTGCGTGGATCCATTTATGTATGCCATAGGATTGTTCAACTGTTGTTGCTATTTTTCTTGACTTCGGCAGACCTTTGATAAAATGTGAATGTGTAAAATGTCTCTGCTGTGTCATTGTGGCCGAACCTGTAGTTTCGTATTGGGGGTGCAGTTTTATATGTGGTTTATCGAGTCGTACTGAAAAAACACTGTCAAAGAGCTTATTAAGGTCTTTTCGTTTCTTCTTTTAATTGAAAAACTTTAATATTTGGTTTGAATTTAATAATAAAAACATTATTGCATTAATAATCTATTTGATAAAAGGACTAGTAGAAAGTATCTGGAGGACAGGTTCCTTAGGACCGGCTCATCTCTTAGTTATTTACTTTGGACAGAAATCATGTGACTGCTTTTATTACTTTACACAAGTCTTTCCTGTAGCTCAGTGGTAAGAGCATTGCATCAACAACGCAAGGTTGTGGGTTCGGACCCAGGGGATTGCAAATACCTATGTAAAATCTATAGGATAAAGCAATGTAAGTCACTTTGGATAAAAGCGTCTGCCAAATGCCTAAATGTAAAATGGACATAACCATGTGTACAATGAAACTAATCTTCATTTTATTCCCGAGTTCAAGATGTTCACACGATGCCTGCTACAGTAATCTTAAATAGCCATACAGTAAGAGAAACTGCAATACATGCGTTTATTCAGCATACATGTAGAGTTGGTCATCACTCTTCAGTGTTGGATATTTTCTCTGAAAAAGTAATGAATTACTAGTTACGTAAGGGATAATCCACGGCTAGCAAAGCAATAAAGGATTTTAATGCACGACGTTGAGGCGAAGAACCACACGAAGCGGAGGTTGGTTGCCTCCGCGAAGTACATTAAAATCCATTAATGTACGGTTAGCCGTGGATTATCCCACTTATACCATGGTGATTTGCCACGTCAAATCTTTTATTGATGTTTACAGTGTTATTTTAGATCAAACAGGTGAAAATGACGGTTATTTTGTAAGTTAAATTTTAATCAAACCGACTGGAGCTACCCGTGAGATAAAGGCTTTTAATGCACACCTTCCAGCCAATCAGAATCCAGTATTCAAACAGACAATGGTATAATAGTTACATATTCTATAGTGTAATTAGATTACTGTACAAATTACTCTCTCCAAAAAGTATTTATTTAATTATTACTTTCTATATCCCATATCAACCTTGATTAGTTAAGTGATTCACGGATATACATGAAAAAGCTTAAATCTGTTTAAATAAATAATATTAAACTACATAAAGTACCCTTATTTACCTACCAAAGTATTACAAATGTGAGAATTATACATCAAAGCACGGATTTAAAAGTTAGACTTTAAATTTTGATGTCACTATCGCACACGCATATATTACACAAAGTATTTAGTTTAATTAAATGAAAAGTAGCTTTCCTTTTTAAGGGAAACGTATTAAATTACAACAATTAATTTCTTAGTAGCTAGTTACATCCAACACTGTCACTGTAACTATTTTGTTTATTTGACAAAGCTGAATTCTGCAGCTGAACTTTAAAAATATGTCATAAGTTATTGATGTTAAATATGTGAAAGTTATTGAGAACGGTCTATATGTACATGAGTGAACGGCAGGAAAAGCAGAACATGTGCCCCTTAAAAACCACATTGAAACCCAGCAGGTGTTTGGTGTGCCAAACCGCGTGTGGCCTGAAACATAAGAAGTCAGACACACGGGTGACATCACAAGCCACTGTTGCCATGGCAGTATAGAAATGTTTCACTAGTTAGGACTGTGTCAAGGTTTCATTGCATTCCGCACGCACACCAAACACAAATGAATGCGCTTTGCTGAGTCCCCAGATATAATGTTTACACAGACAGATTCTCCGTCTGATTTTAATATCGACTATATTTTGGTGAAAGCGCTCAGCTCCGCTGACAGAGGTTGATGAAGCTATTTCTGCAGAATTGTGATGTCAATTTGACACTATAGTTTGATGCTATATATAACAGATCAGATTTAAATAATGCTTGTTAAGGTAACCAGTTCATACCAAACTGCTATATTTACCAAATAATTGTCTGGACACTTGACATTTGCTACAAACTACAATAAACGGCATGAATAAAAAAAGACTCCACGTTACAACATTCACAATTTGCTAAGATTGCTACTATACTTGAAATGTTAGGAACCACGCCTTTATATGACAACAGTTATGCAAAGCAGGAACTGAGAGTTGTGAAGATGTGAATAACCGAGTTGCCATGGAAGCTTTCGTGCATACGGTAATACAGGTTAAAAGGTCTTTGGGTAAAGGACTGTTTTATCGCTGTAAGACTGACCATAGCGTCTTTCAAAACAATTTACAACAACAAAAACTTCACATCAATTTCCTAAACATGTGCTTGTTTGTGTGATGCGAAAAAATGCATGTCATGCCATCACGAAAGATTGAATTTGGGGTAATTTGAGCCAACTTGAATTTCATGTAAAAGAAAAACCCGCAGAATTATGAAGAGTCCTAATATTTACAGATACAAAAAATTTCAAAAAGCAAGACTTGCATTTAGGATAAAAAGCCTGATTATTTTTTAGGCTAAGGGTAACCAATTCTGATCAAAATTATTTTCAGAAAGTTATAAAAATAGCTGAATTTCATCATGTATTGTTCCCTTAACTTCCCTATAAGCTTTTTTAGCATTGTACCTCTAAACACATATCAGATATGTGACATTCTTGCAAGTCTCACTTCTGCGCTTAATTGCACGTCATCAAAGCTTTAGTCAAAACTGAATCTGTTACATCGGTTAGTTACTCATAATCACACGCAGAAGAATTAAGTTACAATATTGCTATTTCTCACTCCAAAATCTTAAAGACGATGAGCGAATGCGTCAAAAAATCAACTGCATATAAAAGTACTCCATAAATAATATTTTTGTAGTGTAACATCCTCATTCCTCACAAGAAGTGTTTCCATGGTGACAATTTGGAAAGGGATGTATTGTTGGTTCTAGGCACTAATTAATCTCAAGAGTCCAGTAGGGCTGAACCCTACAGCTGTTGAGTCCGTCCGTATGTTCCTGTAAGCAATCCTGATGGGGGCGTCATTAAAATGTGTCATATCAGTATTATTCCTTTGTTTTGTGTGTATTAAGCATTTTTAAACGTTTTGCTATTCCCGTCGTTCGATCTTTGCTTAGATTTAGCATAAACAATTTCCAGTATGTTTACGATAGTCAACACGAAATTGCAACTATAGTATTGGTGACAGTACTCATGTGGGGGGCTACAATAACAATTACAAAGACACACAAAGTAATCATATGTTTGTAATACTAGGTATCAATGTAACACTATTGAGCCTTAAAATGATAGCAAAAGCTGCAACTAAACTAAGGGCCTATTTATGTCCTTTATTTATTCAATGATTGATAGTATTAATAAATATGCTATATAAATATAAATAAATAAAATGCTAAAATGCTCCAATTGATCGTAGCCAATCAAACACTCTTTCTGTTAAGTTCAAGTTTGCCATATAAGGCATGAATCCATTACAGTATTCTCATTTGCTGACAGAATGACAAATGACTAGAAGAGGAGGAGCAACACAAAGGGGGTGGAGTCACTCTAGCAGACAGAAGTGTCACAAATGAACTATGCTGACTCCGGGTCACACTTTGTCATGGATTTTTCATCCTCCTCATCTGTCTAATGTGAAACAGAATGAAGATATATCCTTACAGTTAAATACATGCCATGCAGGATACAAGGCCATTCTTTGTTAAGAGATGTTATTATAACATCAACTCCTGTCAATTTCTTAGTAGGCAGCGCAATAAGCACCCTTTATGATAATAAATGAGTCAAGGAGAAGATTGAAGACCTGTATATGTGAGAATTTTCTGGATGCAGGTTCTGACATGTTCTTGCACCCAGTTCTGAACTCAGTCATTTAGAACGATGTAGTTGAAAAGTTCAAGGTTATGTGGGAACTAAAACAATACCAGCGAAATACACCAGAGCATCATCATTTAAGCAGATTAGGTACTTTACATTCCTGAAAACAGAACGATGCCAAAACTCATATAACATAATTGTCCTGTATTTCCAGGTGCACTATTATCAAAATAGATGATAATAGAAGTGAAGGTATCACAGGAACTAATAGAGGAGGGTCTAAATGCCTGAGAACAACACATTCAAATCTGTAAAATATGGATTTTATTTGACAAATAACAGAAAACGAAATATCCGTCATTAAGAAAAAGGGAAAAAACTAATATTTGGGGGAAATTAATTGTCACCTTTTTGTTCGGCTTATTTACATTAGAAAAGACTATTCAAAATAAAAAAGTTTTCCCGATTGGGCTCATGGTCTTTTCAACCTCACTGCACCCTTTTTGACCACAATGACCAAAATCAGTAAAACTAGAAATTATAATGATTTCTGGCTTTTTCTGCTTTATGGCCTTGTTAAAAGGAAAATGACAAAAATCCACTGTTTACTATTAAAGGCTGTTTAGTCCTTTTGAAGCGGAACGGAATTAGGGTATACAGCGCCATCTTGTGGAGAGATTCACACTTAACAGTCAAAACAGACCTGGAACCAGTATCAGCTTGTTAAATAGCACTTGTTATGAGATCATAATTAGACTCAGGTCTCGGTTTTTATCCAGCTAGACATGCCATGCAAGACAGCATCCTCCCCTGAGGGCTTAACCGTTTGGAGCACAGACGACACATCATATCAAACCTGTTCAGTCTATTTTCCTTTCCGTGCACTAAGAGACATTTTAAGGAAGGATTCATTTGATGTTTCGGACTTAAATTATGTTTTCTCCCAAAGAATTTTCTAAACACAATAACTGTCTGTCCATAAGAGCACATAGTGCATGTTCGGATTTGTCAGTCTGCGAGTTTCTACGTTTCTTTAAAATGTGAAAAAAAACACCCTTTTATATGTGATGAAACATTGCAAATCGTTAACATTAAATTAGGTAAAGCATTTTCATTATTTACAGGCATAAACAATTCATTTATCACTTCTTCTTTTGATAGATTTAATTAAAAAAAAGAGAAATAAATGGGAATTAAACTAAAGGTTGATGCCATTGCCTTAAAACGTTATGCACATAAAAATTTAGCAATACTTTGAACTGTCAAAAACGTTTCCTGTAAGCGTCCCTCCCAAATCTAGCCTCCCTCCACTACACTTCCACATGTGCTCATATATACTGTAGATACTGAAAGACACGCATGCCAAGAACTTCCCGATCCAGCATGTTCACAAGACTACTTTCTCTCTGGGTGACTGGGGCTTTGCTGCTGCCCCTGAGCTGTGGTAAGTACAAATCCAACCGTTTACCCTGCCAAACACTCTGGTGTATTCATGCATTACGTACAAGATTTTGTTAAGAGTATCAATGCAGTGTTGCTGTAGAATTGATCATGTTTGAGGTGGCATGAGACATGCAGAAGACCCAGCGAAGGTACAGTAATAAACTTTTTAAAAAATGTAAAAACATTTTCTGTTTGTGATATACATGTGTGCTGTCTTCAGCAAAGCAGTAATTTAAATTGTACAGGATATGGATAAAGTTATTTTTAGGTTTGGTAAAACTTCAAAAAGTTTGTGTTTATCTCACTATCTTAACTAATTAGTTTAGGGTGTTTAGTCAAGCTTAATATGATGGCACAAATGCGTAAGAAACTACAGATGTCTGAGAACAAATCCTGTTTCAGTTCTCATTTCTCTAATTCAGTTTCAAAACGACATTCAATACTTTTTTGGTTTTATATAATTAACAAATTATTGCTTTTATAGTCTAAATATTGTTCATGTTGATGTCAAATGATCCAGCATTTGAACCTTATCTGTGATTGTCGGGATGACTGGCATTGCTCACATAGATGGCATTTGCTGGGAATTTCCACAGCAGTATTGAGCATGAGATATTTTATTAAAAAGCGTTCCTCATGAAATACACAATCATACTTCAGCTTATATTCCAGCAGCACTAAAAGGGGAGATTTAAAGGGTATAACACGGGGCAAGTTTTGCAATGGAAATTAGTTTGGTGTATGCGGTTCTGTTATATAGCCAAAAACATGCACAAACTTATCTCAGACTCAAAAAACTATAGCCCAAGGTAGTGTTTCTAAATAACAAAAGAAGACACATGGGTATATTTCGATAAAACCATATTTTTTTTGCCAACAACTCACTCTTGAGTTTATTTTACCAAAGGCTAGAACAAATCCAGATCATGCCTAAACTTGTCGAACATGGTTAAGAGGCCTAGTCACTTTGGTTTCTGTTATGTATTTTTTTGGTAGAGTTGTCATCTAAGGGTGATGGTGTCAGTTCACCTGAGATAGCTACCTGAGTAAGTAACAAGAAAAAAAGAAAAAAGTTTGCAGGCGCATTTCCTTTGACAAATGTATTCCCAGATTGAGAAACATAATTCTAATGTTAAGTTTTATACTAAAAAAGAAGCTTTTCTTTTTTACGGAAAACAACACAGCGAAGAAGGAGTGAAAGAATTTGCGAGTCGCAAGGTCATGGGAGTGTTATAGCAGGGACAAGTTAATACAAATTGTGATGCTTGAAGCTTGTGACTTCTAAGAAATAAACTCCTCTGGCTATCGGAAATCGCATCACTAATCCCATCTTTCATTCTTGGCTCATTTGCCCGACCTTTCACTTTCAAAACAATATCTCTACAAACTACAAAAAGGCCTCATGCTTTCCCAACTGTGCTTTTTTTAACATAAAGGCTATTTTAAAAAAAACACACTCAAATACAAGAAACAAAGAAAAATCAGATCCACATATCTACAAAATAATAATCACCTGGATAACCAAAAATTAGGGATGCAACCCGATATGTAAATTTTGGCCGATAACGATTATTCTTGATCATTGGAAGCCGATAACCGATATATTGTCCGATATACAGCATCTAAATAAAATAATGTTTTTCTGAGACTGAGAGAAAAAAAATCCCCCTAAAAATCACACGCTATTTATAGATCCTTGAACTTTTGAAGTTTTTCGGGATGTAATGTTTATTTAATAAATAAATGAAATATGTTCTTCCAGAGCAGCCCAGAAAGGTATAGCCACAACAGGTCTCAAGACAGAAAGCATTCAGACAGCAGTCGGCTTTAAACAATATGCATTTGTTCCTATAATTTACACATTTACATATATCTACATACTACATCAACAATGATTTTCTAATAACAGTTGAACGATTATGACAAAGCGAGCGCTGCTCTGGATTTTAACTTTGTCAGTTGAAGTGGTTCAACCAAAGGAAATGATTCATAATTTATCAGCTATAATATATCGGCCTAAATATTATTATCGGCCAATACCGATAACATTAAACATGCAATTTCTTGCCCGAAACCGATTTAGACCATGATCTATCGTGCATCTACCAAAAATGCAAAACATGACATTTTGCATTCCACATTGCAAAAAAAGTATATTGAAAATATGTATATATTTGTACATTTACATTTAGCAGACGCTTTTATCCAAAGCGACTTATAAGTTGGGTCAACATTAGGACAACAAAAGCATAAGTGCAATAAAAACATGTCTCACAAAGCCTACCACAGTGTACATAGCTAAGTTTAGCTTATTTAAGCTTAAATAAGCATGCATCATTTTTTTGTAAAAAAATATATATAAATCAGAAATGATCGGTCAGGTGCAGACGGAAGACATGTGTTTTCAGCCGATTCTTAAAGAATGTATATATTTGTATATCCCTATTGCTGCTTTTTTATAAATGACAGTTAAGTCATTGATTTCTCTCTCTCTCTCAATCCATTGTCCATCTTAAATACATCAAACTCAAAGCCATGATCCCTCACTAGAGGGCAGAGTTTTCCTTCAGGAAACTTACCAATATGTCATGAATTACAGTGTTGTCAACGTCCAATCTCCACGTTTGATGTTCACTAAATCTGGACTGGAGCTGGATTTTGGTCCAGTTAGAAATGGAATCGGACATCACGTAAGCTAAAAAAATGTACGACAATAAAGCGTTATTTAAGCAACATCCATTTTAATCACTAATTCCACACCATGATGAACCTTAAAATCAACTTACAAACGATTTTGAGTCGCTACTCATCCATCGAGAGGATCGCGCTGAAAGAGTTCCCGCGCCTTTTGCTAGAAGGGATACAGCTACGACCGGAAGTGCTGCAAAATCTCGCCACGTAATTACAATAAATTACATTAGCTAACGCCTACATCTACCCCAACCCTAAAACTAACCTTACAGTAATAAAAAATATTGACAAAATGTTTTCAGCGTGACAAAAAGTATGCGGGATTGAACTGCGCATGCCCAGTTAAGGTTTATCACTTCTAGTCAAAACCCGCCTTGACAAAAGACGACGAAGCGTTTCTGGCGCACTTTCGTTCACATTTTGAAAATAAGATAAATTCACGCGCAAACTGGTTAACGCAAAAATGAATATTTACTTAAGGCAGACTTTGAACATAACCTTACATATACACATGTGGTAGTAATAAAAGTGCCAATAAATAAATAAACAGCCATAGAAAATATAGCATCAGAAATACAAAAAAATAAAATGAAAGTAATATAAATCCTTAAAATGAAGTAGACAATCATTTTATAAATATTGGGTGAATAGTTTAATACTACAGGCCAACTCAAGCAAATTTTAGATTGCTAGGTTTTAATATTATTCTTAAGCCAAAGAAAGCTCACATTACGTACATACATTGGTATGTGTATTGCCCGTCCTTTAAGTTTACAGTACATAAAGACTTGCATGAAAGCCTTTTTCCAAGATTACATTGAAAACTAATGAAAACGTTTTTGTTTAAACAGGCAGTGACTACGATGATGTGACACAGACATCAGCTTATGACTACGATAATGAGAACTCGACTTGGGACTACTATACCTACAGTATGTTATGAAATATTCAAGAGAGTAACGAAGAAATTATGTCAGAATCATGTGTTTTTATCTCTTGTTTCCATTTCAGATCCTGAACATTACCAAATTCTCAATGAGACTGGAAATCCAAAAAATAAGGTAGGGTGCCATACAACACAAACAATAAATAAACTAGCATGTTTTGTCAAAGAACTTGTGAGCAAATGAATGTAAGATTGTCATTTACTTGCTATACTTCAGACAAACAAGCAAACTTCTGAACTGAACTGGCTCTGTTATGACCATTTGTTGTATTTTAGGACTCAGTACAAGTGTTCAGACACGATCTGATATTATCTGGACTGCTGGTCATTCTAGTCTGCCAAGAGACATGATTTAGACAGTCCAACATGGACCAATAAAGGTATGTTTAACCAACCAGGTTTACAATTCAGCTATTTCATGAATTCATCATTGTCAAGCTGGTTAATAACCTTTAAATGGCCACTTTGACAACTTACCCCCTTTTGCTTATATAGTTTAAACCTAGATATATGGATATTGTTAGATATAGATATTGAACAAAAAACATCTATTAATTGTGATCGATGACAAATAATGGTAGTACAATTCTTACATGCAAACTCTCTCTCTCTTTCAAAATATTAAGCTGCTGATGGAGGCTCAGAACACCTGCTCACTATCTACACAAGTTTATTTTTTTTGTGTATTATTCAAAGCATATTATAACGAATGTATCCATTACACCTGACTTTAAATAAGCACAGAGTTTGCAAATGTTTGGCCATAAGGTTGTCACATATCCATGTCATTGCCTAAAGCGTTTTTGCTCTTTGAAAAAAACATATATATTTGAAAAAACTAATAAAACTCTTGTTTAAGTAACTAGAACTGTGATTGTTCAGATTGTTTACATTGAAAGAATAGCTTAAAAGCATTGTTGGACAAATGCATCAGAAGCAGTAATGTGAAGTTCTGTCAACGTAAATGTTTTTCTCCTGACCTTTTTACATCCAAGACAGTCAAACTACACACAATCACAAATAACAATCATCTCTTTGACTGTAAGAAAGAGATCCCAGGGCACCACTCTCAAAATAAGCGTCAGCCGGTCTAATGTATGACATCGAACTGTCTCAATAAAGCAAGTGTTTGACATTTTTCTGATCAGATGAAGAAAAATGTTCTTGTTGTAGCGAGAGGGTCACCTTCTGGATGAGCTCCGATCAATATCTGACGAGTACTACCTATAGTTGAATATGTCATTCCAGTGTTGTCTCTTTTCTCATCACAGGGTTGAATCTGTCATGTGTATTATTTACACATGTGGCAAGTAACCGTGTAAAAAGCAGGATAATACGTCCAGTCGGTTCTTATTGAAAAAAGCCTTCATAAGATGAACGTACAGTAAATTATCTCCAGGGTCTATTGAATACTGATCTAATGGCTCCTTAGAAACATTGATTTTAAAACGTTGAAACGATTATAGCCACGGCAAGAAAAAGGGTTCGTAACATAACAAAATCATTCTGGTCCCGTTTATGATTGTGATTTTGTTCTTTAAACGCCCTGTTTAACATGAGATGCTTTGTCCTTCACTGTGGTGTACATAATGTTCATATAAAAAATCTGACAATATATACACACATTTCTTCTATATTTCTTAAATTTAGGAATATAGACCACATGTCTAAATGAAGAGAAAAAATACTTTTGGTCTCTTCATCTGTCAGAAAGTCAATCTAGGCGAAAACAACTAAATTATCTTTATTCACATTATCACAGTCAAATTTAAGCACATTGAACTTCTCTCAGAAGTAAAAAATAAATAAATAAACATTCTGGCATCATCTGCTACCTTTGAGTTCAAAATCTGTACATATTTATGAACATTCTGATGAACACTTTATTCTGATGTACTTTATATATATTTTTTGTGATGTTGAACACAAAAGAAGATATTTTGAAGGATGTAGGACAGCAATATTCTTAATACTTTTAATACCATTGTCATTTTCCTAAGGTTGTCAATGGGATACAAGAACTGTTTGATTACAAGTATTCATCCTCTTATCCTTCTTTGTTCACCCAAACAAAGAATTGTATACAAGTAATTCATGACAGACTTCTCATTTTTGTGTGAACCATCCTTCAAGGACTGCAAGTATAACTGCACTTGGCCATCTGAGTAGAAAAATCAGACAAATCTGCGGTAACACTTTCCTTGAAGCATACATGTATAATACATTATAAAGAGTTATTAAAGGGTAAAATGCATTATAATTTTTCATAATGTGTGTTGTAAAGAATTATAACCAATTTAAAATGTGTTATAATGTATTAACTGTAATAACAATTATTTATAAGACATTACAATGCTTTAAAACTACTTTTATAATGCATTATACATACAGTACATGCTTTAAGGAAAGTGTTACCAAATCTGCCTTTCTTGTGAAACAGTAAATTTGATAATTCACGGATAACTATATTTTATATTTTAGCATTAGATATACCCTCCTACTAAAGATCTTACACAGACCAGTTGGATTTACCATTACAAAAGGTTTATATATGACCCAATAATTAGTTTTTCCTCAAAACAACCCAGCATTTTTTAAAAGAGTAGTTTAGAGAAGCTGTGACACAAACCGTACATCGGGTGGGTGGTCTTAAAAGTTGTTAGGCACTGTATGTGTAATAAAAAAATAAAAACCTGAATCAGGAGGTTCTTCTGGAAACGGCTGCATACGTTTTGCAAATGGTCTGTGTGTAGGTGTAGGATACATTATATAAAAGGAAAGAAAGTCATATTTGACTTGTGTTCATCTCTCCTTAATCTTAAATGTGCGCTTTCACTGTGCGTGCGAGTGTGCGCGTGCATGTGTGTGTGTGTTGCGCGCGTGCATGTCCGTGTGTGTGTGTTTGTGTCTATGTCTATGTGTATTAGTATGTGGGGAGAGTCTGTATGCGAGTATGTCTGCCTTCTGTGTTTTCACCGTTTTCTTGTTTTAACAGCTATTTCACTTTAATCGATTTGCTTATAGTCAATATGTCTCATGGAGCTGCAACGACAATTCTAAAATGCACGATATAAACAAAGTTGAGAACGAAAGAAGAATACAGAATAAAAAAGGAAAGAAAATCAAAGAGAACAGAAAGCACACTGTGCGTAATGGGTTATTCCCATTCATTGACGCACTGTCAATAATCATCTCCGTTAGCCCTTGTGCTCAATGATGCCCCCTGTGGCGCCTGAGCGCATCACGTGTGAAATCTTTCCATAGGAGAAATAGAGCAGATGCGTGATCTCATCCCACATTCGCAACATCTCTCGTGACAACAGTACAGTGACGAAAATCTACCAAAACCATACCCGCACATCTGAGCACTTCTATTTGACAGATTTTGGATGAGATGTGATTTTATCAGGGGAGTAATAACGTAAGATGCTGAAATGATCGTGTGCGCATCTGGAGATCCGATAGATGCGGTCGCGACTCGTGCGGAGCTCACAGACACTGAACCGTGATGTTTTCTTTCTTCCGAGCTCGGTTATCATCAGTTTAAAATGCCGAGGCTGCAGTATTTAAACAGCACAAGCGTGCCAAACCACAACTATGAATGGAGCTACGAATACTACGACGACGAAGAGCCCGTGTCTTTCGAGGGACTTAAAGCGCATCGATGTAAGTCTGCCAGCCAACTATCTAAAGCCATTACATCTTTAAGTGTTATTCTGCGTGTTTGTGTTTTCTTCTTCTTTTGTGTCCGTCTGATTGTGTCTACTTTTATATTGACTTCGAAATAAATAGTCATATGAGTATAAATAGAAATAAACCATTCAAGAAATGTATTAAATATAAAGAATACCTGGGAGAAAGATGGATATTAAAAGAAATAGATTAAGAAGCAAATGCATTCATTAAAATGTATAAGATTTTTTTCAATCAATTTTTGTATTGGTGTGAATTGCATGTAGCAGGCTGGGTGATGACTAAGTCACAACATGTGGGTTGAATATAAATAATTACTTGATTTCACCACTAAATTCAGTTTTGTTTCCTCAGATTCCATTGTGATCGGCTTCTGGGTGGGTCTCGCAGTATTTGTCATTTTCATGTTTTTTGTTCTCACCCTCCTCACCAAAACAGGAGCTCCACATCCAGAGTAAGTACATTAATACAATACAAACTTTTGCAGCAAGGACAACCGACGGTTGTTCTTTAGTTCGTCTCTGAAAACAGGCAACAGATCGAATCCCCAGCATTTAGTCTTCAGCTGCTTGTGCTTTCTTCCGTCTCATTATCATGCATTGGGATTCTGTTGCTCGCCTCGCTCTCATTAGCTGTCTGTGGTGGGTCGTGTCCCCCCACCAACACTGTGCTATTGTCCAACAAAGGACCTCTTGGGTTAAATGACCTTCTCTCTGGGATCTCGGCCCAATTAGCACGAGCTTAGGTCTGACAAACTCAACGGCGTTTTCTCTGCATGAATCACATTGTGTTATATTTCTCACAGTCGATCGATATCGCACAAGCTTCGTGGACCAGAACTAACTGCTGTATTGTGAGTTGTGCCTGTACATAACCGCATGCTTATTAACATGCACAATTGCATGCAGCTATACAAATCATCTCTTTTCTAAACTCTTGATTCAAATCCAAAATCATTTGAAAGCATATTAATGATCAATAATGGCCCCAGTCTTCTCACATTTGAATGTATTAGACAGATCATTTTAAAGGGGGTTACAGTCTGGCCTGTAATTATAATCGATTATAATAGTAAGCCATGAAAGCCCCATCCTCGGGTCTTAGGGAGAAGTGGGAAAGCTCAGGGGCTCGAGCTGGCTGGGTGTTTAGCGGCCTTTTAATTAAACCTACTCATCCATTAACACGACAGCAGCAGAAACCATTCAGCCCACTACTCAAGATCACTGAAAAGAGGGGCGAGCAAACACCATCTCCCCACACACAGATGGAGGATGCACTAGGAGATTTTGCTAAGGGTTCTCCCACGCAACAAGAGCACGAAAGCTCATTTTACCTCTCCGACAGAAAGGTGAAACAGTTCTCTCAAATGCTGCTAATGAGGTTTTGCTCTTAGATTTCAATGCCTGCTTGGGTCACTCCTGTTATGCAGAACATTTTTATGCCTTAGTACACTAAAGGAAATACTAAACTCATAAAGATGAAAGGATTTAAGGGGGAAAAATACATTTCGTTAGTTAAAGAGTACACAACTTTTGGATTTTTTAGGTCCTACTTTGGTTTGTGGAGTGTCCAACAACATGTTGACGAACGGAGAAGGTGTAAAAACACTTATTATTTTGTAATAATAGGCAGTTATTGACTGGTCCTTAAATAGTTCGTTCCACGATTCATCTGTCTAATCAACTTCTTTCCACTAGCCTAGTCTGGTGTGGTCAGATGGTCTAGTCTGATGTGATTGATCAGATGTTCTACATTTACATTTACATATAGACGTTTTTATACAAAGCGACTTACATTGCTTCATCCTATACATTTTACATAGGTATTTGCAATCCCCTGGGATCGAACCCACAACCTTGCGTTGTTCACACAATGCTCTTACCACTGAGCTACAGGTCTAGTCTGCTGTGATTGGTCGACCACGAATGGGGCTCACGAGCTACAGTGTTTGGGGAGAAGAGAGAAGTTTTCACGGGCAGCCATAGCAAAACGTTGGCGGGGACTATACGTAGTGACGTAAATTCGCGGCGGTTCGAAAATAGGACTAGTGACGACTCGTTTGCGTGATTCAGAGTCGCCAAGTCATTTTCATGATCTCATGTTATGTACTCTTTAAACATTTCATTTGCCTGTCCTCAAAATGAACATACAGCTACTTTCATCATTTATCTATGAAAATATAAAATAGCATCCAACTGTTATGCAAATTAATACGTAAAGCAGCATTTTCCACACCCACAGTTTTAAAATAAAAGATGTCCCCCAACTAGACCCCCCGTCGATCTCGGCCATAAACAAAACATGATTTCTTGAAGATGGTTTAATTTGAAAGGTTTTTCCTTTGTCATCAAGTTCTCTTGAAATAGCAGAATCAAGGTCCTTCATTTGCTTCACTCTTCATCTAGATTTCAGAACAGAACTGGGTGAAATACAAACATTCTCACTGAGCAAATGGATTAAATAACTTCAGCTTTTTCACCAACCCATTAAGGTTTCCAGAGTTGTCTTCCCAGTGGCGGTTCTACATTGAATCACTCTCCGGGCGAGAACCCCTCTGGGTGCCCCCCCACCTACTCCCACCCTACCGAGAAAAAAAAAACAGCCATGTTTTACCATAACTATATAAGTGTAAGACGAACCTTATATTTCTCAATTGTACAAATCCTTCAACAGAACATTTTAAAAACACAATTCTGCACAAATAAGTATAAGTTATCAGAACTTAAATATACTCTATGTACATAAAAGTTGCAACATATGTACAATCATGATGTAACACGAGCGAAGAACAACAACAATGTAAATATTAAGAATAATAAACAAATAAAATATAGAATAAATATTCTAAATAGCACAAATCCTTCATCACACAAATCACACAAAAGCAAATCTTATTATTACACTAGTGCACTAACAGAAAACACAAACTAAAACCAGACCTTTCTGGCCTTCCTTGATGCAAAATCATCAATAATGTCATCATACGAAATCTGCCCCCTATTGAGTGATTGATACTGATGATAGCAAGGCCAGTGAGCCGTTCCTTTTATTGACATGAAAAGACCGTAGGCTACAGTATAACTCTTATGAATTGCAAATTTAAATAAACATGCCCTTACATGACAAATGTCTGTCATGACTCATTAGACGCTATAATAATCTAATCTAAGGGAGGAACAATTAGCTCCTTGGTTACTGCCTCGAATTCTATTCTTTGTCACGCAACAGAGTTATAGCAAATGTTCGTCTTTGAAACTTCTACACATATGTTAATTCCGTTGGCTACTTACAGGGCCCAACATTAACCCAAATGATGGAAATAAATAATAACTTTACTTGTAACAGTTTTGTTGCAAAGCACAATCTTATGGTGAAATTAGATCTCGTGTTTGTTGAGTTAAGACCGAATTATTGTTGTATTAGCATAGCAAGCATCATAGCAAGAAGGCTAACAAACGTCAGAGTTAACGTTACCACCAATTAACATTAGCCTTTGATTGATGACATGGATAACGTTACCGCAATCATACAGAGAGAACGTAGTTGCACACCTTTATCTTTTGCTCCTTTCTCCTCTTCTACTTTAATTTTTTCCTATATTGGGCACCTGACGGCATAAACATTTTTCTCTCCATCGCTTTTACTGTGTTTATCTTGCACTCGACAATCAACCGATTTCCCATCCCCCCCAAACCTGTCACTCAAGACCATAAGTCAAGACTAAACCACTTCACCTCCACATAATCGTTTTGGATTTCCTTTTTTTATCAGCCGTTTCACACACAGTTCAGAAAAAAAAACATTCAAATTATAGGCCTGTGCTTTAATATTATGAATGAAATGTGCGTTATTTGGAAGAAAGTCAAGGTGTGACTGACTTAAGCCCACTAAGTGGATCCCCCCTCCTTGTCCGCTCTATTTTGGAGAGGTGACCTGTCCATCGCGGGCGCGGCCCCTCCCCTTTACACTTTTGACACAGCTTCTGCGCTTCTCAGCAAGCAGGGGCGGCAATTTGCCAATTCCTCACACAGACAGTTATATTATAGATAATAGAAACCCGCTTAGCGGCGCAGATAATTTTTCTTTTTCAACTGCTTTTGCCGCCCCCCACGTGTCGTGAAAATTTGGCGCCCCTGGCGGATGCCCGGTTCCCCCGTGCCTAAAACCGCCACTTTGTCTTCCCATTTGATAAACAAGGACACTTTATTAATAATAGTTAAGTGACTTAAAGGCATAGTTGACCCTAAAATAAGTCATCGTTTATTCACCCTCATGTTGTTCAAAATCTGTATATGACTCATTCTTTTGAGAAACATCTCAAATGTCCGAATGGTTTTGATTTTATATAATGGAAGTTAATTGGGGCTAGTGTAGTTTATTCATAGCTCTGTATTTTTAGACTTCGAATACAGCAAACAAGTTCATATTCACTTTTAAGCAGTACAACAGTCACACGTATTAAGGAAAAGTAAATAACTTGATTTTATAACAGTTTTCATGTGTCACTTCTTTCACTAAGTGCCGTCAGATGACTTTGTCACTGCTGAGGTTTGATTTGGTTAAATTCAAGAGACATTGGAGTGAAATATATATCTAGAGTTTCTGATTTAATGAAAATTTCGAATGGTCTACATTTTTCTGTGGCTGTACTTCTGAAAGTATATCCTCAACGTTTTTTATGCAGACGTGCTGCAGAACTGAAATGACCTTGTGCTTTCTTCCTTCTGCAGAACTGCAGAGCCTTACGAGAAATGCATGCGTCTCACCAGCTGTGCAGACGTCTTGAGTCGCCAACGTGAGGCAGACGCCCATGCAGGTCTCTCTCGCCCTTTACTGGATGAATCTCGGTCTCTGTTTCACTGCTATATTAATGAAGAGGAACGAGAAGGGGGACGGGCCTTGAGCGATGCTGGCGTGGCCGCTAACGGACGTAACTGCAGCGGCGACTCCAGAGGACAGGTGGAGACGCTCGGTCTTGTGGTCCAGAATATGATTACGGAGACCAGGGAAGAAAGAGAAGCTGCTCTATTGGCTCATTTCAACATTCCCAACTTTGTGAATTCTGAACTCAGCTCTGCACTGGGGGATGAAGATTTACTGCTTGGCGATCCACCAATCATAATGGAAGAGGCTCGTCCTCGCTGTACCCATCATTTTATTGACTAAATCAACTCTGGACTCTCTGTGGATGGTCAAGATGCTACGATTGACCTATGGTTTCATCTTTGTCTTTAATGCAGCTCTAGGGTAAATGTGGAGACTGAGGGTGTTTTGCTTCGAGAGCTCCATGCTGAGCTGTCGCAAGACTACCGGGAGCTGGGCTGCTTTCTCATATTTAAGGGTGTGAATGTCAAAGTGGCATTATGTGGGCTAGGCTGTGTCAGGATGAAAGATCGAAAACATGGGTCAGCAAACGTGTTCTTGAGAGATATGGTGAGACACAGAGAAAACAGAGACATGATGACCATTTTGGTCAGAACAGTGTCGCGAGCATATTCAGGGTAAAAAAATGAAACCATACTGTTGCATTTCCTCAAACTGGTTGCAACGCTGTAATGCCTTATTAATTCATACACTTAAAATGATAGTTCAGATTCAAAACGAAAATTCTGTCATCATTTACTCAACCTTTGGTCATTTCAAACCTGTGGGATTTTCTTTCTTCTGCAGAACACAAAAGAATATATTTCCAAAGATGTTGGTAACCAAACACCGACCACAACATTTTTCAAAATATCTTCTTTTGTTTTCTGCAGCAGAAAGAAAGTCATTCATGTTTGAGGGTGTGTAAATAATGACATAAGTCGTCCTAATGTAGCCTAATAGCACAATTGCAGCAATTTAGTTTCGCACAATATGATTCTCTCTGGCTTGTGTTTCAAGCAAATGTGCAAGTAAAAAATAGCTTAAAACGTGTCTTTGTACGGAATATCTGCAGTGTACTTGCATACTAAATCTCTGTGACTGTTTGAATGCTGCTGGTAAACAACTCGATTGTTTCTCTTCTGTTTTATTGAACACCTGTATGCCAATAAAGGTTGATTCAGACCGGCGCTTAGCTTCCTGTGAAGATGTGCTGAGAATAAAGGTTGTCGTCTGTGCTGTGGAAATGAACGACGCTTCGAATAGTGCGGATTTTCAAGGAGGGGTGTGCTGTTTCTTTCCCGAGAGATCTGATTTACCGATTTTGCCTGGCAGATGATAGAACAAGGCCTGGTATTTACGATGTTCATATTTAGCAGAATCTTAGCAACTGCATAAAACTATACTGAAAACCACAAGACGCCTAAGCAACTGCACAGTAATGCACTCGCAAGCACTTAAAAAAGAACTAACACTGTGTAGGAGTGAGCAAGCACTTCTCAGATTTTCTTTGAAAATGTAAAGCCCTCGATTTTGAAGGACAATGAGATGGACTGTGGTGAAAAATCTGACCTGCTTCATCAATTTGAGGTTCTCTGACGCAGACCTTTTTATTAGCTTGCGGTTTTAAAACTCGAAATGTAATTCTGGGTCAGAGTGACTCAATTCAAATGACTGATCTGAGATATTGCGAACCATTCCTACACATTGAAAACTACATACAATAAATGACACAGAGGACCTTTAAAAGTTTACATGTTACAGAGTTTGCTTAGTTTCATCTGAAAAGTGGAACAAAGAATTTCAGGTAATTCAATTATGGGCTAAATAAAGGGCTCACGGGGGAGGTTCTACCTGGACTGTTTTTATTTTCAACTTTAGTATTAGATCTTGCCTTTCAACAATTCTGAGGTCGGGGATCACAAGCTCAAAAAGGTTGGTGACCGCTATGAATGATAACCAACAGAGCAGCTTAAAAGGGTAAATCATTTTAAGCAAATAAGAACTTTAATGCAAAACGTCATTACATAACACTGATGAAATCTAGTTACAAAGTATAACTATTATAAAATGTCCTTTCATAAATACCCTGATTGTTCCTAAACAGTTATTAAATGACTTCAGTTTTTACACTCACAAACTAACACGCGTAACTTTAAATACTACCACAGAACGATTGACACAGACGAGCACAGCTCAGGATCGTAGGGGGAAGCATGCATGGGCAGAGGTGGAAGTGTGTTCTGGGGCGGGGATAACCACGCCCTGTCTCTGGAGTTCTCTGAGCACATCCAGTATGGAGTCCAGCTCCAGTCTGAACGCCTCCAGCTCTTTAGCCCTGCCCTGAGCGATTCTCCTCCAGCGGTCCACCTCACCCCGCTGCTCCTGCTCCACCACTCGCCGTGTGTCTGCGATGACCTGCACCGCATCAACGTCAAACATAAGTGTTATGCACACGTGGTGTGCATGCGAGTAGATAAATGAAAGCGATGTTACCTGCTCGAGCTGTTTCTCTCGCTGACTGTAGCGAAGCTCCATGGATTGAATCTTCTGCTCGAGACTGGCGAAGTGTCTTAGTTCAGGACGGTGTGCTTCTTTAGCCTGCTTTAGCTCTTCTAGCAGCTTAGATAGCTGGTGACATGCGTGACACAGGAAACGAACGGAGAATTATGACGAGGCCGTGACAAACCTTGATATCAATGTGAAGTCTTATATAGTGTCAACGTTACTACCTGATTCTGAAGGGTTTCCTCTCTGATTTTAGACACGGTCAGGCCATCTTTGGCTCCCTGGAGCTCCTTCACTTGAGCTTGTAAATGCTGCACTACGATCTACATGAAGAAATAACAATTTTTGTGTTTGCAGATGCTTTATCTGAATTGACTACCAATGAATTCAAGGTATACATTTTTTATCAGAATAAAAGTTGTGGGCAAATAAAAACACAATGTCGGCGTTTCTAGTGTCATGGCAAATGACTAGCTAGTGGAAAATAAATGCACATCTGCTGGAGAGACATAAACAGCTAAGAATTCATAAAAAAACAACCTCTTGTGTGTTCACTTGGTTGGCCAGTTCAGCCACTTTGGATGAAGAATGCTCAAGGGCGTGTGAAGCCAGGAGGCGTTCGATCTCTCTGTGATGTTCAGCCTTGACAGATGCGAGCTGCTCTGCGTTCTGCTCTCGAGTCCTGAAAATATTACACCACACAAGGACATTCACATATTTTTATATTGTTACTATTTAAAACCCATCAGTAATATTACATATCTGACCTCAAAATCAAGGACATAAAGGGAAAAACATTTTTTAAAGATATTGAAAATAAAAAGCTTAAGTTTAGTATTGGTTCTCAGTTCGGCCACCATTGACTAACATAGTAGGAAAAAATACAATAGTAGCCAATTCCAGGACTGTTTGCCTTCCTACATTCTTCTAAATATCTTCTTTTGTGTTCAACAGAACAAATACATTTATAAAGCAATTATTTCTACTATGGTAGTCAATGGTATCCAAGAACTGTTTGGTTACAAGCATTCTTCTAAATATCTTTCTCTGTGTTCAACAGAATATTTAGATAGATTTCGACCAATTTGAGGGCGAGTAAACGAAGACAGAATTTTCATTCCTGGGTGACTCGTTCCATTTGTCCAGGAACGGATGTTTTAAATTATTGCAATATATAAGGGATAATAGGCCTATATAGGCAGCCAGTTGTTATAGCAGAAATAAGCCCCGACAGTGTGATCGGGACTCAACACTAAGTGGAGGGCTTTGTATCACACCGAAGGGGCCTATTTCACAATGTTATTAAAATACATATTTATAATTATTTTTTGTGTAATATTAAACTGCTTCTCTCAAAATGATGTGCAGAATCTGGGTTACAGAGTGTCATTACTTTTGAGTGGTTGTTATTTGAAAATACCAACCTTCGGAATGCCGCGACTGGCAAATCAGAACCAAGCATTCAAATGAGCCGTGTAATAAAAGAAATATAATATATTCCTAATATATGTATATTTACTACAGCAGTGCAAAATTTCAGGGAACTCAGAATCAGAAATTCTGTTCTGCATGTCAGGGAAATTTCTTTGTTAAGAACCATAGGATTGCTTTAAGGACTTTGATGGTTTGCATTTATTTTTGGAAAATAATCTTCTTTTTTTAACAATTGGAGCTGTTTATTTGAGTTTAAAAATCGGGTCGAGGCCCATGTGTATAAGAAAATATTTTCTTGCCACTGAAAAAGGGCTTTAAATGCAGACTAAACTAAAACTGATAAAACTACCTGATGAGCTGAGCCCGAGCACGCGTGACTTCAGCCTGCAGTGAAACTCTCTCTTCTTGTCTCTGTGCCTCCAGTTCTTCCCATCTCGCCCGCAAACTGTCATTCTCCAGCTGCACCTCTGAGATGTGTGACCCTGCAAACGCCCCGGGATGGTAGTCCTTCTCATCCTGCGTAGGAGGAAATGTTTCAGCTGTTGTTTTTTTGGCCTCTTTAGCTGTGCCCGACTGCCGCCTGTGCTCGCCTGCTGTTCTGCCTAAGCCGGGTGCAGACAGCATGGTCCTCCTCTCCCTCTGCAGACGATCGACCGTGCGACTGAGGTCCTGGATGGTGCGGCTCTTTGCGTTCATCTCCTGGGTCAGCCTCTCGATGCGAGACGCTTGCGCAGCCTCTGTGTGCAGCTTGTGGCGTGAGGGGCTGCGGATGGGCTTGTCTACTCCTGATGAAGCCTCCGCTTGTTGGAGCTGCTCTTTCAAAGAAGCCACTTCCGCCTGGAGGTCATTCTCTTGATTATGATGGGTCATCTTTATTTCCTCCAGCTCTGCCTTTAATGCTTCAATTTGTGATTCGGACTCCTCAGATGTAGCTTTGTGATTCGTCTGGCTTCTCTCAGCCAAATGCTGCTCTAGATCTGTTATCTGTTGTTCGTACTGGAGCTGAAGAGACACAGAGAACACAGAGACGGAAATTACAGAATGATTCCTCTCGATATTGTGTCAGTGGGCCACATCGCTAGGAAAAGACACTAAAGCATCAGTGGGAAATGTTAGCATCAGATGGAACCTGTTCCACGCTGACAGCAGCTCTCAGTTCTTTAAATAGAAACCTAATTTTCCATGTTGACCTGTTTCAAAGCATTAGAACAGTCCAGCTGAGACCTGGCAAACAACATTCTCTGAAAATAAGAAGAGAGATTGAGCTGTTTTTGCACATTGCAGTGCTGTTGTGCGTTCAGAACGGAATTGAATTCCTGAGTTTGAATTGAAGCATTAACCTACGGAAATTAGTTTAAGAAATTCTTCAATTAACTTTCCACTGTGGATTAAATAGTAAATGTAATTATTAATGTTTGACAAGGCAAAATACTCGAATAGTCTCTATGGTGAGTACCTTGATCCTGTGATACTGTTGCTCCATCGTCCTGAGACTGCGTTTGGCAGCGTCATCACGACCCTCCAGCTCTGCCTCCAGACGATGGACGCGTCTCTCCAGCAGAGCTGCCGTCTGAGATGACTGAGGACCGGCGGGTGGATGGACTTCCGCGCCAGCTTCCTTTTCACCTGCAGATGCAGCTGCAAAGATCAGGGCTGGCAGAGAGTTTGGATGTCTGCTCTTCAGCAAATCCTCCATTTGTTTAAGCTGTGAAATAAAGAGGAACGCGAGTCATATTAATGGGGAGAATCCAAAAAAAATTATTTTATTGCCAATTAAGGGGATCATTCACCCAAAAAATGAAAATCTTTTTACTCCAAACTGATGTAAAATGTGTTGTTCTGCCAAACAGAAGGTATTTGGATGAATGTTTTTAACCAAACATTTGTGGGGCATTATTGACTATTATAGTAGCGGAAAAAACTACTATGGTGGTCAATAGTGCCCCAAAAAAGTTTGGTTACTAACATTCTTTTTTAAATATTTTACTCAGGCCCGGTTTCATAGACAAGGTTTAGCTTAAGCCAGAACTATGCCTTAGTTAAATTAGGATACTTGATTAAAATGCCTTTGAGACAAACAAATGGCACATTCACAAAATAAACGGATATCTATCGAAATTCATAGTTATTAACCGGCTACGATGAAACCCGCGTTTACGTGGAAGTTTCAGACTTGCCGGGTTTCTCGTGTGCAGTGACATCATCGTCGATAGTCTGTTTAGTCATTAAAAATGCAGCAAGATAAAAAAAGAATCTGTATTTTATCTCTTCTCATGTCCGCAGTTCCTGCGTATGCAACAATAGTTCTTCATCTTGACGTTTCTTCATCAAGAACTGCATGATTCGAGAGAGGACTTTTATACGTTATTATAACTTCCGTTTGGGACTTTTACTACTGCGCTTTCAGACATGCGCACATAAACAAAACTGAGAGAAAACTGGTAAAGGCGTTTACATGCATCGCGAAATTGGAGTAATCGTCAAAAAACTAACATCTCTGGCGATCGGTTTTTGCTTAAGCCGTTTATGACCTTTCCCCCGATAAAAGAAAACCATTTTACGCATTTATTAATCAGCTAAAACTGTGCATGTAAACGCGCTCATTGTGTAAAACAAACAATAATATGGTGAACAAGCCTTTAAATAAACAATTGTTACTGAAAAGCGAAATCTAATATACCAACTCATGAAGGATAACAGGTGTTGTGCAAAGAGTTTGTCATATTATATTGACACCAGTTCTAATCATCTGACTGAGTAGAAGCATAATAGTCAAAACTGTGGATAAAATTTAGCCTGAAGAAGAGGCAGCAGGCACAAAGGGGTTAGAAAACTGGCAACAGACTCTCCACTCAGAAAGATGGTCTATTACTGGCAGACACAGCTGGATAATTCCAGCTCTCGAGTCACACAGTGTACGAACATGCAGTGAATGAGCTCTATTTGCAGAATTTGTGAAATGGAAAGCAAAGTGTGCCTGACCTGGCGCTCAAGCTCTTGTACTCTTTTAGCTTCACCCGCCCTCTCCTTCACCTTTCTCTGCTGCTCATTGCCTCTCCTGTTGACCTCCATCTTTAGCTTTTCAACCTAAGCCAGAAATAAGATCAACTGATAGGACATGACCTCTATTTATTTTAAAAACAGCATCTATGCTGACCTGTTCGGTAAGCCTTTGAGTTTCTGCCGTGGCGGTTCTTAGTCTGGCCGCATCTTTGTCCAGCAACTCCTGGTTCTCGGCGTACCACTGCAGCCTCTTCTTCAGCTCCGTCACTTCATCCCGATGTTTCTCCTGAAGCATCCTCAGCTCGAAAGTTTTATCACCTGCCAGATGCAGCCAGATGCTGTCAAACCTGACACTTATATCCCTCAAAAAGTCATTGTTCCTCGTCCACACCCAAAGCTCTTACCTGATGTGTAGACAGCCCGAGCTTTGAAGAGGTCTCGTTCTTTTCTCATCATCTCCAAGTCTACGTGCAGGGCTTGTTTCTCCTGTTTCAGCCTATAGATTTCCTCTAACAGTCGCTCCTCGTTTAGCTACAAAAAAGATGGAATGCGATTCGACACTAAGACCCCTTTAACATCAAATATTCACTCGTTTTCAAACCTAGCAAGCTAACATTCACCGCCATCTTGAATAAACGTTGCACCCAAAAGTGAAAATTGTGTCATGAATTACACCCCAAAGTTGTTTCAAACCTGTGTAAATATAATGTTCTGCTAAACACAGAGAAAAGATATTAGGAAAACTGTTTGCCATATCTGGGACATCATTGACTACGATAGTAGTTATGGTAGTCAAAAGTGCCCCAGAACTGTTTGCTTTTCTACATTCTTCAAAATATCTAATTTTGTGTTCAACAGAACAAAAAAATGATACAAAATGTTTTCTACCATACTTGTCAATGATGTCTCAGAGATGTCAGTTGCTTACATTTTTCCAAATATCTTTCTTAGTGTTCATCAGAACAAAACAATTTGTAGAGATTTGAAACAACTTTGTCGCTTTGCACCACATTTTTTGGGTACAAAATGTAAAATTATAATGGGTTCTAATGCGTTTTATTGTCTTTTGTCCGGTGTAGAAACGGTGTAAGAAGAATAGCCTTTTCCTTAAGATAAGCCTTGGTGAAAGAACAACTTAACACGCTCTTTCCTCGGACATTTAATATGTTTGATATTGTTCGGTCTACTTACTTGTGCGGCTTGCACCGGAGTTGTCACCTCAGCAATGTTGACGCTTTGATCAGCGATGCTTTTCACCCCAACAGTTCTCTGAATATTGCTCTTATTTAACCGGTCCCTATTAGGATAATGAACTTTCATTGCTTTGATTTCTGGAAAAAAACTGTGTACATTTTGAAAGCCTGTTGTGATGTGCACTGACCTAGTGTGGGCCAACTCGGTCAGAAGTCTCTGGTTCTCCAGGAACAAAGTCTCTTCGTTTTGTTTGCTATGAGACTGGAGAGCTTTCATCTGCAGGTACAGCTTCTCATTTTCCTGCATCGTCAAAAAACATCAAGTTTCATGTTTGGCTCTGAACCCAGCTGCAGCACATGAATACCAATGACCCAAATGAATATTCAGCATGTGCACTTAGCAGAATACAGCTCTGGATAAGAAGTAATTGGATGTGCTGTGTAAAAAGGCTTTCGTAGAAGTAATCGAATGTGCTATGTGAAAGGGCCAGAAAATCTTTGTCATAAAAGAATGTACAAACAGTAATTACAGAACTAACCTTATTCTGAATTCTGAGAGGTGATAGTGTAATTTTGCACACATAGACCTGGCGTTTATCATTACCTGACTCATTATGTTAAATGACGCAATGATCTAAAAAAAACTGAGAGGGTTTTAAGGTTTGTCCAGTATGACTTAATAATAAACCGGACAAATAATGCAAGTCTATAAGCAATGTTTCAGCATCCCTCAATTGCAAAAATAATGTTTTATTATGTTCTCAATTTTCAATGTTTGATTGTGTTAGTTAGCTGTATTTTTTTGAGTTAATATTACTTGATCAAGACAACCCAACTAAAGTTTGATTGATAGTACTTGGAATGCTCAATAAAAGCTGGCACGTAGTTTTCTGTTTTTGCAAATAAACTAATGACATACCTGATGGTAACCCTGAATAAGAGTCTCCTGTTCCTTCATCTCCTTCTCAATAAGCTTCAGTTTCTCTTCAGTCACGGGGCCTGAAGCCTCGCCGAAACTCCACTTCTGTCTCTTACCGGCCTCTTCTGCACTGTGTAGCTACACAATGAACACTGAAAAGTTACTCGACTGAAGACTCTCTGCCCTGATGGCTGTACTCGGGTAGTGCATCAAACTTCAATATTTCAGGGTTCATGTTTGGGTGTAGGCTGCTCAGTTTATGCTACAGATCAACCAATTATTCACATGAATTTCTGGTTGAATCCAAGGTTGAGTTTCTAAGATTTTCTTCGACATCATTTCAAAAGGACAGATCTCCCCCCCAAAAAATATCGGTCATCATTTACTCACCTGCGAGTCGTTCCAAATCTGAAAACATTTCTTTCTTCCGATGAGCACGGAGAAAGATATTTGGAAGAATGCTAATAACCAAATAGTTGTTGGACCCCATTGACTACCATTGTTTCCCTGTTGAACACAAAAGAAGATATTTTGAAGAATGCATGTCAGCAAACAGTTCTGGGGCCATTTTGACTACCCTTGTCATTTTCTGACTATGGTACTCAATGGGGTCCAAGAACTGTTTGGTAACAAGCATCCGTCCAAATATCTTTCTCTGCGTTAAACCAAACAAGGCATTTATACAGATTTGGAACAACTAGAGTGAGTAACTCATGACAGAATTGTAGTTTTTGGCTGAACTGTAAATTTAAATGTAATATAACGTATACCTTAACCGTCAGCTGTGCTTAAAGTACAATCCATCACTGTTAAACCGACCAGCTACTTATACAGTTTGAAAATAAAAACGTGGTGTGGATTTGGTGTGCGTCCATAGTTATGTAATGTTTCATAAGCATGAACAAAAAACTCATCTGCAAACACAGGTTGGCCTTGTAACAGAACAAACAGTACTATAATTAATCTACAACTATCTGGTCATAACTAAAGAGCGTTCTCAGTGTGCCGAAGGTCTTTCATTGAATCTTAACAAGAGAAAAGCCTACAGGTATGATTGTACTAGAATGATGAAGGCCATGAAAATGGTTTATGTTGAGTGCATTGCACGTCACCAATGATGAAGAGGAGTCAGAGCTGACACAGTCTAAACAAATATATTTATCTGCAGTTTAATAACTAAAAGTATTTTTTTATTTTGGAGTGGTCCATAATTTTGCAGCAGTTGTATTTTTACTAGGGCTGTCAAACGATTAATCGCATCCAGAATAAAAGTTTGTGTTTACATAATATGGGATTGTGCATATTCGTTTTGTATTTATTTATAAATACAAAAACATACACATAAATGTATATATATATTTTAATTCTTAGGTGAATTAGTTATATTTACCAATAATTTAAATAACATATAAACATTTATTAATTTGTATATTTTATATGTTTCTTAAATAAATGCATGTATGTGTATGTGTTTATAAACACAAAGGTAATATGCACAGTGCACAGACACATATTATGTAAACACAAACTTTTATTCTGGATGCGATTAATCGCGATGAATCGTTCGATCGCCCTAATTTTAGCATAATTGAAACTGTTTCGACAAACTTTAAAGTCGGCATAAAAACGGAAGTAGCGATCGTTGATTCTTATTTGAGTACTGATTGGACCGTTAAAAGTTGGGTGTTGCCAACAAAATGGAGTCAGATTTGTAATACAGTTTGGAATCTGTAAATTATTGCACACCTCGCTCCATACCCCGTGACCAGAAGTGAAGAGAGGTAAAACACTGTGTAAATCAATTTGAATTTTTTTATTTCATGCTTTTAAGCATTTTCAAACTGCTGTATGCATTTAGGATTATTTAGCAGATGATTCCATATCCCGTAGTCCTACTACATATTGAACCTACAGTAGTTCAACCTCACAAGTGAATTCAATATTTAGACTGTATCATACAGCTTAAAGTACAGGTGCAGAAACAGAAAAAAGCTCACTTTGCTCTGCAGGATGTAGATCTCCTTACAGAGCGCTGCTCTCTCTCTTTCATGCTCCTGTCGTAACTGTTCTTCCCTCAGGTGGAGCTCACTTTCTTTCTGTGCAGACTGCAGGTGTAGACTCTCCTGGTTAGAGGTCAGATCAGATTCAATCTCATCCTCCATCACCGGATGCTGAGAGCCAAACAACAGGACAGATGCTTGAATAAATCAGTGGAATTGATCTCAGATTCGCTCTCATTTAACTGCAGTTAACTCACATCTGTCTTGGCTTTGGGTGTGATCGTGTCAGTTTGGTGAGGACTTTTGTCCTGTAGATTATTAGCTTGAACCTGATGCTGTAGGAACGTAGCAAAGGACTGTACTGAAGCCACCAGTTCATTGCTTAGCCTTAAACTTGTGTCTAAACCTGACAGAGGAGTGAAAACACAACATAAGACATCTTGTAGCAGTAGTCATTTTGGGGAAAGATTTTCTTAGATGTTCTTTACTCTTTAATGTTCTCCACGATCTCAAGTGCAGGTACCTTTGACTGTGTGTGTCTGGTCGAGGATCTGAGGTTTTTTAAAGGCCTGGCTTTGAGCTTTCCTCTGAGTTAGATGTGATGGAGGTTTGGAAGATTGATTAATTCTGCCGAGAGCAGGCGCTTTGGGCAGCAGCCGACTCTCAGATTTTTTAGTCTTTAATGATGGAGCAGGAGCTTTTCTCGAGGGAGCTGAAAGATGTGCAGATACGCTAGATCTGACAGGAACCTGAGAAAAAAGTTAATACGATTACAACACCCAGTATATCTCATATTATAGTCTGTGCTGCAACCCACTTATTTCCAAAACCATCAAACCATTCTAGGATCTAAGGCTACATTCACATTACAAACGAAAGTGAGTTTTAATGACTTTTTAAAGGACATGCGTGTGATCAGACAATGCTTAAAACCCCACTCTAATGCATAAAATAACTAATAACAGTTCTTAGTCAGGGTAAAGTGTGTTAAATGACATAAAAACAAGGCAGTGAGGGATGCGTTTTTGCTCACTTAAATTTTTCATTTGAATTGCTCACATCACTTATCTACAACTATTTATCTGGCAGATGCTATTATCTAAACAAAAACCCTTCAGAAGCACAAGCAATTTATCTACAAAGTAGTAGCATAAGAAGTGCTTCAATATAGCATATCTAATAGAGCTAGAAATCTATACATTTTTATGTAATACATTTCATAGGCCCTATTTTAATGGTCTAGGCGCATGGTCTAAAGTCTATGGCGCACTCAGGGTTTGTCCGATTCCACTTTTGCTAGTTTAATGATGGGAAAACGGTGGGCGTCTCCGGGCGCATGGTCTAAACGGGGTTGTTCCGATTCTCTTAATGAGTAATGGGTGCTTTTTGGGCGTAACGTACAATAAACCAATTAGAGTGTCATCTCTCATTCCCTTTAAGAGCCACTGGCGCTCGCCACTGGACTCCAATGTGGAAAGGCATCTACAGTACAAGCCGGATTTTTTTCTTTATGTACAAAATAAAAATATTTTACATTGTACTCCATCTATTTTTTATATTTGGTATGTTTGTATGCTGCTTCCCTCTGTGTAATAAGTTAACTAAAAGTGCGTTGTGGACCCGTCCAGAGGCGCATTTTCTACTAACGCCCTCTTTAAATAAAATATAAGGAGTCTATTTTCAATTCCTCAAAACAACCACGCCCCAACAATTAGCCTTAAAACACTAGAATGTTACCGGCCTCTTCTGCATAGAACTAAACATTTTTTAGACCAACACGCCCATGGGCGCACAAATACATTTGGTATTTAAACAACGGGAAAATGAACACTGTTTCGGGCTGAAACCAGCAAAAACACAAGCGCAGCGCCTTGCGCCGGGTGTATGATAGCGCCCTATATCTCTCAGTATTTAGAGTATTGTATTCATATAAAATGTATTAGACAAAAAAAAGAAATACAATTTATATAAATACAAATATACAAACGCACACATAAATAGACAAGTGTGGTGACAACAGCAAAGCCAGAAGGTCTATCCTTCACTGCTTTGCTATTACCATTTATGTATAAAATGAAATACGGCGTCTAACCTGCCGTTTCTTGGGTTTGGGAGGAGAAGGAGCTTCTTGCTCCAGCATGAGGCGTTTGATCTCGTCTGCAATGCTCTTCTGTGTGTGCTGAAACGAAGCTCGATGTTCACCTCCAATTACGCCATCTGTGGTATAACCTGCTCCACAGCTGTCATTAGCTGAGCTGAAAGGGCTCATGTCTGTAGAGACCCTTAATGGACTGTGACTCTCGCTGTCTTGAGCTGCTGCCTCACTGCAAGACAAAAACCTCCTTTGAGATGTGTAACAAGCTCTGCAGAACCAGAAACCCAACGGTTCAATGTGTGATATTAAGGAGGATCTATTATCAGAAATGTAATTTGAAATACATAACTGTCTTCAGAGATGTATAAAACCCTCACGTTATGGAGAAGTGTTGTGTTTTTATTATCTTATAATGTCCTAGTTCGATCTACATACACCGCGGGTCCCCTTGCATAAAATACGCCATGTTGTTTCTAGTTAGCCTAAAAGGATAAAGTGCTCAACAGAGCGTGTTTTGTAAACACGTTATAAAGCAAAAACTTAACGGCATCTTAGTTCCGTGTCAGCCGCCGTAATGCAGTGAAAGCGAGCGGTGGAGTGACAACATATTCATAAAAACGAGGATGTGAGGTGCTAGTAAAGAGAAGTTCAATAAAACGTATACTTAAATGTGTGCATTATCCAATACTAGTGTTTTTAATATAGAGAGATTACAGAATTTTCACAGTGTGACTTCTGCACATTTGACTTCATGTTCTTTTTCAATTAAAACAACAAAACATGTTTTTAGATGGAATTTAACATTCAACAGTGTGAATAAATCAATCAACGTCTGCCCAAAAAGAACAAGACTACAACACCTGCATTTCATTCCCGTTACATTTTTAAAACTCTGAACTGTCTGACCTAACAGCTTTCTTGACTGCAGTATTTATTATAATTAGTCAATTTGGCATCCGTGCGTTTATAGAGACTTACTGTAATGAGAATATGGTTTACACAGTGTGATGAAAATTACCGGTCTCACATTATGGGCTGGAGAGAGAAGCCACGGCTGAATCCAGAATCAGGTCCAATTGGTCGCATCAGCTCCTCGGCAGTTGGCAGATCTGAGGTACACAAACAAGAAGCTGATGACGCGGAACATACTGAAAAGCGCAGCATCCCACTGGGCAATTAATCAACCACGTTCGGTCGTTTAACTTTATTTATAAGGGAGTTGGTACCCACAACCGCATCTCACGGCAGGTGAACTCAACTCCCTGCTGAAATACTGGCATCAACGACAACTTCCAAATTAATCTGAAAATACTGCTGACATTCTCTGGGACAGAGTTGAGTGAGTTTGGCAGCGACCAACAAACTTCATCCCACGCTAAATGAATGAAAGTCACATATAGAAAATGTTTATTGTATTTAATTGTGATTCTGCAACCTTTTGGAGTTCACCTTATAAATAAGAAGGCAGATGCAGAGCAGTCGGTGCTCTCTAAAATCATATATTTTCAATGGTCCAATTTTACATAACATATCACGTTTACTTAAAATATTTAACCATAACAATATCCTAACAATAAAATTTATCGTTAAGTCTAACACGTATTTTATTTAGTTCATTGTGTTTTTACTTCTTATGAAACCATTTTGTTATTACTTAAATGAAACACTTAAGAACTGAAACACCTACAAAAAATCTAAAACACACCACACGACCAAACAGTTGTTTCTAGTGGGCTAGTGGGACGTCACTTTACCACACAGCACAAACAAAGCATCTGGCAAAAATCTCACGTCCTTTACTACAAACCATTCCTGGAAACATTTTCTGGGACAAAAGCTGCTAATGAAAAGGTTTTAAGGGTCCGCATGAACACGATAAGTGACAACAATTAATCGAGTGCCGAGTCTTACCCGACTCTGCGGTGGAGGCAGGTTGGAGGGTGGAGAGTGAGAGAGGGGTCCCGCTGCCCCCCGCACGCCTTTCCTCGCACACCCCTACAGAGTCGCTGATCTGTCTGTACGCCTCCTGCAGAGCTTCTATCTCGCTCCCTTCGCTCTGACCATACGATTGTACTTTAAAGAGGTGGAGGAGAGCAAGCGTTTCATCACACATGTATCTTACACAAGAAATCAACTGTCAGCAAAACAAGCTTTAGGGCAGATATGGTGATTTCACACCTGCAGGTTCAACGGCTGGTTTCTCTGGACCTTTTTCTTTCTCGGGGGACGCGACGACAACAGGAAGGTGTAGAGCTCCATCCGTGGAGTTTAAAGAGTCATGCAGTGAAACTGGAAAAGAGATTCGCATTGCAGGATGATTACACAACAATGTGCAGTTTTAAAAAAGAAATATTTCGTCACGATTATTTTAAATTCAAACAGAGGAATGACTTGAGAGTCAATTACAGATTTGTTTTTTCAGATGAATTGCTCACCTTTAGCCAGCATTCCCTGTCCTTCAGGTTTCTGAAATACAGAAGAAACCTTGTCTTGTGGCTCTTCATTACTTTTCTGACTGAACTCCTCCTCAAAATCTTCACTATACGCAGGAGACGCTGTTTGGTGCAAACACAATATTACCACACACATTTTATTAAAATAATAACACAAATCATCATCTCAGAGTCACGTGCTCTGCTCATACCGGTGCGCTCATGTATCTTCTGTTCTTTTTCAGTGGTGGCATCCATCTCTTTCTCCCTGTAAATAAAAATACAACATACTTAAAAAATGCAAATGTTCACATCTCACAAAAGTGGCATCTTGCAGAGCTTTGTGCCTAAAAGCACCTTTGCAGAAAGGTAGGTGTGGAGACATCCCGTTCTTGATCTGGTCTGGAGAAGTCGATGGACGATGAGGACTTTACGTTGGATATAAACCTGGTCTTCTCTTCCTCCTCGGACGTGTCCAAACCTAAAAATCCTACCCTTGTTCCCGGTCTGGACGCCATTACAATGTCTATGAGGAAGTGAATACAGATGACCATGGTGAACAAACACAGTTGTTATGAATTTGAGGACCTCAAAAGCAGTACTGACCTTCAGGTTCCAGACTGTCTCTGCTGAAGATGACAGGATCTTGTATGTCTTCATTCTCCAAGATGTGCTCCTTTGGTTGTTCCTCATCGACCTCTTTAATGGATGGAGTGTTCCTGAGGGACTTGAGGAAGGACTTTCCAGATGATGACATCCCTAAAAGTGAGAATTATGGTAAGGATGGCCGAGAAAATGTTGATGTTTGTGATGGTGCGTTTAAGGCTGTTATGTCACAATGATTACAACTTCTGTATTTCCTACTTATTAGATTAGTTTAACAACTGGACTGTGGATGTTCTGCGTGCCAGAATTCATCAACTTCTTGTTATCTACTGAACGTTTCCCTAGGGATGCATCAGACTATAATAACATCTGATGTATACAATGTCTCTCTATGTGACACATTATCATTCTGAATCTCACATATTCAATTAACTAGACGTCATTTACTAACGTGCACAGAATGTGCTCAACAACAAGCGGAAACTACGCAAAGGGTTTGTTTGCTGCAAGATGGTCCTGAAATAAACTGATTCAATTACACAAAACCAGAGCAACTTAATTGCCCCGGTATACTGTGTGTAATTGTGGAGTGCAAAATGATGAAGAAAATAGGCAAATGTTTCTTTCAAACTAAAACCAGAGCAAAAGATCACAAACATGACTTGAAGGGATAATTCACCAATAAAAAAAAGTCATTAAATCATAAGATTTTTCTCTGTGCAACACAAAAGAAATTATTTCAAGAGGCTTCTCATTTTGTGTCCATACTGTGGAAGTCAATGGTGCTCAGTGTTGTTTATTTACCATCATTCTTCAAAATATCTTCTACCGGTTTGAAATGACATGAGGGTGTGCAAATGACGAAAGAATTTTCATTTGTGGGTAAGCTTTTTTATTGCACAAACAAAACCATATATTGGGATACACATGAAACCAACTTCATTAACGTCAAGTGTGCCCGGCCTTCTTATAAGCGATTAATAAGTGTGATGTATTCCAAAGGAAACAAGCTTAATGATCATTCATCAGGGTTTGACACCTGAAATGACTTTTCTTTTCATTTGACGTCACCGAGCCCTAGGATCACATGGAACATGGAACCTGTTTCGACAAACCAATCAATTCCTGATTGATGATATCAAGTCTCATCCTACACTGTTCACTTTTTAACGAAATGCATAAATACCGTACACCACAATGTAGTAGATGAAACCGTGTTACGAGTTCTATTTTATATCCTTAAAGCGATAGTTTGCCATCTTGACATTTCACACCTGTATGATTTTCTTTCTTCTGAAAAGACACAAGATGATATTTTGAAGAATGTTGGAAAAAGAAAACCGTAGGTCACCTGTATTGGAGTAGGCGGGGCGAGACCGTGGTTCGAGACCGGTTAGTAATCGTTAATGAGCGCCAGCTGTGCGCGCACCGGTCTTGAATCACGTAGGAGATTGGGAACATCGAAGAGAGAGAACCGGGCCCGAACATGTTTATGGTTGTTTGTATGTTTTATTTCCGTGTTTTTGTTTTGTGATTTGTTTTGTTCGCCGACGGTCGGCCGTGAGGGGCCGCCGGCTGTTATTATTTTATTAAAAACTTTATTTAAATGTCTGCCGGTTCCCGTCTCCTTCCTTCCTTTTATTGAACCTCTCTACATCGCCATTGACTTGCATTGGTTTTGTGTCCATACCATAGAAGTGGGGACATTCTTACCTGTAAGAAAGTCATACAGGTTTAAAATAGTTGAGTAAATGATGACAACATTTTCATTTTTGGATGAACCCTGCCTCCAAGGAATCACAAATGCATAATAGTACAACACGTCTTTTTTACGACAAGAGACACGGCGTTGTCATACTGCACTGAATCTTTACCATGGCCTTTAATTGACTCTTCATCATTGTTCTCCACAGACACCTCATTAGAACTGTGATTGTGAATGGGACTCCTCTCCCCCGATGTACTGGAGGAGTTATCAGGTCCACGGCCGGGGTCATCCTCCGAGACCCTTTGTTCCTGGGATGGCAAATTCTCCTCTAATGCATTATGATCAAAGCTTCCCTGTCTGCATGCGCTGTCTGATGCCTTCTGATTCAACAACTGGTTCACCCTGTCAAGAGCTTTGCTACGAGGTTTAGGGGTGGGCTTACAAGGGACTGTGGCGTGAAGGGGTCAAGGGATACAGAAAGAACAATTCAGAAGTAAAAAAAAAAAGCAGATCATGCCAAAAAGGCCTCATAACACGTACTAGAAAAAGTAAATAATGAATCAAGACTATATCTAGTCAGGGGCACTTGGGACAAAAGAAATATCATACAGGATTAAATTAAGAAAATGCAAGTGAGAGATGTACCCAGAGAGGCATTTTCTCCCTCTTTGTTTTCCACCTGAGGATTCACCACTTGGGACTCTCTAGCTTTAGTAAATCGTTGTTTAATGGCTTTTTCTGAGAGTGATGAGAAAAGCAAAGGAGGAACAGAGATAGAATGAAAAGCAAAGATGAGAGAATAAAGTCAGATACTGTAATATCAACTTTTGTATTGGAGAGTAACAGGCAAAGGAAATTTACTGGCAATTAAGCACAAGACCCCCGAAAACCCCATGCAAATAAAAAACAAAATAAGTAATGAGCATGATATAATCAGAAAAAAGGCTATTGTTTAACCCCAGAAGAGAAATGAATTAGGCTGCCTAGATGACTAACACATCAACATAATGCCAGCATGATTTAATTTCTAAAACAATGAAATGAAAAACATCTATTCAGCTTGTTCAATTACGCCGATAGAATCACCAATTATTTATCCTTTGTGAAGTGAAAGTGAGAGACACTTGCTCAAGGGCATCTCAGTCGTTACCCGCCAGCCCTGAGAATTAAATAGGCAAACTTCTGGTCACGAGTCCAACTCTCTAACCACTAATCCATGACTGCAATGTTATGTTCTCAATATAGGAAAATAAGAAACACTGTAATTTTGTTGAAAGTATATAATCCATTAATTAAGACGGATTTTGTACAATGCAAATGGATTATACATATAAAAGTAAATTCAGTATTAATGTCTTTTATCCAAGGGACCTCTGATAGATGGATCTTATGAAAATAAAAGAAAGATATTCTATGGCGAGTCAATGGAGGCTGAGATCGGTTTGGTTAATGACATTCTTCCAAATATCTTCTTTTGTGTTTAGCAGAACATTGATATCTATATAGGTTTGGAACAACCTGAGGGATGAGAATTTTCATTTGGGAGAACTATCCCTTTAATATACTGAATATCACCCACTGCTTGGAGCTTGCTGCCCTCAAGTGGACAAACAGGTAACATGGAGGTGCACATTTTTCAAGGCACAATTTCTGTTTCGACAAAAACTTTATTTTTCCAAAGAGTCTCACAATACACTCATTACAGCACGAGCATCCCGAGAGAAATCAAGAATTAAAACTCAATTTAAATTTACAATTAGTCTTCAGGCAGAGTCTTTTATTCAAATGAGGAACAACACAAGCAATTTGCCAAACAATTTGTCCTGATTCACAGGAGCCCAACAAACTAAGCATAGAACATCTGTAGAAGCCTCTTCAAATGTTATTTTTCAATGTCACATTTACTAACCTGTTCCTTCTTCACTGGCATCATCATCATCATTCTGCCACCAGGGTAGAGACACTTGTTTCTTCTTTACTGGCCTGATGGGTGGCTTTCCCAGACTGTCAAGAACACTGGGGTTCTTATTGCTGGAGCCCAATTCAAAGGAGTCATCAGACACAGACTGAAACACAACACAACACAAACCAAGACTGGACATCAGTGAATTACTTTTATATACAGTCAGTGTTGGGTGTAACTAGCTACTAAGTAATTAGTTACTGTAATTGAATTACTTTTCACTTGAAAAAGTAAAGTAAGGGATTTCTCTTATTTTTCTGTAATTTAATTACAGCTACTTCTGATGTAATTGAACTAAATACTGTGTGTAATACATGTGTGTGCAATAGTGGAATTGACATTAAAGTTCAAAGTCTAACTTTAAAATCTGTGCTTTAATGCATAATTCTCACATTTAATGCATAATTCTCACATTTGTAGTACTTTGGTCAGTTTATAATACTATGTAGTTTAATATTATTTATTTAAATGATTTAAAGAGCCATTTCATGTCTATCCATGAATCACTTAACTAATCAAGGTTGATATGGGATATAGAAAAAAAAATAGAAATAAGTAATATTTTAATTAGTTTTTTTGGAGAGAGTAATTTGTAAGTAATCTAATTACACTATTAAATATGTCATTAATAACTAGTAATTAATTACTTTTCCAGCGTAACTTGCCCAACACTGTATAGTATACACAACGCCATAAAGATCATCTGTAATGATTCAGTTATTGCAAATAGGTAGTTGATGAACAATGTGATCATTAACTATGTAGATTTTAATGTAAGTTATGAATGGCTAAGAGAACGTGTAAACAAAAAACACACATTAAACAAATGTACACAAAGACTGTAACGTTACCTCTTTCAGGAACTGTTCAAACTGTTGATCCAACTCTTCTTTAGTCAGTCTAACGTTATGTGCCATAATTCACGATGAGACCATTAAAGTTTTAAACGTGTTATCTGTAAGAAAGTCTGTATACAAATAAACAAAGCAAAATAACAATTAATTCACGAGGCGCATTGAGAATGAGAATTATCATAGTCCGTAAATATAAGGAGATGAAATATGTGTTACTGTTGTTGAATCAAATATGTTGCTTTTTGTTATTAGCTTGCTAGCTCGTTTGGCACGAGACTTGAGTGAAACGATTAAGACAAACTGAGGTAAAAACGGGAGTCAAGTATGACTTACCGATACAAAGGAAATTCAATCCTTTAATGTTCACATTGTTTTGAAATAACACGGTTGTTTACTTGTGTGGTTCCCGCGACAACAACCGGGGGATTAGGGACATGTTATTGGTTATGATACGTCACGGGCATCAGGGGTTTCTATTGGCCGGTTCAGTTCCGTGTGTTCGGTTGCCATGTTGGATAAATCCACGCAGCCAGATAGTATCACACAAGTTTAAAAGGACATGAACGTTTTCACATTTCTTGTTCTTTAGGAAAATATGATTAAAAAAGCAACAAACACCAAAAGAAAACTTTAGTTCTAATAAAGAACCATTGAAAGTACCAGAAAAACCTGTATTTGAACTTTGACCTGCAAGTTCATTTTGTATGGTATGATTTGCTGTTGGACATATGATCTATCAACCATCTGCCTTCCCAATAAAGCATCTCTCAATGCAAAGTTATTTTTATTGTTTAGGGCAGAGTTTTTCAAACTTTATGATGCCAGGGACCTAAATATGATAAGCCTTTTCTGAGGGACCCCCTTTTCTAAAATATATAACCCAGATAGCACAATTCATCTGTCTTACGTCTATTTGACGTCTGCATTTACATCTTACAGACATCTGCAATACGTAGTTTGCTCATCTGCAAAACGTCTCTGAGACGTTTGAATGTCTGTAATACGTCTGCTAAAGATCTTGAGATTTGCTGCGTAAAAACATCTGCTAAACATCTTATAAAGAGCAGATTTACATCCATTCTAAACCATAAACATCTTACAGACGTCTTTAAGATGTCTATATGACGTCTGACAGCAGACATCTCCGAGACGTATTGCAGATGAGCAAACTATGTATTGTAAATGTCTGTAAGATGTAAATGCAGACGTCAAATAGATGTAAGCCAGATGTATGCGTGCTATCAGGGTAATCAATCTATTTTTTGTGTGTGTAAAGAAACTGTTAAAATTTGTCAGATAAATAGTAAATAGGATGTTATAAAGAAAACAAATGGTTTGTAAACCTAAATCGTCTGCAAAAATTTCAGTCTGAGTTCCAATAGTTCCAAAAGTAGTGAGAAAAACTCAATAGAAAGATTCAAATATTAACAATTCTGGAAACTTTCAATAGCAAAAAAAGCAGATCAACACAGTGGACTATTAACATTTTTCTGGGGGTCCCCTTTAAACCTCATGGAGGCCCCCTGGGGGTTCCAGGACCCCTGGTTTAGGGAACATAAAAATAATACACGATACTGTTAAAAAAAATGTCACATACATCTCTGATGGCCTGAGGGTGAGTAAATAAATGCCAAATTGGAGTTATTGGCTGAACTATCCCTTTAAGTCAGCCCTTAAAAGCAAAACCTGGAAAGGAACATGAACCCAATCAGGAACTCCTTTCAATTTGGTCACACCTCCACCTAGAGGTAAATAGACTTAAGAGAGAGAGAAAGAGAGAACCACTGGGCAATATCACTGATATTGGTCTAGTTTGGTCTGTTTGCAGTCTTGCATAAAATCGTAGAACTATAGATAACAAGTCCTACCAAATATGCAAATAAAAATGAATAAACCACAAATGTGACCTTGAACAACAAAACCAATCAAAATAGAAATTTTTGCATAATCTGAAAATTGAATAAATACGCTTTCTATTGATATGTTGTTTTGTTAGTATAGTGGTATCAAATGGGGGTAGGGGTACTTTGGGGTACTGCAGGGGGTACGTGAGAGAAACTGACATTTAGGAATAAATAATGAAAATCAATAAATTATGATAATAATATTTATATATGAAATTAGGACTACACAAAGATGTATAGAAATGCATTAATACATTTAGTTATAATAAAGGTTTGACTCTCATTTCACTCTATTTAAAAGAAAAATGTTGTTGTCTGGTCAAAGGGGTACTTGGCTTGAAAAAATCATAAAAAAGGGTACTTATGCCAAAAAAGTTTGAAAACCACTCGTATAGGCCACTGTTTGACCGAGATATAATTATTTAAAACTCTGGAATCTGAGGGTGCAAAAAAATTGAAACATTGAAAAAAATTGTCCTTAAAGTTGTCCATCAGAGGCGCTGTTAAAAGGCCATTCACTCACAAAAATAAAGTTTTCATATTTTTATGGTAGGAAACTTACTAAATATCTTCATAGAACATGATCTTTACTTAATATCCCAATGATTTTTGGCACAAAAGAAAAATCTATAATTTTGACCCATACTATGTATTTTAAGCCATTACAATTTTTTTCTCAAGCTACTTAAGACTGGTTTAGTGACCCAGAGTCACAAAGGAATAAAAATAGATACTCATTTGTTTTCATCAACGCCTCTCTAACACTGGAAGTACAAATAACAGTCCCCTCTAGGTGTCCGAGTTATATTTAACCCTCATCTATTTAACTCCTACAAAATTACAGCCACCAGCTGAAAAGTGATAAAATAAGCAAATGGCTGAAACTTCGGTCAGTGACATCACAGACCCCTGTAAAATATCAACCCCAGGCAACGCACGTTGTTCGCCTTGTCATTTCTGTTGCATTAGCCCCCCGATGAGAGCCCAAACGGGACAATCAGCAAGTCACAGGCATAGATTCAGAAAGGCAAACATCTGAGGGCACCGTTCATGCTAATATTTGTGGTTAATGAACGCATAATGCATTCTAATGGTGACCCTGGTGTCACCAGGGCTTTATCTGACTCTCTCAATGAGATAACTGAATGAGTGATTATGACGTGAACGCTTCTCTCGTACCTTGTTTCTCATGTAAATGCGGCGTATCCACCGTACACCCCTGCACTGATGAAGGCATCGTCCTCACCTGTCATCTTGACATTGGGATGCAGGTGCACTCGCTGAGGCCGGACAGGATCTCGTCCACTCCACCATCACTGTAATTCATATTAATGCAAGGCACTGTTAATATTTTCGACAAAGTGAACGTCTTTCAAGGCAGGGGGGGTCCATTACAGATAATTGGAGTGACTTTCAGTTGTATTTTATGGGCGTTCCCTACTCCGACATTGAATGTCCTCTGAACGCATACGTTTAAAAGCCACATGGAATACATTTCATCAGGCCGTGCTTTGGAGATTGCCATGGCTCCACGTTTAATTTGTTATGGAAGTTTGATCAAAGCCTTTGGATTGAAAACCAATAAGAATAAGGATGCACCATCCCCTAAGGTCATGACAAATATTTTCAGAGCAAAACATTGTCACAGATTATATTTACCTTTATTCATTTAGCGGATGCTTCTATCCACAGAAAAAAAACATCTCATGCCATAGACGTTAATACAATGAATGTTTTAAAATTGTTCAAAGATGTATAGAATGGAACAGACATGAAAATAAGAAATAGGTCAAATATAGAGACGATATTTTAATTGATGTATTTAATGCATTCGGTGCATCAATGGATTCACTTAAGTGCTCGTGGAAGACAAGATGTGGCTATATCTCATCTTTCAATAATGTTGTGAACTTCAGCCCCGGCATATGACCACGGCCTCTAATCCCACTAAACGTTAATTCCTAGTAAATCTAGTGCTGGGATCGATTTAAAAGAGAAGAGGGGAATAAATGTGGATACCTTTGTGAATGTGGCTCCGATGATTCTAGAAGTGGCGAAGATAAATGCGAGAAGGGATGGAGCCCATTAAACGTCGAGGATGGCAGTCTCTCCAGACATCATCCCCTTCACTCACTGATCAATTTCTACGGCCTCCTGAAACACTTTGGCACTGGACACTACAGACTGGCAGCTGGATTCATCATCAGCTTCTGGTCTTGCGGCCTCAGGCATGTTCCTGCCACATCGAAAAGGAGACAATGCTGTTTATGATGCTATGAATGAGGACTTTGGTCATTGAGGACACTGTGGAGATACACACCTGTAGAATCTCAAATCCTTTAGTATTATTCCGAAAAAGCTTTTATTAATGCATGCGATTCATGAGGTGTAGGGTAGCGCCCCTCATCAGTTTTGGTTACCTGTCACAAAATCTGTTAATGAAAACAAAGTATTTTGAGGCGGTATTATCTATAAATCTTGGTTATTTTTGAGGGATGAGTCAAGAGAACTTTTAATATACAGAGATGGTCCGTGTTCATGTTTAAGAGTAGGATTCCCACTAAGCATTGTATTTCTATCAAATATTTATTGTGGTTCTGATACAAAATTTAAGCATTAAATATTAAGGATGCTGTAAATATTTAAAACTGACCCTGATGTTCACTGGCATTCCATCGTGGATTTTAACTTTCATTTCTCTAAGGAACAATTTGGAGACTTGTGCTTCAGCTTGGCGCACCGTTCAGCAGGGAGAGAAAATTATCTTTCTCTCCTATTTTTGGCCATTATCCAGCGTATCTGTATGAGGCTGATAGCATTCAGTGCCTTTGATGGTTATTTAGCGATAATCCACACATGTTGTATCAGAGAGATAAAGGTATCTCTCCCATTAAATTTGTATTTTTTCTGTCCATTTTTTGCATGAAAGGCCTATGCAAGGAACATTTTAATTGTTTGTAAATTACAATAACACTTAATTTAGGTAGGATTAGCCTCATCTGCACTCTTAACCTCTTATATTAGCACCAACATTTTTGAGAATTCTATGCGAAAACAAGTTCAAAACATAAATGTTGAGTGTTTAAGCTTTCAAATTATGCATCGTCTGATACGGTAATAAAAATGTATACACAATCAATAATAAACACCCTTTCACGGGCCTTGTGCATTAGGGGTTAAAGTGATGGTTTCCCCCAAAATTCTTTCATATTTTACTCTTGTCATTTCAAACTTGTAACTTTCTTTCTTTCAGAGAACACAAAAGAAGATATTTTGAAAAAAGTTGGTAATCCTCTTATGTGTTGTGTATGCAGAAACCAAAAAAGTCAAACAAGTTTGAAATGACAAGAGGGTGAGTAAATGATGACATCATTTTCTTATTTGGATGAACTATCATTTAAAAAGGGGGATTCCTGATGCCATATAGAAGAATAGTCTTTAGCTGAACATTTTAATAAAAAACCTTTAACATCTGAAGAAAAGTTCTGTTTTGTAAAGGGTTCTTTATAGTGAAAAGGGATTCTTTAGAAAAAACAAAGTTCAATCATAAATGGTTCATCCATGCGTGGCATCACTGTGAAGAACCATTTGAAGCACCAGCGTGTTTTAAAAAACAGTTTTGGGACCCGAACGCCACTATTTCTATTCATTATTAAATTTGCATTAGATATTTGTGGTCATAGTAGTCCAATGTTTAGAGCCATTGTTAAGTCTTGAAATGCAAGACTTTAATTTCCAATATATTTCAGAAGGGGGCAGGATTGTTCTTTGGCAGCTTTAATAAACAGTCACACTTGGCTCCTGTTCCTCTTTCTGCCCCTTTCTATCCCTGGGGTTTAGAAATAATCCTCTGAGCATACAAACCTGCTCTCAATGCCCTTCTCCCACTAAATAAAGCTTATTAATCACCATGTGTTTTTAGACCACGACAACATGACAATATTCTGTCAAAGGCCACTACCACACAACCAAATTGTTCCATATTTCTCATGATCCCCACAAAATGACTTTACTATCAGACCACCCCTATCTCTCTCGGTGAGCCGTGCACGATTCATCCTGCCCTTAACATCCGCAAGAACCGAGTGTTCAGATGACACATTAACATGCCGAGCCACTGAACGAATCTTGCGGCCCATCGCCCCATCATCGCTCGACGGCGAGATGCGGAGCCTGAGGGTGGCCCTGACTCTTGGGGACAGGATGGAGGGAGGGACTCCGGCTCTGCTCGGTAACTCGAGAGAGGAGGGTGCAAAATGCACGGCGCATGGCTCTTCAGAAGAGAGGAGAAGCACATTAATCATCACAAGACATCTGTTCTTTTGCCTTCTTCAGAATTCTGTCGAAGTGCTGCTGACTTACCCCCGTAGATACAGAAAACTGAAAAAATGGTCACCTCTTTGTCGTGGACAGCGTTAGTGAAACGTTAGATATAAGTTTGTGTTCCTTCCATCTCATTAAATTTCAATTTGTTAATACATGAGTCATTGACAGGTGGGCTCTACACAGCATTTAAAGATGCTATAATTGTTCTCTCGTTAAAAAGTTTAACACTGAAAAATGTTAAACTTGATCATCAGCCTGATGTCTGTTTTGTATTATGAGCACCTTTCAAGTCAAATGTTGGTTATATTAAATACAGTGGTGGTACAGTACACTGTACAAATGTACAGGACATCATAATGCTTAGTGCTCAGCAGAACAAGTACTTTTCATTTTTATGTACTCAGGTTTTGCCGAGAAAGCTAATTCCCAATGAAGAAAGGAAAAGCTGATCTCCCTTCAAAGTACTGAAGAAAACCTTTACTAATGGTGTAAGATACAGTTCGATAGCGTAGAAACTGATGAAGTGAATGAAACAGGGAAGTGGAATTACAATGGGGAAACACGTAAAAACAAATTAGAAGTGAAAGTTAAGTCAACCAAATCACTGGATAACACTAAACCGAAAAATGCTAAACTTGTTAAACAGACTTAAGGGTCTACTGTGTTGAAATACAGGAAGGAAATAAGATAATCTTAAAACAAAGTGTGAATGAATAGACATAAAAAAAATTAAGCTGTCTTTTGTGTTAAGTTCTGGAGTCGCCTTAAGTTCTCAATGAGAAGCTCCCCCATACCAAAGGTTCTGTCCGGGTTGTAATGTTCTGATATGTAGATGTCCTCAATTTTGTTTTTGTTCAAGTTGAGCTTGACGATCACTCTGTCCATGTTGCTCAATTCATCATGCGGATCATAGTATTTCCTCACTTCATAGGGCAGATCGTTAGCGTGCTTATAGTGTAGGTTTCCTATAGTGAAGTATCCATATGTGCGTTTGTCCTTCAGCGGGGGAAGAAGGGACCCAGTGTTAAGGAACAGATGAAATCCAAATTCTCCTAACACCGGGTCACAGAGTGCCACCATGTTATTGTCGATGCATTTTCTCACATACCACATGAGTAGGGCCAGTCCGTGTCGGGGTGGTGGATAGCCAAAATGGGTGTCCCACAGCTCCTCTTCAGAATTTAATGTTTTTAAAGAGGATGTGATGACCAGGATGGCAAGCAGACGGATGAGATGTTCTATCATTGCTGTGTGCAGACTAGACGGAGAATGTCAGAAGAGTTTAAGATCAAAACAGCAAATATTCAAGTTGATATGTACAATTGAAAATGCTTTATTAAATTTCTTAAAGGGACTGTTCACTCAAAAAACATTCAGCCACATGTCGTTACTAACCTGTATGACTTTCTACCGTAGAAGACAAGAGAAGATATTCTAAAGAATTTTGTTACCGGACAACATTAACTCCCACTGTCTAACGTTGTATGGACACAAAACCATTAAGACATTTCTCAAAAATATCTTCTTTTGTGTTCGACATGGTTTTGAATCACATAAGGGTGATAAGATGATGGCAGAATTTTTATTTTTGGGTGAATAACCCCTGGACATATTCTTATTGTGAACAATTTATCATTGCATGCATTATTCGTAAGAAAAAACAATTGTCTTAGAAATCTTTAAAAGAAAATTGCATTTCTTTTACACTCTCTTACATACTGTACACTTATTCTGAATCTTTGTCTTATTAGAAAAACAATACACGATTAAACATGACATATCAAAAGAGTAAAATATATGTCATTTGAAAAGTTCTTGACATTTGGGTCATTTGTTTTTTGACATCCTTAACTATGCCAGCAGTGAAAAGAATACATCATAATATTTTTGTATCTTGTCACATCACGTTCCCCGTTGGTGCTCCTTTCCCCAAATATAACATATAGCTGCTGTATGACAATTCAATCTTCTACAAAACCTTATCTGAAACATGGACAATCACATTTCCAAGTGTGCTGTGCTGAGCTTTTTCAATTAAGTATACCTGCAAAAATAGCACCTTAATAAACATAATTTTAATGCTAATTTACCTGAATGAGTCAGCAGAAACCGAGGGCGGACTGTCTTGAAGAGTCTTTAGAAGTTTTGGGAGGAGAACTGAATCTCTGAAGAGTCTTCTCTGGGTATGTGGGCCCTTGGTATGAGAATGATGTCTTATTTCCTTCCCTATCTGACAGGAAGAGGTTAGCCTAAATCTGTTACACTTACATGACAGGTGCGTTGCTTAGTTTCAGTTACAGATTATTAATGATCTAAACGCAAAAATAAAGATTTGATTAAATTCGAAGAATGACAGCTGTGAAAATAACAACAAATAATGTGAAATACTCTAATAAAAAACAAAACTGCCATGCAATACCATACAAGTTACTGTTATTTGAACAATTTTTACATTTTATAAGAATTTTATAAGACAAAAAAGAGGAATAGAGGGCCATGGGTTGCGTCTGAAATGTCAAATTATTACTTTTTTACTTATTTCATTTAAAATAAGGTTCACGATTGACATCATACCATAACATAAAAAACATAAGATGACATAATATAACATAACATAACATAATAAAACATAAGATAACATAAGATAACATAAAATAACATGAGATTACATAAAATAACATAAAATAACATAAAAACACAAAATAACATAAAATAACATAGCATAACATAAAAAACATAAAAACATAAAAACATAACATAACATAAAATAAAAAACATAACATAACATAACATAAAAAACATAACACAACGTAAAATGATAACATAAAAAAACATAACATAAAATTACATAGCATAACATAAAAAAACGTAGTATAACATAAAAAAAACGTAACATAACATAAAAAACATACATAACATAACATAAAATGATAACATAAAATAACAAAACATAACATAAAATGATAATGTAAAAAAACATAACATAACATAACATAAAAAACATAACACAACGTAAAATGATAACATAAAAAAACATAACATAAAATTACATAGCATAACATAAAAAACGTAGTATAACATAAAAAAAACGTAACATAACATAAAAAACATACATAACATAACATAAAATGATAACATAAAAAAACATAACATAAAATTACATAGCATAACATAAAAAACGTAGTATAACATAAAAAAAACGTAACATAAAATAAAAAACATAACATAACATAACATAAAAAACATAACACAACGTAAAATGATAACATAAAAAAACATAACATAAAATTACATAGCATAACATAAAAAAACGTAGTATAACATAAAAAAAACGTAACATAACATAAAAAACATACATAACATAACATAAAATGATAACATAAAATAACAAAACATAACATAAAATGATAATGTAAAAAAACATAACATAACATAACATAAAAAACATAACACAACGTAAAATGATAACATAAAAAAACATAACATAAAAAAACATAACATAAAATTACATAGCATAACATAAAAAACGTAGTATAACATAAAAAAAACGTAACATAACATAAAAAACATACATAACATAACATAAAATGATAACATAAAAAAACATAACATAAAATTACATAGCATAACATAAAAAACGTAGTATAACATAAAAAAAACGTAACATAAAATAAAAAACATAACATAACATAACATAAAAAACATAACACAACGTAAAATGATAACATAAAAAAACATAACATAAAATTACATAGCATAACATAAAAAAACGTAGTATAACATAAAAAAAACGTAACATAACATAAAAAACATACATAACATAACATAAAATGATAACATAAAATAACAAAACATAACATAAAATTACATAGCATAACATAAAAAACGTAGTATAACATAAAAAAAACGTAACATAACATAAATAACATACATAACATAACATAAAATGATAACATAAAAAAACATAACATAACATAAGTTAACATAGCATAACATAAATATCATAGTATAACATAAAAAACATAACATAACATAAAAAACATACATAAAATGATAACATAAAAAAACATAATATAACATAAAATGATAAAATAAACATAACATAACATAACATAAAAAACATAACATAACATAAAAACATAACATAACATAAAAATCATAAACACACAAACAAACTTTATTTTATACATGAACTAAAAACCACAATTCTAAAAGCAAATTGGACTATAATGGCCTATAAATTGACAGCATGATTGATAACAACTGTGTGCATGTGATCACTGATGTTCCTGCCCACAGATTAAATCACAACATGTGATCTTCTCAACAAACACGTTGCAATATAATGTTCACACTTTCATTACACAAACAACATATGCCATTCTTTTCTCAGCTTACACCTGTCAGTATAAAGTATTACTTCATGTGAAGATGTGTGGAGACAGTGACAGCTACTCTCCAGTAACACAGCAACATGGCTTTCTCTCCACCGAAAGCTCATTCCATCCCACAGAGTCATATCAAAGCCTCCCCACTTCATTACAAATAAATTATACTTTTAAATGATCCCAGCATGGCAGACAAGCCCAGCTCTTAAAGGAAGGTATGAATAAAGAGAGAGGAGCAAACATTAGCATTTCATTTCTTCACATTTAACACCAAATAATGTTCCATTTTGCAGCTTTTATTTATTTATTTTGCCATCTTCCGGCTTACATTGACGCACGCATAAAAGCTGGCTGGGCTAATCTCCCTGGCAACGCGGGCGCGCTTGCTCCTGGGTAAATTCCTTAATTCCTCTGGTGTGTGTAGACATGACTTTCGGATCACACCGTGTTAGTTCCCCTGCCTCTGGGTGCTATAAGCTATCCAGAGCTGAACGGAGTATAAAGATAGGTTTCTTCCATTCCATGCTGAGTGTGACCTGAAGTTAACCAACTGAGACTCACTGAAATACAAACTCAGAGGGTACTAGTCGACATCTGCGCGGGGCTGATTTGTGCAGTTTGTATGTGATTTATGAGTCAGGAATACAGAATTAAATAAGAATGGGTTTTAACTGAAGTCAAATTTTAATGGATGTGAGTGGCTCATTTGAGACTGTGATGAAATGTTTAAGACTTTTTGTGCAAAATCCTCACGATCCATCCTTCAATGTCAGCCTCTTTGCTGAAAGTCAATTATGACAGGGTCTTAAAGGCGTAGTTCAGTTGTAAAATAGATAGTTTACTCACCCCCATGACATCCAAGATGTTTCTGTTTTTTATTTGTCGAAAAGAAATGAAGGTTTTTGAAGAAAACATTCCAGGATTTTTCTCCATATAGTGGACTCCAAACGGAAGGTCAAAATGACAGTTTCATTGCAGCTCCAAAGGGCTTTAAACCATACCAGACGATGAATAAATGTCTTATCTAGTGAAACGATCGGTCACTTTCTAAAAAAAATGAAAATGTATATGCTTTATAAACGCAAATGCTCGCCTTGCTCTGTTCTGCGATTCGCGTTCATGACTTCACAAAATACGTGATAACGTCGAAAAGTTAAATGTTCAACTTGTAAACACTGACTCAGTACTTCCGCATACGTACTTACGTATTTTGTTGCGCATCACAGAACAGAGCAAGGCAAACAATAGTGTTTATAAAGCATATACCTTTTCTTTAGAAAATGACTAACGTTAGATAAGACCTTTCTTCATGGTCAGGTATGGTTTAAAGTCCTTTGAAGCTGACATGAAACTGTAATTTTGATCTTCAAGCGTTTGGAAACCATTGAAGTCACTATATGGAGAAAATGTTTTCATCAAAACCTTCATTTCTTTTTGACTAAAGAAATATATACACAAACATCTTGGATGACATGGGGGCGAGTAAATTATCATGAACATTTATTTTGAAAGTGAACTGCTCCTTTAAATGATCATCACGAAAATGTGTAAAATAAGGGACCTCGTCTAAATAACCTTTAGCAAGTAAATTTTTTTCTTTACAACTCTTTACAACTCTTGTCTTCCCACAAGTGTTAATAATTTACAACCAACAATTATAAAAAGGAGGGCATATTCAATGCTTCTTTGAAATAGTTTATAACATATAAAACCCCTGCTAAGGAAAAAAGTGTGTGCAATTAGACTTTTCCTCAAAACCACATACAGTTGTTAATTGATATATAGTCTGTGTGACAACTAGCCCCGGTGTCCTCTATTTATATCTGTGATGAATTGACAGACAAGTCCCGCAGAGACACAATAGGAACACTAGCTGGTGGATCCTTCAATGTCTGTCTGCATTGACTGCGGGGGCCAGAGAAGCAGTAAAAAGTCTCTCATAAGCGTGTTTGACACATCTATCGCGCTGCTGCCAAGCGCTGCGGGCTCTGCTTCATATTTTATCCTCTCATTGCAGTGTCAGCCTGCACGAGGAGGCACTTTTTAAATTGCTCTGCACACTCGAATTACACTGGTTCTCCCCCATGAAACGCGTCTCAGTCAAACGCGCAGCAGATGCCACGTGTAATCACTCTTTCATGTAGCGACACATAATGCGTCATCATATTGTGTGTCTGATTTAAATGCGTGATGAGGATAATTCAGGTGCTTGTTATTATGTAGGTGCGTACGCAGGGATGGAGGTTGTAAGTGGTTCTGCATATAAATATTATTCAGTACTGCACGGATGTGCTTTGTCTGTCGAATCTTTAAGTGTCTAGGTCATGGCGAGGGTTAGAGAGAACTGCTGGGTTTCAGACAAGGTATGGATAATATGTTTTTATACATAGAGATGTATGTATATTGCAGCAAAAAAAAAATGTTATTTATCAGGATACAATACACTTACAAAAAATGAGTTCATTCAAGTGTGCCATTAGTTTACATCGTTAAACGAAATTAAACAAAGTACGTTCAGACTACTTTTTATAAAAACAGCTATAAACTATTAATACAAACTATTGGGGGCCAGGGGCGGACTGTTAAGCAAATTCGGCACTGGACTTATTACCAAAACATTTCAATGCATCCTCCATTATTCGCAAACGGTGGATAAAACCTTGAAAAATTATATATGAGTCCACCAAAACTCACATAAGATTGCTGCGCCATCCCTATCGAATCCTATATTGACCGCACAGGCACTGCTATTTAATTTTAAACTCTCCAGAAATTAAGTGTCGATCTGTGCCTTTTTCTCGAAGGAATCCTCGGAGAAATCAAACGCTCCATGTTTTTCCCACATGAGCTGGAATGTCTTTAAAAAATAAACTTTAACCCCGCGTTCCTAATATCGGGATCAGAAGGAAGGTTATGCAGCAAGTTTATTCTTCCAAAACCAGGGGTAGCTTTCATTAACGGGATATTTGTTTATTGCTTGCTTGCTCTATCTGGTTCCAAGCCACTTGTGTTACTTCAGTTCTATCAGAAAGACTCAGGAAACATAGAACGATAGATGATATTTATTAAACATAATATAATAGTTCTTTGGGCATAGGCCCCGTCCAATGAATGAATCATGGAATATGGTTCCGATGTTCCTGCCTGAAGATAAGGCAGGGGCGGAGCCTACCCCCGGACTGAGGACGGGACCCTTACCTGGTGGTGGTGGTGGGGAGGATGGAGGTTTCACACATGCAATAGTTTCTGCGAACGAAAGAGAGGGTAAGTACCATCCTTATATACTACGTGCTGAGGGATGATAGGCTAACCGGTAATTAATTATGATGCGAGGAGTCTTCCTGATAGAACTTGCGCGAGAGCTTTCATTTCTGTCCTGCGCGAACCAGTGGGCGGGGCTAGAGAAGTAGTCGTTGATGTTCTTCTGTGGAGGCGGTGTTCAACCTATCAATGTCGTCATAGATAGGTGCATTCCAGAACCTGGCGTTCGCTGGGCCTGTTGTCAATAACTGATGTAATCTCAGTAACAATGGCGTTTTCAGTTCTGACATATGATGTTCGCGTGAATACGATTCCCTCTTATTTAACAAAAGCTCGGGTTAACATTGTGATTTTAATTCATGCCTCCTTCAACTTCAGTATTTTCCCCGAAGCGTGCTAAATACATTGCACAATTAAGAAGGCCTTTAAGTCCTATATGTATAGAAAACCTATTTCAAGTTGCACAAAAAATACGTTTAACAACATTAAACAATATTCACCTACCACATGCATAGCCTGAACATTTCAAAAACAAGCGCGTGCTACAAAAACGAGCCATTGTACAAGGTGACATTTTAGGACCTTTCAAACAGATAGCGATGAAAGTAGTACTTAAAGCACTGCTACGTACAGTCACGTTTTTGGGATAGGCACATGAAACCATTACGAACATACGCAAAGTGGCTCGTGGAAAATGCTCAAGTGCTAAGATCCATCGTTATCGGGAAACCTGGCCCGGATACCTGAAATATTCATATGTATTATGATCATTTTTAACGATCAAACGTTAGTGAAATGGAATGCACCAGACAAGCCAGATGATTTTTGAAAAAAGCCACTTGTCTCGTTCACTGGTTTTTCGCTTTCATAATTCTACCATGATCTACTTAGTCTTCTCCCCTGTAAATGTCCACAAGCATTATGTGCCTCGGTTTCTTCTACAAACTCTTACTTTTTAAGTTCCAAGAAACCAAATTCAATTATCGTAATCCGAACTTCAGTTAATTGGTTTTCTATTCTAATTCTTCACATTCTGTCTACTTCTTACGTTTCTTACGCAAATAAGAATCAGAAATGAGGCTGCTGCAGATTGAAATGAAAATGTTGGGTTCAGATGCAGGTGTGTTTTAGTCCCAGCGATTGCACCGCAACACAAAGACTGCATTGATTAGTTTGAAGGAAGCCAGGAGCTCTGCTCAAAAACAATCAACAATCCTTTTTATTTTTTCTAAGAAATCAGCGGATAACGATGGAAAACATTTTTTCATATGGGTTGGAACGTTGTTGTTTTGGAACAGGGATGTGTTGCAATCATTTAATTCAAATCAGGCTCAAGCAACGTGTGATTTTGTTTCATCGAACAGCCCTGTGCGACAAGCAAGGATGCCATCGAAATGATCGGACTATCATTTTATCTCACCGCCTTCTGTGTAGCCAACCAAAAATAATCATCTCTGCCATTTGGCAAATAACAATTAAAATATTTGTTTTCTCATGTAGCCACAGCTGTTGTATAGTATCCGAATAAAATATGGATAGCTTGTGCCAATTATAATTCTTTTCATGATGGGAGTTACATTAATTGATGGGTTTTTAGTGTGCGTGTTGGTGAGAAAGATGTGGAGGGTCGGCGGTTTGCCAAGCATGTTGATTCGACCAGATAAAAACAATGGAGGGAAGATGAGAGCGAGACCTCCCTGAGGCCGAGAGGGAGTAAAGCTATAAAGAGATAATTTAATACTAATGGAAAGATGATTGGCACAGAAAATGAAACATAAATGAAGGTGAACGTGGAGAGTGAGTGATCGCATAGCAACCACTGCAGAACTGCCCTCTGTGTATGCAGGGATGCCCTTGCGGCAGTCAGTCTAAAGAAGCAACACAGCACAAACAGTACAGCCAGATAGCCCGAAAATGAAAATCCATTTATTTTGTAGTCCCCCTCATATTTGTGCATGCCTTCTGCCTTCCGTTGAGCATAAAGGGAGATGTTCGCCCTATAGAACGAAAGGGAATGGTGATATAAACTATGGGTCAGTTTTAAAACTTTCCTGTAGCTCAGTGGTACGAGCATGGCGCTAACAATGCCAAGGTCGTGGGTTCGATCCCAGGATATTGCGTATACTTAGAAATAAATGTATAGGATAATGCAATGTAAGTCACTTTGGATAAAAGCGTCTGCCAAATGCATATATGTGTAACGGCTGTTTAATTGCTGGGCCTTTTCAGAGCTCTTTCGTCTGATGACTCGAATGAAGCTCCACAGTATAATGATCACTTCCTTTAGCTTTAAGAGGATTTTTATTACGCTGGATAAAAATTGTGGTCGCCCCTAAGACCTCAAGTGCCTGTTCAAGTAGCAATTACTTCATATTTATCCATTTATTCCAAATGTTTCTTGTGTCAGTCATTAGCTCTCTAGGATTCCCTTCTTTATCACCAGCTGGCACTAGAGACTCAGAATTCATTCATTAACTGACCGGTCCGATCTGCCGAATCTGGTTCTTTAATTAATGTGGCAGTCACTCATCAAAATAAGTAAAGCTAAGATGCCTCTATGTGACTTTGAATAGCAGTCGTACAGTGTCACTCGGGAATTTACAGACAAAAATAAAAATTACTATATTTTGGTATAGAGAAACCTCCTTCAAACGTGTGCTCAGTGACTTTTGTCTCTCTACATATCTAATTGTAACAACTCATCCACTGTCTGCCGCCCGCACCTGATCATCCTTCCCTAGACTCTTTATAACCCATGTGTTTTGTTCTGTTCAGTGTCAAGTCTAGTTGTATTATGTTTGCTCTTGTTCCTACATTTTGACTTACCAGTGGATGTAACCAGTTGTCTTTGGAATAACTTACCTGTCTGCTGTTCCCCTGATCCCTGCAATAAACATTCATCAGTCTACTTCAGTTTCCCTGTGTGGCATCATCCTTCAGTCTGTTGGTATTGACACAATCTAACAGATATTATAGTGATAAGACCTCAATTAACAAGAACTGTGTGAAAACAAATTAACTGTAACCAGGTACAGTGTATATATTCTGAAAAAAAGGTGGGTGTTGACTGAAATTTGGGATAGCAATTTGCCAAAAAAAATGTCACAAGAAGTGCCATAAGAAAAAATATGACTGGTTAGTGATTTTATGTTGTAGGATCTTGTTTTTTATTAAGTCTTATTTTGTAAATCTACAGATTTATTTTGGCTAATGATATAATAATGAGTAACTAAAAAATGTAATCGACTCTTAACAATACTGTAAACACAATGTTCAAAATAATCAAACAGATTAAGTCATGTAAACTTAATTTTATAAAAAAGTTCTACTTGAATATTTTAAGTTCCTGAAACAATTTTACTTTTGAATAAAATATAATGATTATTTTTGATTAACTTGAAGTTTTGAGTAAAACTCAATATTTGCTCCTTGTTCAATTTACTTAATTTAAACATGTTAATACAACACAATTGGTCAAGAAGGATTTCTTGAGTTCTTGAAATATTAAAATGAAACTGAAAGTTAATTTGGTTCAATTAACTTAAAAGTGCAATTTTGGTGTACTTGTTTAAGTTCTGTCTACTTAATTTAATTAAAGGATAAATTGAATATTTAAGTTAACTTTAAATTAACAGTAATCAAAATCTGAAAGTTCTCCTTAAACATTTTTTTAAATTAAGAGGTTCTTTAAGTAATGCCAACTTATCTGGGTTTACAGTGAAGGAATGAACAAAATGTATAAACAAATATTTCCATCACTGTGTTTTTGCATGATTCCCCATTTTTTTAGATTTATAAAACCTCATACAAACTATATTATTCATATAATATAATACTTTATGATTTATTCTGCTATAACCGTTTTACTCTGACTTACACATACACCACATCTTCTTTAAACACATAACACTTCCTCATGCCACTGCAGTTTTTAATGGCATTTCCATTCTATCATGTATGGCACACAAGTCTATTTTAGACTTCCACATCGGTGGCGAATATCAAAGAGAACGACAGCAGATGAAAGACAGACGACTTCAGTCCCTCTTATCCAATGAAATCCGGCAAAGCTTAATGATCTAAGAATCCCATCAAAACTAAACGCCCCCATCCATCCTCGCTCTGCTCTTTCAACACATACCACGCACTTTTTAACATTAGATTAAGTGATAGCTCTCAGAACAAAGTCTGAATTTACTGTCTGAAATGAGAAATACATTGATTTGTTCCTCTCTCTGAGCCGGGCTTTGAGAATTTATTTTTGGGAGAGAAAAAAGATGATGGTGGGGGGGAATATGAAAGTGAGCGAACGTGAGACAAGATAATAAATTGTATCTATCAGGGGGCTGAGACCACAGATGAGGGTTTCTATCTTCACGTTCAAGGTTAAACGAAGATAAGGAGAGGAAATGTTTGAATTGTGGGCTGGGGGTTGATGGGCTCTTTTGCCGGGAGTAAAACCCATTTGGCCATTGAAAATATGAACTTTATATCTTTATACAGTATCTTGCTCCTGGTACATCAATTACGGTTTGGACTCTGAAATCCTCTGAGCGGAGGAGGTTTTAAAGTTTTGTTAAATAAACTTTTCAGAAAGAATGAAACAATGTTAAGAGTAGATAAATGGAACAAATATTGAACAAATAAATGGCGAAAGCAAATTTTTCATGCACATATTGGGATTCATGTCAAAATCACCGAAGTGTTAGTCAGTGTGCACCCTACAGACATTCTTGACTGTGTGTATGCACATGTTTTATAGGACATCATTCTGGTTTCAAGGACCAGGACTACATGATCCTTCTTGATACCAAAGAAGAACCATTTTTGTCTGAATGGTCCCATAAAGAACATCTGAAGAACCTAAAGTTTTTTACATTAAACAAAGAAATGGTTTTAAATGTTTTTTTGGGGAACCAAAAATGGTTCCTGCTGCTAAGAACCTTTTGTTTGTGACACATTTTATTCAACAGCATACACTGTTTATTATGGATTCTGTGCTAACGATAGCTGGGATGTTTTCAACCCATTATTGGGTTGAATAGTACATTTTCAAGGGTAAATTAAACCAACGAGAATGGCTGTCTATATTTTCCAAAAACAATCCAACATTTTAAGAAGATGTAACCTTTTGTATTGACAAATTTGATAGTATATTATAGCTAGAGAGGCTGATATCTGTAAGTTTATTTGAATTTCTGCTGGTTATTTAATATTATTGAAACATCAAACATAAAAAAACATTATTGCTCTATTTGAAAAACGAACTAAGCTTCTTGCATATAGACGGTATTTAAAGGGATCATAAGCATGCGTTTGGCCAAAAAAAAGCTACCCTTCATGATGAAGACAATAAACACTGAATCAAGATCAGCAAACTAATTAATTTCAGTATGGTGGACCACACAAGAGAAATTCAAATAAAAAATATATAAAGATCACTTTAAACTAATGATGGTGTTCTGGTCAGAGTTCTGCTCAGATTTTTAGCTGCCTTTTATGTGGACATTAAATATGACATCCATAATAACTGAGCACCTTACACTGACTTTGAAAACTCAAGGTATACGTCATACATTAAAATTCTATGCGACTTGAATGAATGCAGAACCTGCCATCATTTTTGTTTATGCTGAACACCTCATTATTAGTATAAAACACAGCGAAAAAAAAGCTTTTTGTAATATTACAAACAAATGCTCCTAATAGAGCAAAAAAACGTCAAAACCAGAATTGAAGCTTTTCCCATAATACATATAACCTGGCTTTTACACCCCATGCATGGATACATAAAAACCCATAATTCTTCCCATTTGTGCTTGAAGAACAAGTAGCAAGAAGGTAAATAGAAAGACAAAATGCCCAATGAACGTAAAGTGCTGTGAACGTCTCCAGTGTTTTGTAGCAGTTTGCACAAAATCAATTTGACCAATGTTCCAAGGTGAGAAATATTCGAGAGGTTTTTGAGCAGAGGGTGAGGAATGACTTATGCGGGCAAAGTTTCAGATCAGGCCTGTTTATCGATAATGTACCAGAAATTCCACCTTCACTTTCAAGCTGTTAGATAAGGTTTTATTCAATTGACTTGTGCTTCTGCATCTGATTAAAAGCCACTCAGCACAGCCTGACTTGTGAAGAACTGCTTTACTGCGCTTCTACAGTATATGTAGTCTAATTCTACTCCCACCCTCTGGAGAAATGAGACGCAGTGTACCCTTAGGATCTGAAAATTACCGGTCTGTAGACTTCATTATGTAGAGTTTAACCTCACATAACCGAATCTAAATCAACATTTGCACATGTCAATAAACTAAAGAATAGGCTTTCCGCACGTACATTCAATAGCACAAATTAAGGTGCTTATAAGGTTCTTCACATAGCGATGCCATAAAAGAACCATTTTTGGTTCCACAAAGAATCAAAGAGAGGACAAAAATACGCAAATCAATCTAAAAAAGGTTGCTCGACCAAGAGAGTAAATCCAAATAGTGACAAAAGTCATGTGATCCCTGTACACCTATACATTGGGGTTCATTGGTGTTGTTGAATTGACTGATGAAGAGCCTTTGTGCTCGAAACGTCATGAGTCATGTGATAGTCTTTTAAATAATAAAGTATCTTTATATTTTTGGACCTCTGGTTTGCCGACTCACTATTTGGTTCCACAAAGGAACCATTGAGTCAAAGGTTCTTTGAAGGACCATCTCTTTCTATATGGAACCATTTGGACAAAAAGGGTTGTTCTCTGACACCGTAAAGCACCTTTATTTGTATATTAGTGTATGTGAAGGTATAAAACATGTCAATAAAAAATAATAATAAAATAAATTTCTGATTGTATGTGAAAACCAGGTTTAAATCTTATACTCTGATTATGAGATAATAAAGAAAATCTAAGTTTGTTTTTAAGAATTAATTTCACTCTGATTTCAGTCTTCGACGTGATCTTAGTCAATATTAAAGATGTCAAGCTTATGTTATGTAGAATGACTTCATGAAGAAAATATTAAACCAATGTAGGAAACCTTGCCTGTCCCTCCAAAACCTCAGATATCCAAATTCTGTGTTTTTCAGGAAGTGGAAAAAACACTGTACTTTATTTTTAAGTCGACAAGCACTTTTGACTACTTTTGATTGGTTAGAGACCCAGTGAGAAACATAAAGCGAGACTAATAAAAATGAAAATCACAACACAATACAAGGTTTCAGAAGGAAAGCAGCGTTATGATAAAGTTTAGCTGGGTCAGAAAAGGACAAACCCAAGACTTTCAGCTTGAATAACAACCGCCTCGGTTTTTAAAAAAAATATTTTAAGCGAGTGGACCGCTAGGTACCATGAAACTTATGGTTTTGAGTGGATTTCAAGCAATGCAAAGCAACATTTCAGATGATAATTTGAAATCTTTACGCTAATTTTGGTCCCCATTCCCGAAAGAAAGTGAAAGCCTATAAAGTCAAAGACACAAAGGAAAGCAGAGCGTCTGAAACCCCAAAGCAGCATAGCGCCACGATAATTAGTGGAAAGAATTAGCAAGAAACGGTTTCACTTTATCATGTCGCACACCTGGTAAAATGGAACGTGTTATTAAAGCTTCAATCAAACGAATAAAGACGGAGAGAAAACGACACAACTAACAGGCCAAATGAAAGGGTTCCAGTGCAACCTGGTGTCGATGTTTTTCAAAAGCATCCACAAAACGACTCAAGTCGTTGCACATTTTTGAGAACGTAAATGAAACTAGGCATATCTTACGCTGTAAAGTTAACAAGGCCAGGTGTTTGCAGGCTGACATGTGGCACAGAAAAAAAACGTTAAATAATGCAATGAATGGAGCAGGAGGCGGTTGCAGGAGGGTATTTATTGTGGAAGCTCTTTAACAATCTGAGGTCTCCTCAATCAGAGAGAAAACCTCCAATGATAAACAGCCAAGACTGCCATCATCTGAGCCCGGCGCAGGTGTGCCTGTCAAACGCTTGTGCAAACCTGCTGTCATCAGAGAGCACAAACTTCCAGAGCCAGACAGTCTCATCTGAGACACCCAACAAACCCAGAACAGCAGGTAAAAGGATAATCGAGTTCTGCGTATGTGACAGCTAAAATATCACCTAACCATTATTTCACCTCTCATAAACAAACACACAGGTACATGCAAATAGATTTGCTTGCCTGGTTGAAAAAAGTGCACTGAAATACACGCACTAATTTCATACTTATACAGAAAGCCTTTAGTACTTTTGAAGATAAACATTAAAGTCCTTAAGATTATATTTTTGGTATTTTATTACAAGCACAATGTGTGAAAACAGATCACTTTAAGTACACTTATGGAAGTGTCCTAGATGTACATAAATTGTATATTAATGCATTTTTTTCTCTGAGCCCAGGGAATCACAATTTGAGCTTTCAGTTTCCATTAACTTTTACTGTCAATTAGCTGTTCTCAAAATATTTGTTGTCCTCGGTGGTTCCCCTAAGCATCCCATAAAGTAAATAATAACCTTAAAAGGACAGTCGAAAAATAAAAAGTCATCATTTGCTCACCCTCGAGATGTTCCAAATCTGTTATTATGTCTTTATTCTGTTGAAAACAGAGATGGATATTTGGCAGAATGCTTTTAACCAAACAATTCTTGGCCACCATTGACTATCATAGTAGGGAAAATTAAAATCATAGTCAAAAGTGCCCCAGAACTGTTTCAAAATATCTTTTTTGTGCTCAACAGAAGAAAGACATTTATAAAGCAAATTTTCTTACTATGGTAGTTAAAGAAAACCTGTTATTTGGTGCACTATCCATTTAAAAGCCCACCTTCCAAGCAATAAAGCTTTTTAATATAGCGGCAGTGAGCCGTCCAATTAGTTTCCACAAAAGTTTAACGAAGTTTCACCCCAACTTTGTTAGAGGAGAGGGCAAACACACGCAAGACTGATTCAGGTGGTCAATAAAACAGCTCCCAAAGAACATCTAATATAAGCACACATGAAAACTGAGGCAGAGAAGCAGAACAGAAACTTAGAGTATTTATCGATCCACCCATGACAGACAATCAAAACAAATATCGTTCTGTGTATATTTAGTGATATACTAAAGCACCATTAAGCAGTTTTAAGATGTGATGAGCCAACAGCAACTGTCAGCATTCGTTTCTAAAATGGCCTTTTCGGGCTTATCACTTGATGCGATCGATGAGCTGAATAAGAGGAGATTAATTGGCTTTTCTACGCACTGTGAAACTAAACCAACCTCACTTAGTCACAGTCATCACAGAAAGTCGGTTGTTGAATACAGACACGGACAGCCATTGTAAATGTGTTTGGCGGACCATCACTGTGGCGAACCGCTTATTGATCAGATCTACAGTAAAGTATGTACTGCATGAAGAGCAGCGGGGTTTATGAGAAGAGACGCTGACTTTACTTTTTCCAGCCGTAAAACAATTATTGGTGGAGCATGATCAGAAACACAAAATTGCTGATTTTATGTCGATTAGCCTCTCGCAAGTACATCGAACACGCTCAATAGCACGTCCAAGCTCCACCAAAACAATGCCAGTGGGACGTCAGATTCATTTTGTGAATCGGTTCGTCTGGACGGTTCATTTGAGGAATACACCTGCCTACTGAGTCTTGAAGGGACTGTTCATTAAAAAAATACAAATTCTGTATTGGGAAATGTCTCAGTGGTATCGTGTCCATAATATTGAAGTCAATGGGGCCCAGTGTTGTTTGCATGTGACTGCGAATCGAAAGAACCTTCCCTATACCTCTCGCAATGTCATTTTGATGCCCTAGACCATGAATTTGAACACACCCTAATAAATAAAGGTAAACAATTTGGCTTGCTACCCTCGAAGGCTTTCTCTGTCACGAGACTGGAGTTTTGAACAAACCGCTGGACAGAGCCGATTCTTCCTACAGGCTACGCAAGTTGAGTAGGCCCCCTGCACCACCAGGGGGCATCCTTGAGTGCCGATTCAAAAACACTATAATGTAAACAAGACGCGGATTCAACTTTCTGTTACATGTTCTGTTACAAACTTCAGAGGAACCATTTGGAATGAATTTTAATATATTAAAAAGTCTAAATTACTGTGACATACTCGGACATCTCACAGTGCGCGCAGGTGATGACATGCGCATGATGTCATCCGTGTCATCCTAAACTATCCGTCTGTAGCGAAATGAAACGGCAACAACGTGACACAAGCGTGTCAATTGCTTTATCATTTTATTTCTTATAGTTTACAGTTATGCTCATCTTATTTGAACTATTATGACAAGGGCCCCTCACAAAGGTTTGCATAGGGCCCCCAGACGTCTAGGATCAACGCTGCCGTTGGACTAGAGAATTGGATGATATGATATAAATTCAATTAAACCATGGTCTCTTTGAATGCTCGATTCTGATTGGCTGGCAGTTTGATCGATGTTTGAAATGAACTGACAAAAAAACTCACCTCTCTGATTGAAAATTAAACTATAAGCATCAATAACAGCTTCAACTTTGCAAATGACCATGGTATAAGGGGAATAATCAACGGCTAGCCATGCATTACTGGATTTCAATGCACTTCGCAGAGGCAATCACCCAACGCATTGTGCATTAAATTATCACATCGTGGATTAAAATCCTTTGAAACACTGCGCCACGGATTATTCCTCACATAGTTCGTCTCCTGAAATACAATTGAAATTAATCCCTCATATTTTTTCTCCTCTTCCAAATCAACCTCTATACATCATTTTCAGCTTAGTGCTACTATTTTTTAACCGGTACTGTGTTAGACTGAGCGGACTTTTAATAATGAAGTTTTTGTATTGGTAACTCATATACAATGCTCTTTCTGAAATACAGCATCATTTAATCACAAACTATAAAGACTTCTCCATATGGCTGATTTCCCTGTATTGTGTATTATCTGAATAAAACTTCCATCTGAGCTCTATGCCATCATGAGTCTGAATGCACACAGGATGCGATGACATCATAATAATGATAGATCTCTCCTCTGTTTCTATGGCGCTCTGGAAAGGAAGCCACGTGCGCTGCTGGCCTCGGCCGTCTTCTCAGGGTGTCATCTGTGGTCATGCCGATCTGCTTATTAATAACAAAAGAAGAGCGTGAGAAGATGGGCCGCCCATCTCTTTACACAAATGCAATCAGTGCAGCTGGGTGGAGCTGAATAGTGCTAAGTGGTCGCTTAAGCGCTCTTTAAAGACCTTTGATTCGTCTCATAATGATTTTATCTCTTTCCTCATTTGTCTCTGACAACTGGAAAAAATGATATTTCTAGTTTAAATGACTTGAGCCAATTTTATTGTACTTCAAAGAATGATTTGTAATTATGCGTTTTCAATTTCCATGATCCTAAACAATAAAGAAAATGTCATGTCATCGTATCAAAATAACATTTTCTTTCATTCACCTCAAACTTGGCAAAAAAGTGGTAGAAATATTTCAGTCGTTCCTTATATTTTGCACGAAGACAGAACAAACCTGTGGGACTTTTGAATATTCATGTTGACTGTAGGCAACTGAAAGGAGAAAGAGGCCTGTCTGAAAAAACTCTTTGATGGATTCACAGGTGAAATGGGAATATGTTTCCTTTACAGATGCAGTCCTCTGTCAAGGCTTTTTATTTATTATTTCTCTGTGTTGAGACTTGTAACAGAAGCTCTCCTGTTAATGTTCCTATCGGCCGTTAGAGGTTTCCTCACAGAACTCGTTTTAATCCTTCGCTATATGCTGTATTGCAAAAAGAATAAATGGAAATAAATATGAATATTTAGCAGTAGGGAGTGTCTTATTAAGAAAAGCTGGCATTCATTCCCGGACCTCTGGTTTCGTCTTTCGTTTTCATCTTATAAGGACTAATCGTTCTCCTTTTTAATTTATATTTGGGTCGAGCACAGTCATCAATCAAAGCCGTCTATTCGTTCTCGGAGCGCGTTCGGCTTTTGAAGAAAGACAAGATATTCACAGCTGACTGGCCAAGCCAAATATTCAGTGTCTTAACTGACAATGACAAATTCAGTTGATACAGAACTTCAGATCAAAGTCATCACTGAATTTTGAATTTACAGAAGGAGATCTTCATGGGCTAGAGGTCTGATACCCAGTTTTCATATGTAGGGGACACTGTGGTTTATTGTGAGATGAGGAAGTATATTGATTTCAAAAACCTTCTCAGTAAATGCTCTTAATTTTCGGTGAATTATAAACTCCAATACCCACAATTTCATGAGGGAATATAATCTCATCATCTATTTTTGTTAATGATGTTAGTTGAAAAAGTGAACACAATTGTCGGATACACTTTTATGTTGTAGACTTTTAGTGCTGTTAGGTTCCTGTTCTGTAAAGTGAATGTAATCTTGCTTGTTCTGGGTTTATTGCATCATGCTCAGATCCTTAATATTGAGGACTAAAATCCTAAAACTTTTTTAACCTTACAACAATAAAGCCTCACACAATTTAAGGCACCATTACTTTTGACATAATATCGCAATCTCTGTTTTAAACATAAAATTGCAGGTTACTTTAGGGGTTGTACTTATCTTCACATGGGTTGAATGAGATGATTTAGAAAACTGATTTTTATATTTACTCACCCAAAAACAGATTATTATTTTATTTATAACAACAACAAAAATTAACGGGAGTTTTAACATGGAGAAGATTGCAGATACAGGTTATTTTGTGACAGCGTTCTCCAATATTGAGGTCAAAAAGGTCAACATAATCTTTTGGGCTGTTCGCTGGAGGGATCTAATTGGTAAAAAGCCTTAACTTGTGAAGGACCAAATAAAGTTATCTAGTACAGGCCATATAAATAGGCAAAATCCACACTAAATACAGTATGCACAAGAGTTGCACCTTCCTGGGAAATTATAGTTGATCTCATTAGCCTCTGAGAGAGCAAATTAAATGACAAGGCCGTTTTAATCCTGAAATAACCCCTCTAATCCTCCAAATCCAGCCATCAAATATCATCGAAATCAAATCAAAGCGGCCTCAGTAGGGACCTCAGAGGTACTGCTACGAGGTTCTCATTTGATAGGCAATTAGGTAACCTCGCTGTTAGGACTGCGCTACAAAAATAATACACGTGTGCAGGGTGTGTGAGCAAAGACATGCATCTGGGTACATGCAGAACTAAACATCTGACCAATTTATCACAGTTAAAACAGGCCATTAAAAAGGTGCTTGTTGTGATTTCTGTTTTTGTTTTATGTCCCATTATGAGTAACTGAAGGAATGTCAAAATTTGCTTATGCATTTGTAAAATGGCACCTTAGACAAAACGATCAGACTGACAGTGTAAGGGCCAAATGAAGAAAAATGGCTCGACTTGAAAAGAGAGTGAGATAGGAAGTGGAATGGCACTGTGAGGATGCTTAAGCGTTGCAGAGACCGTCGGGACGTCAAAATGCTCTTATTTGTTGCATCAAGTGTGAATAATAGTTTGAGGCTACGATTTATGTGTGTGGAGGTGTGTGTGCGCGCATGACACCAAAAGTAATAGTGACGGAGAGAAAGAAAGAGGGAGAGATAGTGTGATGAATACAGGTTTTACAAGTAACAATTTGAAAGATGTCTGCATTCTCATTTTTATTGACTAGTTTTATATATATTTAGCATTTAAAGCAATGGTTCACCCAAAATATTAATAATTCTGCCATTTACTCACCAATACACCCTTAATTTATGATGTGGTCTTCGTAACACAAAAAGGGGAACCCCTTTTAAGGCTATATAGAATCATATTTCTCTATGCCTTCAGTGGTTCTTCAGAGGTTCTTTGGGGTGATCGAGGTATATACCACTGTTTCCGTTAAAAGAACCTGTTAAGCTCCCATTATATATACCCAAATATGGTAAACGAGCCAAGTAGCATTTTTAGTGCTATGTACATAGCACTATATTTTTTTAGTGTAAATAGTGACTGTCATAAGGGGTGTAACTTCCACAGGGGACAGGGGAGCATGTCCCACTCACTTTTCAAAATCCTGTTTGTGTCCCCCTGACTTTCAAATCAGTTTGCTATAATTTTTTTAACCACACGCCGTCATTGCCACGGAGAAGAACTAGGACCGAACAGGACACAGAGAGTCTTCCTGCGTCGATGTGCGTTTCGCATGCACACTGTAAAAATTGATCATTAAAAGATTGTTTTCGATAACCTGGTTTTGATTTGAATTTAATAGAAATCGTTTTTTTATGCGGTCATTGTTTCGGTTGGCTATGTTAAGCCGTTTCCTTCTTGTGGACTTCTATGGGAAAGATTTTTTTTCCGTTTCATAAGGACTCGATCTTTTTACAGCAGTTAGTGTTATAACAAGGCTTGACAGAAGCGTGGGCTTCCCTGATCGTTGTTTAGGTACTTTAAACCTTGTTAGCATTTTAGAAAGTCATCTGGCTCGTCTCCTTCTGATCGCAGATTCAGGTTTACAAGTCAGGATTTCCTCTGTTTCTCGGTTAATGCAATTTCCCCCTTTATGAACATCAACTTTTGCTACGCAGTAGAAAAACCTTTTGGTTTCATGGGTTAATCAATTTAAACAATCAAAAACAACGTAAAACAGAAGTTTTGAATTGTGATAGGACACTTATCACACCAAAGTTACACCATTGGCTGTCATTCTCCAAAAAAGACACAAAGCAAGCAAAAATCAACTCAACTTGTGTGCCACATTTGAAGTCTTCTTAAGACATGGGAGTAAATAAACCTTTTTTCCTTTTGTAGTGTGCGGTTCCAAAGAATAAGCTGGAAAACTTAATACATCAACTAAATACATTTGGGCTGCATTGCGAAAATACAAAAGTCTCTCCGCTGCACTTGGTATTGTCTAGACCGCTGCAGTTAGGTCATGATCAACACTTTCACGCGTGAAATAAACAAAGACCAGATCAACCCGAAACACATTTTCTTTTTCCGTACCACTGCCCTTCTGGTTATAACCATACAGCGCTACCGCGTCTAGCCTACTGCTTTCTTTATGTTGGTGAACTGTGGTTTCCCAGAGCCTCCGAGAGCCCGTCTGAGTCCTCTGAAGTGTGAACAACTGCTTTAGAAAGACGAGGAATGAATTTCCACCAAGGGCCACAGACCGCTGGATTATGATTGCTGTGGGCCTCTACTTCGACACTGCAAAACAAACTCATAGGCCTTTAGCAGGAGAAACCTCAAGACATGCCAAGTACTCAGTGCTGTGCGGAGCCACGCTGCCCTGCTGACAGAATGAATCTTTTAACTTCATGCACAAAATACTGGATATATTCCTGAGAGCCAAAGTCATTCATCAGAAATGTACTTTTTTATTTTTATCTGTACTGTCACAGACCGTTTTTTGTCATTTCATGGGAGGTGGTGGGCTCAGTTAATTCTATGGGTGGGGGTCAGTCTTACTATTTATTTAAAATAAAGAAAGTAACAATTGTTTAAAAAATGGTTGTCACCTGTATTAATATATTCCAAATTTCTTTTAAGAGAAAGCAAAGGTATCCACGTGTAAGTAGTCTTGACTTAAGTCCTGGTTTAAGTAGTCTTGACTTAGTAGAATGAGTCTTGCTAATGGGGACTAAGGCATAGTTCACCCGAAAAATCGAATGTTATTCACCCTCAAGTCCTTCCAAAACATGTATGACTTTCCATCTTCAGCAGAACAGAAAACTAAATATTTTTAGACCTGTATCTTTATATTGGTGTCGTTCGGACCCTATTGACTTCCAATGTTGACACAAAACCACAACCTTTTCCCCAAAATCTTCTAGTGTTCCACAGAAGAAAGTCATATACAAGTTTAGATCAACATTGACAAAGTTTTATTTTTGGGTGAACTAGCCCTTTAAGAAGCTTAGTGTCCTTACCAATCCCTTTAAGCCTCCTCGGTAACCTGAGTTGTGGAATTGGGTACTTGTTAATTAAAAAACAATTGAGGGAGCAAATTGGTATTGATCATAAATACATTAATAAACACAATAAAATAAATAAATAGCAACTGCCAAGAGATGCAGACAGACACTTGTAAATGTGTGAAAGGACACCATGCAAGCATCAAATAAACACAATGATAACGATCAATCATTGCACAGCAAGAGACGAGAACATCAATGTAACACTGCTGAGGGACTTATTATCCTTCTGTTTGAATGTTTGTTTGTAAAAAAGACGGAATGGAAAGTCATGGTGAAAAGATCATGAAGTACATGCAGAGAAACGTCAATAACGCAAACGTGGTCTCAAACTGATCAATGACGTCTTAATCCACCGCTCGTACTGGGATGATCTATGCTGCCCTTCTTTTGTAAGCATAACAAGCTGTGACAGATATCAGACATCTGATTTCAGTTGTTACCTAAAGCGAGAAGACAATAAACCCTAAAACACTAACCAAACAAACTTACTTTTCCCTGAAGGTTTGTCCGTCATCTGCTAAAAGTACAAAGACTTGTAGAAAGAGAATGAGTTCTGGGTGTCGGCCTTGCAAATGTGTACAACTAAACTGAGCAGCGTTATTGCTATTGTGTAAACATAATATGTTTTTAGTTGATTATTTCTCCATTAAATGTTGTTTGAGATTTCGGGGCAGCAAGGACACTGCGTCTTCAATTGACAATTCATGATGGAGACACAGAATAAGCACATATACCCTGGACGTGCTTTATCGTCCAAGATGAAAGTGAAAAAGAAGAGTATTACTACAGAGAGGCTCTTATTCTGTTGCATTAAAACACTTTGAGCGCCAAGTGTACGATAGGACCCAGAATTTCTTTTTCGGGTGTTCCTTTAAGGCTGTTTTCTATGGGAGATCAAAAAAAAACACGAAAACCAACATTTACTTCACTCTGTAATTTCTGGTTTGTATTGGATTGTCCTTCAACATGCAAAAAAAATCTTTACAATTTTAAACACTTCCTAAAATTAATTGACTGTACTTGTGAAACTTATTTAACAAGGGAAGAATTACGTGCAACAGTAAAAACTCCCTGAATGGACTGTAGGAGAAGTGCGCTGAACACACCGCAAGGTCAATTTGGCAAGAAATGGCAATAACTGTTAAGTTAATGTGCAGTCACTATACAGTTCATACCATTGAGGACTGAATCTGCAGCTGTTTAATTGTCAACCCTGATCATCCGCTGCTAGACGGACACATGTTGTTCATGTTTTCATAAAGCCAGTTGGCGGCCTTCTGGTTTATATTTATGCCTTAGTCTTTAATCCTGAATTAAAGTGCACTACATGGTGTAATCTTTTCAATGTGTTTTCACTTGGTGTCAAAACCAAACTTGATTTTGCTAGCCAAGCACCATGATCTCTACCAAGTGAGCTACACGATTCACATTCGTTTCCTTGTTTCAATCACAGCCCCAGAGGACAGAAGCAGTCATTTCTTTTTCTCACTAACAGTCAATGCCTCAGGGGGGGATATGTTTAATGCTTCGCAGAAAAGCCCCTTATCTGACTGATATGCTAACTATTTAAGACATACAAACTAAGCTGCTGTTTTTAAAGGAGAGTCTACCCAAAAATTTTAATTCAGTCACTCGTGTTGTTCCAAACCCGTATACTGTTTCCCCAAAGACTTTTTGTCTGTTGAGCACAAAGAATAACAGCAAAAGCATTTTTGTTTTTGACTTGTGTGCTGTATTTTAACCCATCAGAATCAATACAAAAGATTGGATCCCACAGGGTCCCAATTACTTCATTAAATTTAAGTATCTGAATTTCAGTCCAAGCTTTTGTTCCTAGTAAGGGAATAAATGTTATTCAGTCAGTGCTTGTCTCACACAAGTGGTAGCAGTTTTTTGATCACCTTTCTGTTAAATCTTTAAGATATACATAAAGACATATAATTAATTCTTCAAGTATTATATTAGATTATTATTTACTCTATGACTGTTTATGCAATTTGTATTTATTTTAAAAGCTAAGGACACAGTAACAAATCTTCACTGCTACCTTAAGTGGAGATAGCACTTTAGTCTAATGGATCATATGTCCCACCATCTGCCTGTATAATGCGGTTTTGCGTAATGTGGCCGTGTCAATTAATGCGCACTTTCAATAAATAAAGCTCATTCTGTCCGCTATACATCATGATGCTGACTTTTTGAAACATTGTAAACTTCAATAAATTAAACGAGTCGCAATGGCCATTTCAAACATACACTCATGGTAACTGAAATATCCACTTTGACTAAATGTTTTTGTCAAAAAAACAAAGATTTGCTCATTCCAGTAAATCAATAAACCTGTGATTCCGGCTTAACAAAGCAAATGCGTTTGTCCTAACATAAGAGCGCTTAAGTCTCTCAGAAGTGGCTGTGTTCTTCCTCTTCTCTTTGTGCTTTGGGCTCTCCGTCCTGTTTCGATTATACAGATTACAGAAAAAAGGGTCCATGAGATGAGGACTCCGGAGATGAGTTCTTCACTTCACAATTCAGCCGGTCACGTCGATTAAGATGTGAACTTTTACAGTTCCGGCGGTGCACATTCAGCTCAGGGGGCCTTATCTGAAATTAAAAAACCCTCTCCTTTCATTCCACTTTGAAGTTTCTCCCAGCCGCTCAAACAGTTTCAGTCTATGGATTGAAAAGTTGAATGATGACTTTGATTTCTGGAGCTGGTTTTGCACAACGTGTTGAGTTACGCAGCAGATGATCTGAGGAAGACAGAAAAACACACAGAATTTCACAGTTGCTTCAGCGGCCTCAGCTGTTGGCAGCATGCTGCTGTAATTAAAAGAGGTCAGGTCAGATGACTCTGGAATTTCAGCTTTTATGTTCATTATGACGGGTAAAATTTAACCTTTAACCACTTTTCAATTTTTTGCCCTCTAAGCCATACCTGCATTTTAGCAAATTAGTCGGGCAACTGTGTGAATGTGATGTCACCTAATAAATATTCACAACCCAATTTGATAAGGTTAAAAATGTTTACTGTAACCTTTCATGTCTACTGCACTATTATTTTGAAAGAGCGGCTAGAAGTGTATGCCAGACTTTCTCTGGGCAAAAGATAGGAAACAAGCAGGACGGAGAGCGTATAGACCACTACCTGTATGATTGAATTACACATTACATAAAATTAAATTATAAAAAATAAAACTGTATTGTTTCTGGACTAATGCTAACATCTTCCAAAGTGGTCTTTAGAAACAATACTAAATCATTTATGTCCCCTCGAAGCACAAAACAACTGTTTAACAAAATCTTTAGTCAAAATAAAATATGAATAAAATAAAATAAAACAAAACAAAACAAAATGGATTAAATTGTATTTAATTAATTGGATTAATAAATAATATTTTATTTGTTTATTTTATATTGACTGTTGACAATATAAAAATAATTTTTATTAAATTCATTTAAACAGAGAGACTGTGAAGAGATCATAAATCTAGCGGTGAAGCCTTGGCCACCCCCTGGCCACCCCATGGCCACCCCATATAACCACACCCCTCAAGCTCCGCCACTGCATAAATCTGAATCGGAAAGAGAAAAAGTTAAACGCACAACAACGCAAAATTAGGCCTGAGATCATTGCTTAAAGCTCAGATCCCCATTAAAGCCACCTAAAACATGGTTCCAAAGCTTTACTTGTTCTGGCCCGGTCCACATAACAAACAAGGACTATGTTTTGCTGTATTTGTAAGATCTCTGGGGTCTAATACAGCAGGGAGCAGAAGATCAACACCCAGTAAAACATATCGCCTCGATCACACCATCTCTGGCACAGCTTGGAAGAAAACAGAAAATACATCCTAGAGCAAAACCCCTGACTGCGAGTGCACAGGAAACAGGTTCCTTTCCAATTTCATTTTTTCTATTTCATCCTCTTTCAAAAAGACCATCTGGAATGGTGAGAGCAAATATTTAGTGATAAAGCAGAGTGAGATGGATAGGTGGTTTAAACAATTGAAAATTCTTCCCTGCATTTACACATTTTCTGTTGAAACAGGAAATTTGGGTGAGATATATTGAGAGGGTGATATCTTTTTAGCTAACAAAAAACTGTTATGTAATTGAAAATGCTTTTTTTTACCTTAAACATAAACATGCATTATTTTTAGTACATCATTTTACCATGACTGAGCGACACCGTGTCTACACAGGACAAAAATATGAACACGATACAATGCGCCATTTGGCTTTATTTTCTTCACACTCAAAAAGGATGTGTCACATAATAAACTACGGAATTGTGTAACCCACATTATGTGGGTTTTTAAACACATTTACTTTTCCCATTAGACAACCCCTCTAATCTTCTTGAAAGTTACTGTTGTCATGGTTTAAAAACATACCAGAAAGCTCTTATTTCAATTTCACGGGGTCCTAAAATAGATCTGCCACAGCCAGAGAAACAAAATCCCAAACCCTTGATGGCACAACATTCTTGGCCAGCGTTTACGTGCCGGACAGTGCTTGTGAATTGGCGTCGAGTAAACTTCTGGTTAACAGCCTGCACATCTCAAGGACACCGAGCTTGCTAATTACAGTTAACCACTACAGTTGGCACCGGCCAGCAAGAGCGTAATGGAATCACGCCATCATCCCGGACCACAGGAGGTGTCTGTCTCTGAATGACCGATGTCCTGCTGAGTTAAAAAAGGGGAGCGTTAGGATAGAGAGTTTGGCCGTAGGATGTCTTCTGGGTTCTGCTCTAAATACGGGCATCCTGCCCTTAATCGGTGATGCAATGCTGGCTGCCCTTGCTTTGATAGTCTGGCTAGATGAACTCTATAGGCAGGGCCAAATCCAAAAATCCAGCGAGATGTGCTTGTAAGAGGATATAAGTGATGTCCGTTCCATTTCATGCCCGCCGCCGAGGTTTGTGTAATGACGGACAAAGCACCTGTCAACCACATGGCTGGATATAATCTAATATGACATCTGCCAGTCACACTCCAGCGATACGCTCCGAATAGAAACGCTCGGTGAAAGCATGTATGCAGAAGGTAAAAGATGGCAACAACAAATTAAAGCTTGTCATTATCAAGGTTGTCACAAGCCGCCTTCATAATGTGTTTCCAAATGCTATAAAGATGCTTAGAGTCACTCAGCGGCATTATTGCCTTTCATTTCCACGCGTGTCTTTGTTCTGAAAGCGAGGTGAGCAGTTCCGGCCCGTCACAGATCGTGTCAGGTGCAATGAGGGCTGATGAATATTAATAAACGTCTGCCGCCGCACCTTATGCCAATCCCAAAGCAAAGCATCATCGGAAAGTGCGGGCGCTCCAAAGCAGATGGAGAGACTGTCTGTTAGGGGGCTCCATTTTTTCTTATGGAGAGAGGGTGATACGTTCAATTGGCCGTTGTGTCAAAAATTAAACTCTACCGATCAACTAGTCATTAATGAGAGAAAGAAAGAGTAAATTCACTTTAACAAAGTGTACCATCTGATACTAAGACTCTTATCCCAGAGATAGTCACATACACTCACTCACGTTTATCGGACGCGTCGTAAGCAAGCGCGGACCCCCTGGACGTGTAGATATGCTCAGGTAATTAAAGGAACGGGGGGCCAGTGGCTCCATCTCGGCCTTCATTAACATTCCTCCGATCTAGGAGCCTTTCCAGCCAGAACAATCAATCCTTAATCACTCCTCCCTCCCTCTGCCCGCCAGCCAGACAACTCAATCCATGCTAAGATATGCTAATGGCGTCGCTGGCGATGATTACACCGCACAGTCAACATCGATTTTCAGTGACCTCTCGGAATGATCTATCTTCAAAAGCAAAAGCTAAGGGATACACTGGTATCTGGACTACACGGTAAAATCCAATCGGTGCGCTTTCTAGTAAGTAGTCATTTAGACTCTAATCCAAAACGACTTACGGGCCACCTGGGGAAAATCCCTCGAGAGCAAACTTGAGTAAAGTGGCTTAATCAGAGGGTACAATAGCGATGCTTCATAGCTTACTACCCAACACAAACCAAAGAGAGTTTGGAACTTTTTACAAAGTGGTGAATATGAATATGCAATTATACAAAAATGGTGGTACCTGTTGACTTGCATTGCTATTGTGTCAATACATTAAAAGTGAATGGGTACAGCCGTTACCATTTTTTTTTAAATATCTTCTTTTGTGTTCCGCAGAATCAGAAGTCATACAGGTTTGGAATGACAAGAGGGTGAGTGAATGATTCAATGAATTTGCATTTTTGGGTGAACTATCCCTTTAAGATCTAAAGCACTAATTCAATTGCGTCGAATGACTCACGTTATCAAATAAACGCTTCAAAACTTTGAGGAAGAGCCGCAACAGCAAAATTGTGAGCTAATTAACTACTTTTTGATAAGTCACACAGTACGTACAAACCCAGCTAAAGTAAATATGATCCCATATAGTTTGAAAAATACATAGTACGAGATACATTTTATTACATTCCTGCTGTGTGTAATGTTACCGTGTGTGAATGTAAGCAGTCTGCCAAGTTGTAAAGCCGGCGCAGAATGAACAACAGAGTTACTGGCTCGGAAAAAAAGGGAGTTGACTCTGAGCTCAATTGGTTCTTTATTGATTCATTATTTCATATGCAATGTTGAATGTATTCTTACATTTGTTAATTTAGTGACGCATTAGTTATATAATTTATTAATGCAGTGGAGCGTCACTAAACTTTTAGCATCATTCTGTACTTTTGTCCGGAAGTAGTAGACCATCCAGGAATCTTTGGAATATTATTTTCAACATACTACGATTTGGGACACATTGATTCTACTTACGAACACTATTAGGACGGATAGTACGCCGATTGGAACGCACTGAGCCTCATTCGCAGAAGACCAATCACAGCAGACTAGACCATCTGACCAATCAGATCAGAGTACGTTGGCGGAAAGGAGGGGATTAGACGGATGATTCACCATTTGAGAGTCAGTCAAGACGTGAGGTAAGAATAACTGCCTATTATAACAAAATAATAGTGTTTTAACACGTTCTATGTACATAAACTTGTTGTTAAACACTCCATAAACCAAAATAGGACCTTAAAAATCAATGAATATTTACCATTTAAAAACATTCTGTTCATATTGACAGTGTAAGGCCATGTCATAGATTGAATAATTGTTTAGGAAACATTTTTGTGCAAATAAATAATACAGAATGTCAATAAAATAAACGTCATATTAGAAATAAAAAACTGGGGATTTTGAAATCTATAATTTACGGGAGTTGACACACATGACCTATTTTTATCATGGCTAATACAATTTAGATCCTCATAAATTTGGTGCTCCTAAGTTTAGATTATTCAACTTTTTTACCAAAAGAGGGTCACAAACAGTTACAAATTGCCATAAGATCAGGCCGTCAAACCAGCAAAGGTAACGACTGGAACGTCGTCTGGTCCCCTCTTTAAAAAATTGAAAAGAGTGATTTAGTGTTATGTGGTCACAGCTTTGAACATTACAAAGTTGTAATTTTCTTGAGCCCTTTTCATCAAGCATAAACTTTTATTGTCCTCTGTAAATTCTATGATGTAGAGAGCGAGATGACCAGGGAGATATCCTCATCATTTCCTTCCACCAATAGATGGCACTGTTCCGCCAACGTTGTCTTCTCAGACCGGCTATCAAGGGCCGAGAAGCCAGTTTAATGAAATGTCAAGATGTGGTGGTATCTCAGCGTGTCGTTTGAAATACAAAATGAGTCTCACCAAAGCACTTCTCAAAGCTACCCTGTGTCTCTCTGTCTTTATGAAGTTTGTTCCCAGACGTCTTTTCAAGCAGGAAGCTGGAATAATGAAAACCCTTAATACACTGTGTGCTTAACAGGACTAAACTCTCTTCCTCATTTAAAGGATTTTAAGTAAAGACATGGCTCCACAGTTTCCAGTCTGACGCCATGGATTCAACGTCATTCTGAGAGCGACTTCCCGTCTGTCTGCTCTTTTACAATACGAATGTACTGAAGTCTGACTTGACCGGCTCATTAGCGCCGGGGCTTCAAGCCCTTGTGGGAAAGAGGGCGATGTTAAATTGCCCCGACTGCCATTCATGGTCTTTAATGTCTTTCACACTCACTCTCACTCACTCAATGGGTAATCAGCAATGTTCCTGTGTTCTCTTTAAATGTGGCAAAGACCCAACTTCATTCCTCTGTTTGACCTAAGCATTTGTGCCAATATGAGTAAAATAAACGTGTGTAGAGGCGTCAGTCTTGTGATGTTATATTTAATCTAAGGGTGTGTTATAAAAATTCATGCATCTGATTGTAAACAAAAACTGGACCCATGTTTTCCATTTGACAGCAATTTGAGTGGCACTATAGTGATTGTAAGGATTCTCTCACTCTCACTTGATTTATCTCGGTTTTTACAAATACTCTAGGATAAAGTAAAATGGGGTGCAAAAACAAAGATTAAGATACCAAAATATATAAAAGCAGGAATGTAAAATACAAATGAAAAAAAACAATTTAAGTAGTCATATGACAGAAGGCTGTCATTCTGGGCACATTCAATTTCTCTCAAAGATAAAAAAATCACAACTTTCTCTTTTCTCTGTCACACACACACATTTTATAAGTACTTTCCATTAATGACTTTTATACAGTCCAATATCATATCCACTAACATTCACACACGGTTCGTAAACCTTTTCAAAATCAAATTCCGGCACTTTTCAATTAATTTCAATGTTTGTTTTCATGCTTTTTCAGTATACATACTTAATCACGATAAGTGATGATATTGTGCCAATAAACATCCTAAAAGGATATTCCCAGCTTACTTGTTGACTGTCTGGCAGCGCTGCATTTTACTTTCTTCCCAAAAATGTTCTATCATTTGCAAGTGCTTGCAGGGTCTGAATTTTTTTTTAAACTGTGGGAGAATTCCCCACATTTCTTTACTTTAAAGAAAATGAAACTTTATATAAAGTTTGCAATGCTCTCCGCTAAATTGACAGTCAGAAAGCTGCTTAAACTGGTTAGGTTTTGTGGTTGAAACATTATTTTATCTGAGAGATGATGCATCAGTAAGCAGAACATAACTGCTGATGTTGATTCGTGTTTATCTTTCGATATTTATTATATACTTATTTAAGATAATCAGATGATCCATTGCGCTTCCTCGTCTTCTTGAGTCTATCACACGATAGACACCATATAAAGAGCCAAACAGCTTCTAATGTATGAATCTGATTAAAAATATACATCATTTGGATCTCGAGATTTTCTTCACAAACAGTTCACAATGACTCCAAAATGATTGACTGCACCGCGCCTCATCGCGTCTACTTTATTTTTAAATCAATCATTTGCCAGGATTTCCAGCAGCCTGATTCGACGAAAACTATGCATTAAAAATAAATTGATTAATAAATTGAAAAAGTATCATTAATAAGCTGTTTCCCTCATGGAGACCAACAATTTTCCTACAATGTCAAAAATGACTGGAATGACATCCCAAACGCCACAACCTATGGTTTACCAGAAGCACTCATGAATAATCAATTAGGATTACATAAACAAACGTTTAGGAACAAACACGTAAGGAGCAATTTCTCTTAATAAAACTTCTTGTTATTACTCAATTATGAACATAATTACAAAAATACTTAATTTTGCTAAATAAATCTACAGTGTCATCCACAATGGTATCCTTTCAAAGTACATCTTTGCACCTACACAGTTCATATTAGTAGGCCGCCGGAGAGGTACATATTAGTACCAAGTGGACATTTTAGGGTGACATTTTGTAGGGGTATCATCCCAGTGACCGCTTGTGTACATTTTTGAATATTTTCAAAATAGTGTACAAACATTTCTGAAATCATATTAATAAGGAACTTTCCTAGATATATTGGGTTTAGGTTTGTTCAATAATTTTGCATATTTGCCATACCTTCCTCCAAACACATCCTTCACAGAGGCATGCTGACATTATAACATTTAAAGTAAAAGTTAATAAGGTTATTTTAAACCAATGTTCTCCCTTGGGTTTTGCCAACATGTTCTTAAGGACATTTTCAAAACTCTTTGTCCCTGTACTCATTCGGTCCCCCTGTGGTGTAATGAACTCCCCGCCGCCACCAGAAATGCAGCATCCTTCATAACTTTCAAAAAAGAGCTCAAAACATAGTTGACTAACCAATAACAAAACAAATCTTGTCGATGGCCTTGGAAACTAACGGTAATGTTTAGCGTGTTGATAAAATGTTTATATAGTCTCCTACTAGCTATTCTTTGGATAAAAGCGTCTGCCAAATTAATAAATGTAAATGTAAACATACACACACTACTCGGACACACCTAGACCACTCTGTCCTTTTTCTCTCTTATAACTCTACACAAACAGACGCTATTATTATCATTGTGTCGCTGTGGCTCCTGTGTGCATTAAATGGCTACTGAACTGGACCCTCGGCTGCATTTTCACTCATGTTTCGTGAGCGAGTTTCTGCGTCATTCGTCACCCTGAAGCGCAACTCATTCAGTTAAATGAACCATGCGATCAATTCCGACAAAGCAGAAGAGAAAGCCAAGATAAGGATGTGGTCGGTAACAGTATCTGAGACCATTCTGTTGCATGACTTCCTGTGCCTCCCACAAACGATGCTCTGGTGGGTCGCAAACCGTAAGAAACACTGGGATCAATAACAGGCCATTGGGTTTGTTATATGAGCTTCACACCTAATCCCAGAGGACATCAGAAGTGTCCATTGTCTCAGGAGCTCCCTATAGATATTCTCTGGATTACAGAGATATCACTCAGAGCATCCAGAAGAAGCCCAGCGCTTGGACTCATGACCCTGGGTTTGGCGACATGCTTGTGTGAATCGCTGCGATTCTTGAGTGAAAAAAAAATCCCATATGTTTCTGTATCTGTCCTCCTGTCTGGCAAAACTTAATGTATGTTCCATGTCACATCTGATTTGATGCTGTAATCACTCCACCAATCCAAACCTCAAGATCCAATTCAATTTTGAGCAATAACGCCAAAACAGACCCGATGCAACGACACCATCCTGATATACCTTACGACAGACATTGCTTAGAAAAAGCAAATGGATGTTTTGTTGACAGAAGTCTCTCGCAGTTTACCTCTACATCACTTGTACCTTCTTCACCCTTGGTGTTGATTTCTGATCGCGTGCATGTGTGTGCAGTTGCATGAATGATTTATTCAGCAGATATGCAGCTTCTTTGGATCAACTGCTTTTTATAGATGTGTAAAAGCCGATAAGAAAAATGCAGGCGCTGCGAGCTGGTCGCGAGGCAGTTAAAATCCGAGTCAATAAAAATGATGAGCTTTCGACTGGCGGGAGTGGCCCTGTAAATGCCTTGTCCTCTTCTTCCACATTGATTTTTATTGTGCTGGATGCACCTGATTAATCGCCGGGGGTCCAGGAGTGGTACGGGGGCAGCGGGTGTCTCCGCAGGGGGTCCCAAGAGCATTAGAGCTCATTCAGGCAAGATAGCAATGAGTAAGGAGGGAGACGATATCAGGTAGAACCAAATGGCTTTGAAAGGAACTGAGGCGCGCTGTCAGGTCATAGCCATGATATGACCCGAGCACTAACAATGCCATCATGCTGTCGCCCAGACAACCAGTGCCATTTTTTTCCACAGTTTATTGTTCAGACAGTTCTGGAAAATGTACTTTAAATTTTGTCAGTTTTTATATTTATTCATTTTAGTTTACAATTGTACTAAGAATATAATTTGAAAAAATACCATTTTAGATAACAAAAATGTGCAAAATTTGTGCACAAATTCTTCATATTTGACACTATAAAAAGTGTAAAAAGTACGTTATTACGTTGAAAAGGTTTCACTTGACGTAGTCTGAAAGAACCGAGTCAGTGTTTAAAAGTTGTATGTGCAAGTTTTCAAAGTCATGAACGTGCATCGCAGAACAGAGCAAGGCGACCTTTTGTGTTTATAAAGAATATACTTTTTCTTTTAAAATGACCGATCGTTTCACTAGATAAGATCTTTGTTCATTTAAAGGCCTTTGACGCTGTACTAAAACTGTAATTTTTAAATTCGCTTAGTCCTGTGTCAGCCACCATACTGATTCCAAAGGGAGGTGTTGAGTGAGCCGTTTTCTGCAATTCATAACCTCACCGCTAGATGCCGCTAAATTCCATACACTGGACCTTTAAGTCAGATAATTAAATGAATTAAAATGTAATTTAAAATAAAAAAATCGGATTATTGGTGTCAAGAATTCTGCCATTTATTCACCCTCATGTCATCTGAAACAAGAATATGTTTTTTGAGAAATGTCTCAGTAGTTTTGTGTCCATATAATAGATTTCAGTGTGGTCAAGTGTTGTTCGGTCACCAAAATTATTCAAAGTATCTTCTGTTGTGTTCTGTAGAAGTACATGTACAGGTTGTAATAACATGATGCTGAGTAAATCATTTTTTGGGAGTGAACTAGTCTTTAAATTCCAACAGGTGAAGAATGTCAATCCCAACAACCAATGATTGTATTATTTTGTACGAATCAATCATGTTTTCAAATGCAACACCACATTTTTTTCTAAATACATTACATCGAAAAACATGACAGTATTTTTAATCATCACTTTTCATCAACAGTATGTTAAAACGGTAAATTGCTAAATAATTGTTGACGAAGTCAAAAAGCCATTTGTCGGCAGTAATTTCATTGAAGAGACAGTGTTCACTGACTGGACTGCTGTGGAATTAAATCATTCCCGACTCTTTCTGAATAGCGACAAGAGGCATTCAAAAGCATGGGATAAAATCAACAATGGTCTCTAGAGTGCTGTTAGCCTCCTGAGGGAAAATGTCTTCGTATTAGTGTGCAAAAATTAAAGAAAGATGCCAATTAGCACAGCTGGACGCCGGTAATCAAGAATAACAAATGACTGAAATTAGCCACCCCCAGTTTATCTTTGTCTTCATACATGTCTATTGTGCAGCAAACGCAGTTTCCATGACCGAACGGAGGACTGGTGAATACAATCGTATGCTGTGAAGAGCTCGGACGCCTGGATGCGTCGAGCCAGCACAAAACACCGCACGTAGAAACCATGTAGTGATTTATCTTTTGTGTTCATAAATAAATAGGCAGCCTTTATGTTTTCTGTGTTTTCTCGCTCACTCTTTTAGTGACCAGTGGTAAAGCAGCTCCATTTATCGACCTCGCCTGCAACCTCAGCGTGTCAAAATGACCAACTTTAAAAAGGATGCGGAGAGAGACAGCCTTTCAGATAAAATGAGAGGATAATAGGAAAGCTGGATCTGGCCCTTTCGCTCGCTCTTGCTCTCCACTGTGTACCGCAAAGCTCTGGCACCAGATCAGACACCATGTTCTCTGGGTGGATAAAGAAAAGCTCTTACCATTGTTGCAAATTCACCATCTGAACAACCGTATGCACGATTACAAGCTTGCCGTCAACAAAGCCACACCGGCAACTGAGCTTAGAGATTCAAACTTCACATCACCATCACATTCCTGGTGTGACCTATAATGAAATAACACTTTTTAAGGCTCCCGTAGACCACCACAATGGTTTAGTTACATTGCTCTAACCTTGGTAACCATGAGACCATGTTTTGTCCAGTTCTGCTGTTTGCTGTGGTCTAAAAACAAACACCGTAGTTAAAATGTGGTCGTCTACGGGAGCCTTAAAAAGTGTAATTTATTAAAAAAGTGGTATTTGCTTTTGAACAGAAGTGGCCTAAAACATTTTCAAATTATAATAATCCATGTTTATGTCGTATCTTGTCCCTTATTTGCTGAATGAATCACACTCAAAATACAAAAGTAGGGAGACAGAGAAAGAGTTTGTCAAAGCAATAAACCCCAAGAAACAATGCGGAAAATGACCCACGGTGCGTGTGCGGCACTCCGAAAAGTTCAATTATTTCCATCTTGATGCGGCGCCGACACGCCAAGAAAAATGGTTCGTAAATAATAATATAATGCGGTCAGCAGTTATAAATTGGGGTATTTTATGACGGCTTAGAACTCAGCTTAACAAATCAGAATTAAGGACCAGAACTGACCGCTTTATAATAACATTTTAACTCTGAAGCCACAATTTTAAATGGGTGCTGAATAGTTTGCAATATTACGATAAAAGTAACGAAAACATGACCGACATCTCTGTCCCGTGTCAGCCACGTAGTACTTTGAAAGGGAGGGGGGAGGGATGTAATTTGCAAACTCACCGCTAGATGCTAACATTCATACACTGGACCTTTAAAATCACAATTGCTGACAATACCAATTCATTGTGACAGCCATTGAGACATTTTTTTGTACAATTGAATTAAAATATTTGTAATATTAAACAAACCGAAAAGATATAACTACTGTAAGTATCACAATTAATAATAAATTGCGGTGATGGCACAAATTATTAAAAGGAAGTCGCTGTCGGGCAGAAACCTTGCATCTCCAAAACAACTACTTTTCCGAGATGAAAAAAATCTGTTTTTTTAAATCAACAAATTGGTGTTCCAACAAACGCATTCAAAACACACAGATAAACATGAAGGGTGATGGAATTATGTACGGATTTATGTAAAAACATCATTAAAAACAATTAAAAATGGAAATATAACATTTATGCCAGGCAATGTTGATATCCATATTTATATATTAATGTTACATCCACCACTGCTAGTGAGTATTACAATATCACCGGCACTACCCTTAACCAACCCTTGTGAAAATAAACCATGGTTTTAATACAGTTACAAACAAAACACATGGTTCCTATAGTAAAACCACGGGTTTGCCAGTAGTAATCGATACAGACAAAAAAATGGTCATTACACTTTTGCAACAAAACTTTAATTTTCATAAAGGAAATGCTGAGATTTTATCTCACAAATACTACAACCGCACCTGGTAACATCAACAATTAGTGTTATAATGCACAAAGAGGTAAAACAAGCACAGGTGTAATTTGTCATGGGCCTCTGAGAAGTCAGCATCTCTACAGCTGACAGTGTGTGTAAAGGAAGACTGGAAGCAGATGCTGTGCTTATCACTAATGCTGGCTGCTGGAGTTTGGCCGCGGGCATTTGTATTTCCAGTCTGATGAGTACACAGCGTTTTTATCCTCGCCTCGTTCAGAGGGCAAAAACAGATGAACGTGTGAATATTTCATCCCTCCGAGTGTCACTGGTACTACTCCTTGCGGGATTCTTGTGTCGCTACGTCGTCCATATTCATTTACTGTATGATTCTTTCATTCCGCATTACTCAGAGAAGAAGGCACCAAAAGGTTAATGTTCTCCTTCTGCTCTTGTCCATAAAGACGTCTCTGTTTGGATCACTGAATTTTTGAGAAGGTGCATTGGTTTTGAAACCAGAAGTGTGTCACGCACATCTCGACTTTGTACTCTGAACTTTTAAAACCAATGGCATATGGAAGCATTTACCTCATAGTATCAAAAAGAAAAATATCAAATAAATACAGTGTCGCAGTAGCATATATATTGTTATTAAAAGAAAACTTTTACAAAAATGCATTTGTAATTTTTAATACTATCTCATCTGAAATTGAAGCCATTGCCGTCCTTGGCCCTTAGAAAAACATTCTTGGCCAAATCGTACGTTGCTCACTGATGGTTTTAAATTCAAAGGGTACGCCGGTTGTTTTCAGAGCACGCTGGTCTGTTCTATTTGTGGTTTTGAGTGCGTAGCATCCTTGCTCTGTGTGGGAGAGACCAACCCAATCCAAACAAGCATCTGCCACGTACCGGCATAAATCAACGTGCTGTGGGCGGACAAGGAGAAAGACTTGGAGAAATCGTTGAGGTAGATGCTTTCACAGCTCATCAGATTTCGCACGTATATGTGAAAGAGCAAAAACGACAGAAAAAGTGAAAAAATGGAGCATCTGGAGAAGGCTTGTCTGCAAAATTTCAAATATAAACCTGAGGGAGATCAGATCTGCCTCTGGTGCTGGAACAATTAAGCATGAGTTTGGAACAAGATGGGCAGGTCAGGCGCTCGCTGCGTGTTGAAAGCTCATCTCATGAATATTAATTCGCTTGTGCTGACGTTCCTCACTGATTCGGCACTGAGATGTAATATCGAGTCAGTTTTAAGTTTGATTACATACAGATGCTAAAAAAATTGCAAATGTTCATTTCATCAGCATTTCTAGATGCGCCGTGACCATTCTAGTCCAGCGTCTGTTGAATTTCAACAAAATCGAAACCTCAGGACTGACAAAGTTATCCAACAGCAACGTGAAAGACTGACAACATGAAAAGACATTGAGGTTATCATATACAAATAGTTTTACAACTATAACTGTCATTTTACTTAAAAGTGAATATGAACTTGTTTTCTTTGCTGAATTTGAGGTCTGAAAAAATAAAGAGCATCTTTTCTGTTATTTTGACCGGTTTCTCCTGCTTTCATTTTCTGCAAATAAATGCAAATAGAAACAATATTTTAAGTTTAAATTTGGGAGAAATATTGCAGGCAGCTTACAGAATAAAAAAATAAAGAATTTGACCTAACCAAAACTATAAATAATACATTCAGAAAGACTGAAATTGGTCTTTAAAATTGTCTCCTATTTTTTCTGCGGCTGTGTTACATCCTCAATATGCCAAAACTGAAATGTTGACAGTTTAATAAAGATACATTTGGAAATATACAATGTATGAAAAGATTCGTAAATGACACGTTGATCGGCAGTTTGTCTACTTAAAAGCAACCTCAGTCTTCAGAAACAAGCATCTCTTCATTACACAAGTACAATAAGTACATTATTCCTATGGTTCAATTGTATACGGTTCATACATTCGATTACCAGGGGAAAAAACGAACTGAAAAAATGCATATCTGGAATAAGCTACAAGACAGACACTCTACAGTAGTGTTTGTCATTTGCTGTTGGTCTTTTGCTCTCGTTTCTCTCAGAAGATAGTTAAAGAAACCTGGGTTACGGCCTATAATGTGGTCTTTAAAAATGCCACAACAATAACAAAGATGAGCGAAAAAGAAAAGTACCAAACTTAAATGAACTCAACCAGTAGGTTGTGAAAAATGAAAGTACACAAAATCAAACAAAATGTGTGAAATTATATTATTGATTGTACCGCAGGGAGGAAAATAAGAAATAAATGGATAAGAAAAGAGCACTCATGGAAAACTTCTATGTCTACCACCAACACAAAAACCTTCTCTCTAGATTATATATATATATATATTTTCTTATAAATCATTTTTAAATGAAACTGACTGGTGCAAAAAAAGGGGGAGGTGTGTCTTTAAATAACAAGCGGAAAAACATTCTTAAGTCACTAAACAGACCAATTATGTGTGTTTGTACTTTCTAAACCCAATTGAAAGGATTGTTTACCCAAAAATCAAAATGTTGTCATCATCTATTCACTCATTTTGTTTTAAAAGTACATGACTCATGACATACATTTTTGGTCTATATACTGTAGCTAATTTTGCTCTTCTGGAAGGAGGGGGGGGTGGGTTATAACCCGTCCATCTAAATTATATTAAGCCTTAAGATTCTGCATAATTAAGGGCATGACCAGTTGAGGGACAAGTGGTTTCACCAACCCGGCTCCAACCCCGTCCTGCTTTTTTGCTCTTTTTTATTATCGGGGGTTAACGGGTGCTCCCAAGATGTCGAGGACTGGCTTCGCTCACTTTAGGCTTCAAAATTGCTCTTCACAAATCTCTGGGCCTCGTCACGGACACTACGTCCATGTTTTATACAATCTATAGTCCATCCAATAGACGTCAATGAGAGCCAATGTTGTATGGCTATCGACGTTCTTCAAAATATCTTCTTTTGTGTTCTGCAGAAGAAAGTCATGCAGACTTTGAATGACATGAGGGTGAGGAAAAAGCTACAAGATGACTTGTGTGGTTAACTCGATCCAAGAACATGTGTGCTCATGCTTGTGTGCTCAATCTTGTTTTGCATGTAGATGCATGCATTGAGATGTGAGCGGGGGCTTTCCTTACATGCATGTTAATGTGGCGGCCTAACTGTGGATCCAGAGTCCAGAGCCCTCTTCATTGCAGAAAATGCTCACTATCGCAGTCTCTGATGCTTGTCTGGATTGATTCTGTGGCATCCGCTTGTGTTGAACAAAAAGACATGATAATGAAACAGGACTCGTGTCAGCGGGGTGGGGCTAAAGCCCTCGCGGCGAGGAGCACAACCAAGAAACACGCCTGACAAAACAGTAACAATTAACCCTCATTACTGATCTCAGTCCAATCAACACACACAGATAGGGATGCGGGAACACAAAGAGACGCAGTCAGTGGTATGGACCAATCTGAGGGTTTTTGATCATGCTGGTTGATCTTGAAATCATTTGAATACACAACGGAAGGCAGACATTTGATATTGTTGCAACACTATAATACTTTTTGCAATAATTGCACAATACTGTCATCTGGACTCAAATGATTAAATAATCAGTTTACCATCTATTCCTTCTTTGTGGACAAAACATGATGTCAAAATAGCTTAGACTACTGCCCCAGTGACCTCGTAAATCTAAAATCCTGGTCTAATCTGTTTGAATAGAGTGATGATATCCGTCATTCAAAGCTTGTTTGTGCCGTCTTACAAAAATAAAACGACCGCAGCCAACAAACACTATTTAAAAGGATTACGCCTCTCAATTTGTTCCAGCTGTCATCATCCAGCACACAAAAACCAGAGCGTCTACTAAGGCCACAGAGATTCCCTTTCAAACATTTGTTTTAACTCACACACAATCTCCATCAAAAGAATGCAGAAATGTCAAATGCTCCATGTCAAATAAATATAACGCTCATCGTCTAAGTAGGACCATCTGTACGGACCATTACTTAGGGCTGGGGCTTCATTGCTTTTTTCTAATAATCGTATGTTTTTGTCCGATTCACAACGTACAAATTCATATGAATAAACCACCTCGTAAAATAGTGAGATCAGGGAATTATTAATCAAGCTTCTGAGATTTACTCACAAGAACACTGCTAAGAATTGGCTTAAGATTAAAAAAATTATTGGCTCAAAGCTGCGCTTAAAATTTAGTTATAAAGAAGCTCGGTCGTAATTTAAGTGAAGTGTTTTACTAAATCTTAAGTGTCAGGCTTGCAGATGATTTATGACACTTTGCTGTGCTGCAAACAAGGTTTTGGATGATGACAGTCATTGGCACGGACCAATCACTGGATATATTATTTAAGAATATTCTCCGATACATTCTTGTTAAATGGTGAAGTTCCTAAAATGAGTTTATATTCCACACACATATGAGAATAAAGACTATTCATGAGAAAACATTATGATATAGACATTGGAAAAAAAGATAAACACGTTTCCACCATTTCAAAATAACCAGTTTTAAACCGGTGCTAACAAGATGACGAATACAGCGTAACGAGAACACACGACGGTACTGATGATCCAAAGAGCATAACTCGAATGGGCGCAACATTAATGACATATACGGACGACGTGCCTTTTATCTCGCGCACAAAGATGTTTGTTTAATGTATAAATTAGATTATGAAAACCGTGTTTATATGTTGTTTGTTCCCGAAGCCGCTAGTGGCAACTCCTAAGCACTTGAGAGACCTTTCGAGCTACCTTAAATAATTGAGAAAGTAAGAATGATTCTTAGCTTTACTAAATTTGATAACTTGCTTTTATACTTAAGGTTAGAAGTAAGAGTAAATTTCATTAATCCTCAGCACTTAAGACTAAAATGGCACTTTGAGAAGTTTGATACGGGCCCAGGTTGGGTAGTAGGAAATGGCATCTTGCCTTAAAGGAGCCAATCTCATTTTTCTTAGTATTTGTGCACTCTAGAATGTGCAATTTACCACAAAAAACCTTGCTTTGCATGATTTCCCATGACGTTTTATGATGTCAGGTTTGAAGCATATCATTGACAACTAAATCTTTATTCTAGTTGATAGGAGCTGAAATTGCTATATAGTAAACAGCCGTCCAAGAACTGACCTTCTTAAAAGAACTTTGGTGTATGTGCATGAGCACCAGTTTGAAGAAGAAAAATCAGCATGGAAGTGACTTACTGTAGCATGCCAAGACGTACCATAAAATCTTTATTACAGTTCAATCAAGCTGGGAGACACAGTCATTACGGCGTGTTTTTAATTTCGTTACACCTATAAAAACTTTATGAAGGCAAAAAAAGAGTACGATACAATAACTTGCACACAGAGTGGTCTGGGGTTGCCTTGCCAGCAAAGGTCACAGAACGCTCTCGGTTGAGTTAATATTTCATCACATTTTGCCCCGCATCACTTCGGCTAACATCACAAATGCATTTACACTCCATATATAACAAGGTTTCGTGTTTAATCATCCGTTCGGATTTCTGAATTCGTTTGTACGGTTTCTGCAGGAGTGTTGGATGATGTATTGTGAGATGTAATTGGCACTTCAGTCAATGAAAGCCGTGAGCAGATCCCGAGTCGAATTGACACGGATAATAACAGGTGTGTGGGGGGGTCTGTGCCCATCCCGCTCTTGATTAGCATGTGAATGATGCACGCCGGTGCGAACCCGTTAGCTGTTATATGTCATCAGTCTTATCTCAATAGGAGTGCCCATTTTTGGCGAACGAAGCCCATCTGCTGCCCAGACCCGTCTAGAAAACCTTTGTTTTTGCAGCGCGCCGCACACACACTTGGGACACGAAATTTGGCTAATTGAATTCCTCTGCCGTCTCAATTAGAGGGATGAGTAATTAAAGCAGATGTTTGTGCTTGTGTGCCCGCCAGACTGACAGAATAAAATGTATTTTCAAGTTCAGGGGCACTGAATCGAAAATGTGTCACGCAATGTTACTCATCTTCCAGATTTGCGTCACTTTATATGACACGTCATATGCAGCACACACACATGAGCCAGCCGACTCCAGATGTGCACATTATTCTTAGATGGGTTCGAGGTCCTTGCTTTACCCTGTGACCCCAGACTCCTACCTACATGTCACAGAGCTATTGGCTTTCCCATCAGACCCTCTGTTACGGTGGCAAATGTCAGGGATGAATAAGGCGAGCAGAAAAATGCCAGGTGGACAAATGGCCCGATTCAAACTAACTGTCTCAAATTAATTTTAGCTGCTGTAAATCGCTGTGCTCCCATCTTTGCCATCTGGACTAAGTCCACTGGTTCCCAGAGGGAGTGAAAGAAGAGTCTACATAAGGAGAGTTAGAGAGATAAAAGAAAGATTAAAGTGGATTACTCGATAGCGCTCCAGGTGTGTGATCTGACCCGCTGCGCCTCTTTTGATCATTGGCGAGGAAAATGTCTCAGACAAGAGCAACAAAACAATAAGATTATCCACAAGAAGTTAAGTATGGAAAAAATGGTGCGCCCATAATAATGTCCAATGCTACTTGCATTTTTTTGGAGGATCGACAGTATTGACCGAAATGCAATATAATATACATAACTATGACTTCACAGGTGTATAAAGACCTTACATAATGAAGCGTTATGTTTCTATTTCTATCTACAGACACCGCGACCCCTTTGCATGGAATTCACAATGTTGTTTCTATGAATAAACTGCTCTACAGAGCGCATTTCGTAAATATGTTATCTCCTTCGGCAAAGAAGCAAAAACGACGTCTCAGAAGGAGTGAGCCGTTAGTTGCAATTTGCAACCTCACCGCTAGATGGCGCTAAATTACAGTTTAGTACAGTGTGCCATGCTGCTCCGAGCACATATCTCCCATCCATCCTAAATAAAAGATATTTTTAATTCACATAAATGACATGCTATTAATTGTATTTGTTCTGTTGTATCAAGCAGATCATGACAAAGATGCTGTATTAAAAAGTTGAACTACACAGAAATAATAATAATGTCAACATTATATCTGTTAAAATGTTTAGTTTTTTTAAAGAAACAAAAAAAATCGAATTAATCTTTAATATGGTTTATTTTGTGAGTGAGAGTTTGTAACTATTGTGGCTCTTATTGTAAACTTTTATCAGGTTCTAATTATTATGAAATTATGAACACAGTTTCATATTAAACACAGTATTGATTAGTATGGTTTGAAATATCACAGTTATTGTTAATAACGCTACCATTACGATACATCCGCTTATTCTCTTTAGGTTATGGAAGGAGTTAGGGCCTATTCTGGCAACTTGGGTCCAATTAACAATTTAGAATTGGACAGCGCGGTATGAAACTTATGTCATCATCAAGCCCCGATTTCTGTAAACACTGACAGAAGATCCAGCGGTAGAATAGATGTAGCAGCATTACATCAAACCCCCTGTGATGTTTTAGTCTGCTCTTCTGCATCTGTTCCTTTTTAGCTCTTAGTCTCGGGGTGATAACCTCCATTGGTGGGCACCACTCTTGGCTGTCAAGTCTGGTTAATTAACACAGTAGATGAGACAATTAAATCAATATGTGAGTGGCAGAAACAATTTTTCTCCATGATCGAATATCACAGGGAAATGAATACAGCCCTGAGAATTTCTGTTTAATTGTGTTGGCTTAATTAATTTTGTTCTTTTTTTAAATCAATCACAGAGAGAGAGAGAGAGAGAGAGAGAGAGAGAGAGAGAGAGAGAGAGAGAGGAAAAGAGAGAGAGAGAGAGAGATAGAGAGGAAAAGAGAGAGAGAGAGAGAGAGAGAGAGGAAAAGAGAGAGAGAGAGAGAGGAAAAAAGAGAGAGAGAGAGAGAGAGAGAGAGAAGAGGAAAAGAGAGAGAGGAAAAGAGTGGAAAAGTGAGCAAGAGACGGAGAGAGGTTGAGTGAGAGCGAGAGAGACACAGAGAGGAAGTGAGAGAGAGAAAGGGACGGGAGAGAGAGAGAGAGAGAGGGTTGGGGGGAGAGAGAGGGCGAGAGAGACAGAGGTAGAGAGCGTGAGACAGATTGAGAGAGAGAGAGAGAGAGAGAGCGTGAGAAGGGCCAGTTCAATATAGTGAATTTCATCTCTAAAATGCTTCTAATGCCTTTTCAAATCTGTGAGATGGGTATGCACCCCTCTCCCCCTCGTGTAATTTCGTCTTGTCTTCAGTGGCTGTTATATAGATAATGCTGATTATAGAAATCCTTACCTCAATGAAATTGTTTGACATTTTATGCCTTTAGTGGATAAAAGACTGAAGCAGCCAAAGTTTGCCACAAAAGAAGATGAGGATGATGTGCTGTGGGCCCCCAGTCGAGCTTTTATTGCTTGTTAAGGTCTGAGAATTACTAGACTTGGCTGCCAATAAATGTCCTTTGGCCAGTTTCTCAATGGGATGTGCATCAATGTCATTTCTCAACCTCCCAGAATGAACTTTTAGAGCGATTATACGGGGGTGCTTTGTTGAATTGGTTCACTTATGCGCTGGCCAGAATTTCTCCGCTCTGATTAAATGTGCAAAATTGTTGAGAGACGCTCAAAGGCATGAAAATAATCTAATTTAGTGTTTATGCATGTGTGCTTATGTAATGTTGTTCATGTCTTCATGGATGCTATTTATTGTAAATTTGTTTAGTTTTTTTTATGCGGGAATCAGGTTTGGACCCACTTGAGGGAGCAGACTGATTCAAAAGGAATTACATCCTCGTTGCATGTGTGTGTTTGTGAACGCATCATAAACTGACTCTAATGGTGTCAATATGGCATAGCACAGATGGGCCTGTTGTCACATGAAGGAACTGCACCGGTTTCGCCGTCGGAAAAATGAACAAACCAATATACTCCAATATTCAATATTTTTTTAAAGCAGGATAATTATCTTTACAAGTCATTAAAAGTTGGCTATATTATCATTAAAATACACAATTAAACAGATTGCACTTATAAAGAAGACATTCCACAGATACAGAGACTTGCAACTTTAGGGTTAATGCTCACTTTCAAAGTGAGAGACACGAACACCTTTCTCGACTTTTCATCAAGTGGACGGATTCAGAGAGGCATCTCACAATGCAAGCCCTGCATATTCATGACTGTAGAGTTATTATTCTGTGTAAACATGGCACTCTTCCAGAAAAACAAACATGCCAACTTGTGTGTGTATGCAAAATATCTTTGGCGTGATGGAGTGCCACACATTGAAGGCTTCCAGACCTGACATCCCTGAAGGTGGCCGAGTTCACTCCTAGTCCTCACTAAGGGGGAGAACATGAAGCACAAGACAAGGTGACCTTTTCTATCCTATCACACACACACTTCCTAGATCTTGCCTTTGTCTGCAGTGCTCATTATAGGAGCACATCAACACTTAGAACAATAAAACCACAACGTTTAAACCAACAAAAAAATAACAATACAAAGATACAAATTCTTAAAATGTTTTTTATCAAGGTGTATTGCTCTTTGTGGGCACTTCAACATCTGCGGAATCTTTACAATGAACAAAGGTTATAACAAAACAAATGTTAGAAAAAAACACCATCAGAACGAAATCTAAAAGTAAGATGAACATCTTTATGACGAAATATTATATGACGAAAATGAAAAAAGGATTGCTTATGGACCAGTGTTGTTTACAGTGGTCTATAAGAGTCTAGAGTCTATAAGAGACTCCAATTCCAGACAAATAGAAGTGAGACCTTAAAATAAAGTATAATTAGCCCAATTATAACTGTTTTCACATTTTTGAGAGTAAAGGACACAGTAAAATTGACTTCATGTTTTCAAAATAGTAATTCTTTTCTTCTCAAACTCAATTTTTTATTAATTTGAGTGTAGCAAATGGGCGCTCGAACACTTAAAAAAAGTCGAAGATAAAAATGCTTTTTAAAAAAAAGCATTTCAAGTTTTTGGATATTTTCAATTGAAGCTAATGGGTGCTTAAATAATTATACAAAAAAGAATCCTTATAATTTAATTTAATAATTACATAATAATAACTAGTATAACTAAATAATTGACCTATCGGCAAGCCCCCCTCCCTTAGTTACTGTTGTTAACTCTGAAAGACATCAGGAACTCTGGTCGCTTTTCTATGGCAGCTGTGGAAACCACGTCCTCAATTTTGGACGTTGAGGAGAATTCAAGTGGGACTTAAATATGCCATGGAGGGACATATAAACGATTTAAAAATAAATATGGTGGATAACAAACCAGTGTCTTCACTGGGATTGGAGTTGAATGGGTTTTTTTGTGTGGGTCTAGGGAATTGAATAAAATGAATTCCATTCTTCATCCACCCAGGACACCTGGACAGTAACAACTACCCTCAGCGTCCAAGCACATCATTTTACAATTTTTGTAGCATCAAGACCATGAAATCGATGAAAACTTTGGATCTTACAATGTTTCTCTATGGCGCTCCCCGTGCAACTCATATTCAACTTTCAATATCTCATCTGCGTTCGAGGGGAGGGGCTTATCGATGAAAAATGAGCAAAGCACAAAACCTTCACTACAGAGCTTCACCCTAACTGATGAAAGTGCAACATGGCCAACTAAACTTACTAGTCAAAGGCCTACTTTTCAGCTTCGTAACACGAGCAATACGATCTCTGCCAACAGGCGGCACGGCGCGATGTGAAAAATAAGGGAGAAAGACAGACAGACAGATGAAGAGAAAGAAACAACATTGATGATCATTAGTAAAAGCCTTTTACAATGGGAATTTAGCATCTCTCTCTCCATCCAGACCAGCTGTAATGGCTCTGAAATTGCATGGCAACAGCAATGATTGCAGCCGGAAACTGTCGCACCTGTCAAACACGCATAAACACTTCTTATTTCAGAGAAACTACCATTCAAATTCCTCCTCATGCTGTCATTGCAAGAACGCTTGAGCCCTTTTCTGCAGAAACAGTAAAACACTTTGCCAGCTAGACTCTATAAACAGCACCGGTCTCATATGAATCCATAATATTCTGCTGACGTGGACCTCGCCCATCAAATGAGATGACCTCACCATAAATCCAGCTAAAAACAAACACTTTACCATTACACCATATGTGTGATCTATAAAGAAACTAAACAGCTCACTTGGGATCTAAAGCACACTTTAGGGTTGGCCCGGGTTCTCTCCCCATTTGGCCGTAAAACATTTTCAAGGTGAGTCCATTCTGCTTGTCCATATGCAACGTTGGCAATTATACCTCTTTCACGCGGTTAATGTCTCACCGAGGTCTCGTAGAGGCGGTAGTCGTTAATGGGGCTACTTGGCTATGCCCTGCAAGTTAAACAGCACGACGCTGGCGTCAGCTAAACTTAAGACGACAACCCATGCGGCGATTCTGTCGAGGCAGACGAAAGTCCCACTCCACCAATCCCAGATCTGACAGCAGCATGTTCGGACCCTTCGCTCCAGGAGCTGCATGCGGTACAGGGCTGACCCCAGAGCTCCCAGAATTGGTCGACGCCCATTCCTCGAGTATCTGTATTAACTATGCCAAATGCTGCGAGAGAGAGAGCGAAAGGGCCCAGACCCCATTAGAGCCCGTTAAATTCATTTTCGTTTGACCACACATCAACTTTCTTACCCTCAGGCAGTCGGAGTTCTCTTTCTGCATATCAAATCAGCAGTCTGGAGCCCCGTGCCCGAGCCCCGGCCCGTCCGCCGCTAACACGAGGCTCATTAATGATGCTCCATTACGGGGCACAACCTCGAGCACACGGGCACTACAATCTGTCTGACATCGCCATAAATCAACTCAAATGCTTCGTTCCCCTCCTTTTCTTCTCTTATCCGGCTAGGCCAATCATTCCTGACAGAGTCTTGAAGCTATTAAGAAGTATTACAGATTTATTAAGTACAGCATATATTATAATTTCCAGCTCTGTTTAAGAGATATCACTTTATTTCTACACTAGTAAGTGCCAAGAGTTACAGTTCTCCGTCGTTTTTTCCTATTTGTAGCGATCTTCATGCAATGCACTAAAAACACAAATTTGTAGTGCACTATTTTACAAACAAAATTTTAAGTTATTATCCAAAAAATAGATTTCAGTACTTATACCATAAACTATACGATGTACTGTACTCAACTGTGCTATTTTGACACCACGGAAGGTACTAAATACCATACTTTTAATATACCGTAAGTACAAAACTCAATATGTGAAGATATAGCACTTTAGGGCAATTTAAGGAAAGTTGTTTTTTATAAAGTGTATTTAAGTGCAGATCAAAATCACTCTTAGGCTGTGTTCAGACATACTTCTGAGCGCTTTTTTAAACGCCAGCGCTGGCGTCTTTTTCTGCAGCTCATAGTGTCCTTTTAAGTTACCGAAAAACTGAAAGCATCAAGTTTGACTTCATTTGAAGACGCTAAAATATTCTTGCTAAAACTAGCGGTAATTTCCAGAATGCCTTGCATGAAAGTATACATAAAAGTATTATGTTTAATAAAATATTTACAATTCTGTTGTATTAGAGTTTATTATCTTAAACAGGAAAGGTTTATCTAATGAGTAGCTTCTTGTACATTATGTTTATTGTGTTAAATAAGTTATGCTAGTGCTAGTGCTATAAAGTATTTAACCACAAATTATACAATGTTGTTGTTTAAACAGGTCTAAAATTTGCCTAGCCAGCCTAAAAGCGGATCCATGTGCAGCATAAGGTTTATTAAACCAAAGGACAAAGAACAAATGAATTCAAATAATCCAAAGTACATTGAGCATAACAACTGGGAACACCATCAAACATTTAACAACTAACAGCAGACAAAGGAAACACTGGGGTTTAAATACATAGAAACTTACAAGATAACAAGACACCTGGAGGAACTAATTGACACTAAAAACTACAAAGGACTACAAAACATGGCACAGAACATGGACTGGGATCGTGACAGATATCACACAAGCTAGTTTAGACTTTTTCTAGTGCTAATGCTAACCACAAGTGATACAATGTTGTTGATAAAACATGTCTCAAATTAGCCTGGCTCCCTCAATTTAGTGTTTTAGTGTAGTTTACAAGTACATGTAACTTTCTTTATGCTAAGAAATCTTGTTGTGTAACCACTGTCCAGAAATCTAGTTCTGCAAAATGGTACTTTTTTGAGCGCGTGTAAACGGATCATCAGAAGTTTATTCTACAAAGATCATTATACAGTAGATACAATGAAGTGATCTTCACAGCAATTTCTCCTGAAGGATCCTGGGAGGGTCTGCGTAGATTATCCCACATTGTATATGCAGTGCATCTCTGTATACATCTCCCTTGACGATCTCCACCGTAATGAACCAATATGCCGCTGTTGTGAAATCTTGTTCCAAGACAATTACCTGCCTTATCTAATTTCAAACTACATTAGATAAACAACAAAGATTACAAACCACTAGATCCGTGTAGCTGTAACATGGAATTGAATGAATTCTTTAACACACGGACTCAATTAATAAGACGCGTATCCTTTGGGTCTGTCTCTTCCTTGAGAGTTTTACATCTATCAGTGTTTCACCTCATTGGCTGTACGGCGGGCAGGTGGTCTGGTAACGTGATGTGGGGAGACGGCTGCAAGAACGAGGAGTGCCAATTGATCAGCCCCAAATTGGCATCTTCGAAGCCACATCGCTCTTAAGAATAAATCCTAATTAGACCTTGATGCGGCGTGTCCGACCCTCTGATCGACTCTTTATTGCACTTTTGCCTGACATTATATCAATCTAATTCAGAGATATGAGGATTTATGCAGGATTCAGGTCGTAAATGTAAATTTGCTGCCGTATGCAATTACGGGAGAGTTTATTCAGACCTTACACCGCTTCGAGTCAATATATTTGGAATGTGCCAGAGCCATAAACTACTTTACAGCTGCTCCTGCCATCACAATGGTTAAGATCTATAGCACAAAGTGGCTGTGAGCAAACTTACGAAAATATGAAATGGTGTTTTTGTTCAGCAATCACGTTTAACAAAATGATTTTGTATTGTGTATATTTGGTCAAGCATCTCTAAGAAATATGAAAATCATCTCAGAATCTGCAGTGAGCAATGTCAAAGCAAAATTCACTAATAATTTAAAGAACCCTCTTCTACGTCCCTCAGGCAGTGTGGCTGTACGTGAAAAGCAGTGACCCATTTGTGCTACCGAGCGGCATTTCCACAACACTTCAACTTATGGGCACGAGAACTTTTCTTGACTTTTACCAACAGAAGTTCAAGCATCAACAGCAGCCCCTCCTCTCTGCTTCATCTCCTAATTTCCTCCTGATCCGCCCATTCGACCTTTCTCATTTCTAATTTGTCAGCGAGGTTCGACAAAAGATCAAGTCTTGACATTAAAAGTTCATCTCACCTGACCGACTTTGATTGAAGTTTGACAGCTAAAGTTGTCCGGGGTTCAGATGTGTTTGACATGCTGTATGTCAACATTCTGCATTACTCTCGTCAACCTTACAGTCCATATATTTACCAGCTCAAAGCACTTCAACATATGTTACGCAAACTCAGACGTGTAAAAACATTTAATGACCTTGTCATTGATATGTCAAATGGTCACATAATAAAAATCGTAATATCTCTGTTATTTCCCATAGCAATCAATGATATTGTATTGTATGGGTAATCCAGGCCGGAAGCGGATCCACGTGAAACTAACAAGATAACAAGACACCTGGAGGAACTAATTGACACTAAAAACTACAAAGGACTACAAAACATGGCACAGAACAGGAAGTAACAGAAAAGTTTACAAACAAAGGGGAAACATGGACTGGGATTGTGGCAGATATTAAACAAGCAAATTTCGATTTTTACTTAAAAGGTGCAGTTTGTAAAAACTGCCCCTAGAGGGCGCACAATCAAAACAACAACAATGGCGTAGCTTGATGACGTTGTGAAGGAGCGGAATGATGGGATCTACTGTCCTAAACTCCACCGCTGATGGCCATCAATCAGACGGGAACCAGAAATCGTGTTAGCGGATGAGGTAAGGTTTTACAAAAAATTGTCACAAACTGCACATTTAAGTGTAACGTGACTCAGATGTTTCACCCAAGACTTATAATCTCATAAATGTCTCGTAAAAGTTTGTCCAAGAACAATGTTTGCCATAACTTCATTTTAAAGTAACATCATTAAAGGGATAGTTCACCCAGAAGTAAAATTCTGTCATTATTTACTCGCCATTATTATTGTTTTTCTTTCATCTGCAGAACACAAAAGAAGATAATGAAGAATGTTGGTAACCGAACAATGGTGAAAACCATTCACTTCTATCCAAGTCAATGGTTAAAGCCGTTGCTAGTTTACTTGCTTTGTTTTTATAATCTTCTTCATACATCTGCATGCATATATCGCAATAAAACTTTTTCGCTTAAGTTGTTGAGCCAATAACTCTAGTGCCAGATTTGTGAAATTCGGGATAAGATGTGACAGCCAGACCCAAGTGCTTTAAAAAACCCAAGGACGTGCGTGGCCACTCGGCATGCTGGGTAATTATTCCTCCAGGCGGCCCTCGACTCATTACGGTGCGCAGTAATAAACAATAAAAAAGAGAAGCGCGTGGCAAGATTTACAAGATAATGGTTGAGTGCTGCATTTTCAGTATGCTTCTTTGTGAATAAATCAGAGACTCGATAAATATTTACATTCATCTAAAATTAGATTAGGCCTCGCCAAGATGGCTGGCGGTCCAGCTCGCTGCCGAGGACAACAACGCCTTCCAATTCCAAATTGATATGCGTCAGTGCGAGTTTTCTTTTATACTATTAAACCCACTTTAAAACTCAATCTTCGTGAAATAAGCCATCGCAGAAAATACGTGTAAAGGTCACCAATGGGTTGGCAAAGTCAAATTTAAAAAATCTCTTGCAATAGACTTCAGTTAATGTGAATCCTGTCTGAATGTCTGCATACGGTTTACCCTTCACTCAGAAAATGATCAGTGTCTGTGTGTAAAACCGTTTGATTTTTACACAACCTAGAGACGCCACATTAATAAAGCTGATATATTGCAGTGACAGTCCAATATTAAGGCAAGTCTGGTAGAATGACAGGATACACATATTAAAACTCTTACTAAAACTTTGTCTTATAGACTTTGGACAGCGCACATAAGCATGGAAATAGATGAAACAAAGCCTAACTCATAATAAATACGTTACCAAACTTTGTCACGTCAGAGTTCTAAAACAAAGATTTCCTTCCACCTACTCTACGAGTCCTCTTTGGGTAACAAAATGAGATTCTCGTTTAAAGCTTTTCCCACAAATAGCAGAACAAAGATTGATCAAAGCTCGAGAGTGACTGATACGGGTACTTGTATATGCCGGCTAAACTGCTCCAGGCAGTAAAGGGAATGCTTCAAAAATAATAAGATCATTGATTAGGAACAGGGGTGTGCAGATCAAAATGGGTTTTTGTGGAACCACACACTCACATACACACATGCAGGATTGGTGGGTGAGGTAAGGAAAGCATTTGAGAGATGTGCAAGCTTCCCATAAAAGCCCCATAAACCCATTACTGATGAATAAATATAAGATTTAGGGTTTGGGGGCTGCTGCTGGGTCATTGTGATGATACATATAAAGAAGATTTGTGATCGTTTTCAGGCTTCACATATCAAGCTTTCTCTCGCTCACGTCCGCTCGCCTCGTACATACGCATGCACAGAAGATATTTTAAACAATGTTAGTAACCAAACAACAGCGGTAACTATAGACTTGGGTTTCATTTCGTCTGTACAATACAGTATGAGTGATTAAGTATGGCCATTGTTTCCCGTAGCTCTGTGGTTGGAGCATGGCGCTTGCAACGCTAAGGTCGTGGGTTCGATCCCAGGGGATTGCACATACTTAGAAACAATCGTATAGTATAATGTTTTGGATAAAGTGTCTGCGAAATGCATAAATGTAAACGTTTGGTTACCAATATTCTTCAAAATATATTCTGTGTTCTGCACAAAAAAGAAAGTCATACTGGTTTGAAATGACAAGAGGGAGATGTAAATGATAACAGAACTATCCCTTTAAAGTCTGCAAATGTATCACAAAAGCAGAAATTGCCTGGTATATCCTGCCCCATTTCTGAAAATGGTACAAGAGTTTCTCCGTCACAGGGATCGACGGGGAGAGCGCTCTTATTTAGACTTAATTCTTTTCTTTTACATACCCTTTGACCTGGATGGACATTTTGAATTGATCAACTTTTCTAATACGTTCTTTAGGGTCATTAAAATCTCATTAAAGGTTTGGTTGTAAAGGGTAACGTTACTTAGAGAGCAAAAGACAAAAATGTGTTCTTACCTCCAGGGCCCCTCCAGAAGGTTCTAAGGGTCCTGTGAAAAGAGAACAACAGACAAAGGAAAAAGTTAAAAGTTACAAATCTACCGAACACTTTACCCTTTCATTTCTAAGTTTTCATATTTCAAGTGTTTATCTTTATTGATATACTGTACATACTTAACATAATTGTTTATATTTGTTTTGTATCTTTATAGCATTCACTAATGTCCCCTTTATTTAACTCTCTTGGTTTTGTAAGGCCCGATTCACTGCGCGTCTGAAACCATGCGGATAACACGAGCTGCACTGCATTCTCTTTTAATTCCAAAATGCCTCGACTTTGCACTCTCCTGGCATCTGTCGTCGCTAAGCGACCATGGGCCGCGATAGCCGTTGAGACGAGGGGGTATAAACAAAGGATCTATGGATTATATGCACTGAAAATACCCTGCAATAACTCTGATACTAGATTTAGTTATGCTGTGATCCTCTGTGTCTCCATCTTTATTGAGCTTGTCTTTATTGACTGGTTGGTTCTTACATGACCTGCGGTGCGCTTGAGGCTTATATCAGATTTTTTCATCTCGATGCAGCTCCGAACCGCCTGGTAAAAAACTCCCCGGGATATTCTCCAAGAAATTTTTACTTTTTGGATCTCTTGAAACAAAATCCTAGGTTGCAGAATGACAGAAGTGTGAGTGAATGAGACAGTAAATTAAGTAAGGCATAATGTACAGACAGCCAGTTGATATCACGTAAATAACAGCTGGCTGCTTGTACATTATCCCGCTTATTACACGGCTACTTGCCACATAAGAAAAAACTGGACGTGAAATGTGAATTTGAAATATTTTATTAACTCATTTTTAGCGAATGCAGACCTTCCGCGAGGAAAAGCTGTTTATTTTCGGTTTTAAGCTAAGAAACGATGTTCAAATGTCACGATTATTCAAATTGGTTTAATCATTTGTAAATATAATGTCATATAAATATGTCTTTTAATGACATACTGTGTATTTAATTTAGTGTAATATATGGCGCAAATACATTTTTTTCTGTGTCTTTGGTGTTTTATAAGTTGCCCATTCATGGATTAGACACAATTGCTATTAAAATTGCAAAAATAAAGTGTGGGAACAAAAGATGCACTCTATCTAAAAGCAAATGCTCACCCAGAGCTGCCTGAAACGCCGTGTGTAACCACACCCCCACAAATCTACATCAGTTGGTGGTCTATTTGACTAAGACCGCCCAAATGTATATGCAAGTAAGGTGGGCATTCCTGTCAGTACAATTGAAGAGGAACCTGATGTTCTAAATATGGTAAGGCGCGTTACATTTCCATCACACGCTTGCAGTATTCAACCAATCAATAAGCACTGGTTAACTGGCCAATCATAGCACACCTCGCTATTCAGAGCCATGAGCTTTGTTAACAATCAGCCTGTTTAAGAGAGGCGGGGCAAAGAGGAGATACAAACATACACAGTATGTGGAAAATACGGCGTTTTTGAACCTTAAATGGTGTATACACATTTGCATATCATCTAAAACAAACCATAATATTCGTTTTAGCCGTGTCATGTGACTCCTTTAAACTGCACCTGTCAAAATGATTTGCAGCATCCAGTGTGTTATTGTGTGGGTGTTATCAGTTTCGAGTGGTTGTTATCTGAGAATAGCAACCCTTGGAATGTCGCAACTGGCCAATCAGAATCAAGTATTCCAGAGCGCCGTGTAATAAAAAGTTATATTATTGTTCTTTAATGTTACAACAATTCTCAATAAAAGAACAGAAAATGTATGCATTAACGCAACTCAAAAGGCTTCACTCGTGTTGTTTCGACCCACGGTTGGATAAACCCAGCATAGATTCATTTATAACCCAACGGTTGGTTCATTCACCCAACCGTTGGTTGAGGAAAAAACAGCATTTTTTTGAGTGAACCCCCTTACACAAATCAAATATCCATCCTATATTTTCCTACCGTAAAATGTTATGACATCACCTTTTTCTACCTGCCCTGGACTCCCATATAGCACACAAAGCGCTGCAGGCCTCACCTGGCGTGACATTTACGTGTTCCTTTCATGAGTAAATGTGTGCTTCTGTTAATAGACATTTTACGTCCTAAATGACACGTTCTAGTTTTTGTGCTCTCGAACCTTTAACTCTGTCTGCGCAAATCCAATCAATACCTTATTATTAAGGTAACGGGTGAGGGCAGGCAATGAGCTACTCCAGCGCGCTTGTGATTTTTCCCCTCCGCGCCTGTGAACGGCTTGTTTGGCGTGACAGGGAGATAATAGCATTAATGTGTCATTCAGCATAGATTTCGGAGCCGTTTTCAAGTCGCCGCCTCCTTTGACAGCTAATCAAAAGCAGCTCATGGGACTCGAGATGGGATTTCTCATTCTTGTTGTTCCCTATGACGGCACAAACCTTATTGTCTAATGATGACCTCTAGGTTCAGGCCATAAAGCAAAAATCCATACGGTGGTGACGCGTATACAGTTTCATTAAATTGGAATTATTGATCAGGATTTGCTGTTGTTGCCTAATACTCAGTGACGCTCACCGGACCGTAGCGGTGGGGAGAGAGGGGGAAGAAAGATCGCTGTTAAGTTGTGAAGCATTTCTGTTCAACCGAAATAATGAAAAACAATATGCATTTTATTTACTAACCACGTCTGCACTGAAAGGAACAGTACAATGTGGATTTAAATGATCTCATTGTTGTTTTTCTGTACAAACATATGCAATTTTTCCACAGTTAAAGGGATACTCCACCCAAAAATACAAATTTTGTCACAAATAACTTCTCCTCAACTTGTTTCAAATCTGTATAGACTTCCTTGTTCGGTTGAACACAAAGAAATATATTTATAAGAATTTTAGCAACTGAGATTTCTGGGCTGGTCAAAAAGCGCTAGTCAATGATTGCCCAGAACTTTTTGCTTTACTAAATTATCGAAAAATATATTTTGTGTTTAACAGAACAAAAAAATATTTGGTTTTCTTTAATAGTCATTGTAGCCCCAGAAATCATTCATTCAAAAAATCGTTCTATGTGTTCAAAAGGAACATAGGAATGTATACACGTATACGCGGATAAGTAATTCATGACAAAATTGTAATTTTGGGGTGAACTATCACTTTAAGGATACGTAAAATAGGGGATAAATCAAATTTTTGTGTAAAAAATACATTTGCATGCATTTCCATGTATATGGGCATCTGACAAATATACCGCATATGTGTCCAATGCCGTGACATAGCAACATTTGTTTACATAAAATACGATTTTATATTAAGTTTCCTCTTCTTTGTTATTCTTTTGCAAAATGTTTGCTGACACATTTAGGGTATATTTGTCAACCCAAATATCTATATCCACAGTACAGTGAAACGACAAAAATGCTTTGTTAAATTACATTAAAAACTGTTCATGTGAATAAATTATGCATGTACCAGTGACTTCCACCCTATTCTAATAAATAGAATATTAAAAACATTCTTAGTTTTAAACACCATTTCTATATATGTTCAATTAATTAATACATATTTTATTATTTAATATTAAATATTCATATTTAATATTTTGATTACTCTTTTATTAGGGTACCATCAGGATAAAGCTTCATCTGTCCTACTTTCGCCAACTCAACTCCACCGAACAGGGCCACACCACGACATGACACAGCGGTGAAGATTAGCTCTTGATTGGCTCAAAGATGAGAACACTTCCTGTCTCAGCAGGAAGTTGGCTCTCCACTGAGACCCAGCAGCGTTCTGGTGTGGCTGTTCATCTATGCCATTCCCCCCCGACCTGACTGTGCTGATTAATCTCCCGCAGTCAGAACACTGAGTAAATGAGTGATGCTTCTATTGTCTGTTATCAGTTATTTCACATCCTTCCAGTCCCATGCATCAATCACTCTAGTGGTTCTAACTGCAATGGTCTAGGCACAGAGTAGCTGTGGCATGTGCCGAATATATGGCGGATGCATGATGGCTTCACTACATCTGTACGTATGAAAGGTTCTTCTGGCTGGTTGTATTGACAGATTAATGCTCTACTGACTTAAATATAATGTTCTGCGGGTGTATGTCGGGGCAGTGCAACACAAGTGCTCTTGGGTCTCAGCGGTGGATGTACCAGATGTTCCACTGGGGGAGGTGAAAGCTGTTATGAATTTGAGAGTAATCAATGAAGTTATTAGATAAAGCCGCTCTCAGAAGACGATGTAGGAGATGGAAAGATGCATAAACATGAGGTGAAATGTGTTTATCCATGATTTCCTATTAGCAGTTATGTAGCTCAACAGTTTCGTAGTGCATAACAGATTTTAGACATTAGAAACGACAATATTCAACGCCATAATCCATCTGTATTTTATTCAAAGCCATAATCCACCTGCACGGTTTTCTAATAGTACACAAATGTTTTTGTTTTTCGAGCAATGTAGCATTCACCTAATGAAACTATAAGGGGAAGGAAATGGGGATAGTCATTGAGTAAGTAATAAACAAAAAAACACTCATCGAATGAATGTTCTCTTAAAAAAACAGAATGCACCCTAATACCCTGATGTGTTTTTAGAGTACCGGATTGCAAGACTGCGACCAAAATTATTCAAAAAGTCTAAAGGCATCAGCAGGACCAGGTCTTTAGGCCTACTTAAGTTTATTGAGGACACTCAGGGGGCTAAAACCTGCTTCCAACCTCAGTTAAAGGTAAAAGCACCCAGATGCCCTTATATTTTAAAAATGTTATAAATAATGCTGTAAGGGGATGTTTTAGGGTAATTGACTCTTAAATTAAAACTGTGGTATTAGCTCTAGGTGTACCGTTCAGCCTCAAATGGGATGGTTTGCCAGGTCGACCTCTTTCCCATTCACAAAGGAAAAACACTAGCGTGGAAAAAACAGCCTCTTTAAACTCAGCGAGTTACAGCTATTGAAAAAACGATCCGCACACGACAAAAGTGTTTTTCACGATTCACAGCCCTTAGTATTTCTACCAGAAAGACTCAGCAGGCAAGATTACGCAACAATGAAAATTGATTAAACAACCGACCAACGAAAGGTAGCAAAATATTATATGATAAGGTTCCTTGGCTTAGGCTGCGGAACAACGAGGTATCCGGTTATTTAAAGTGACCACGCACTATTTTTATTCAGTCAGTTTGACCCAACAGTATTTATCCAGTCTTGACTGTTGACGCCGCAAATATGCAAATAAGAATGTTAACCCAGGGTTTAGTGATGTACAGGGTGAAACATCAGGTTAAGAATACCCAGGGTTATATCTTAACCCCTGGTAAATTATAAGCAGTGTGAAACGTGAAACAGATAACCCAGGATTCTGTTTACCTGGGGTTAAGATTAACCCGGGGTTAACAATTTCAAGTGAAAAGCCCATGATTAAATTTGTAAAACTGTCAATGAAAACCAGATAAGTGGTGTAGTTTCAACATCCACCAGCAGAAAAAAAATAGTTGGGCGTATAACGTACTATTTCTGTGCTCGATACACCCCCCCAGCGATCGTATAGGATTTGGAAAGTTTTTTCAAACATGAAAATCTGTTTCGTAACAACTTTTCTAAGTCCCTTATTGGACAGTTCTTCCGGAAAAGCATGCGGCACGGCCACAAGAGATCAGGAGAAGGAGCATGAGCAGACGTCACTTTCACTTATGTTGAGGATAGAGAGAATAAACGTTCGCAAAGTTCAGATTTTTGTTAGTTCACTGCATTTGAGTGATGAATGTTATTTAAACTGTGGATATAACGCTGGATGTGGAGATCGTTTGAAACTGATATATGGAGCCGTCCCAGCGCTAAAAGATGCCGGACATGAACCGCATGCGATGAGTGAAAATGATGTCTGTGTTTTGTTGACAATGTGGTTTAGTTCAGCCTACCCCTCCCCCCCGCACGCGCCGTATGTTTTCAGAAACAATCATACAGCTGCATCTATCTTTTATAAATGTGATCAAACTAAATAGTCTTCGAAGATACGAAGTATGCAATACTACTCTATAGGATTAATACGAGAATGACAGAAACCCTATGTGTTACGCCCATTTTAAGGTTAGTCCCAGACTAAACTGTAAGTTTGAGCTGTTTTAACTGAAAATAAATGGCCCTGACATATCTAAAAATATGTCACTGCCATTGTTTTGTCTCACGGTGCACACCAGTAATGTTCTTATTTAGGCAATTTAATGAAAGCAACTGAAATATCTTATTTTAAGACAGGACTACGCCTTGGTTAAATTAAGTCTTATCTGCAATACTGACGTAAGTCTCTTACTTCATCCGAACCAGATCGTTGATTTTATGACATCATCCTGCACTTCAGCTTCTCATCAGATTCAGGCTGAGGTCAACTAAAAACTGACAACTCGTCAAACAAATATGTGCACTGTAGTTTTGCCTTAATATATATGGACCGTTTCATCGGACGTGCGCGCGCTTGACCCCCAGTTGACTTCCGGTTTGTGTTTGGCTAGTGTCTAAAAATAATTTTTTATTTTATTTTATTTTAATATTATTTTGTAATATTTTTAACTTAATAATAATTTTTTTAAATAAACAATTTGTTGAATGGATCCTGCAGTTTGGTCGCATAAAACAGACCGTGAAAATGGATTTGCCTTTCATTTCTCTCAAGGCACCTAATCAAGCGTTACTGCTCTCCTTCATGGGTTCTTCCACTTTAATGGATTAAAGAACAGTGAGACTTCTACAGCAAAGCTGACATATCTTTTGACTCGCCAAATTCTATGTTCTCCCTTCACATACAGGTCTGTTTTTGAGATTCGCAGTGGCCTGCAAAAAATGCTTCATCTCTTTCTTTGCCTCAACAGAGCCACCAGGTGCAACCAATTAACATTGAGTCTTATAATGATGTATGTGGGCATTCTTTGAACCCTAGGAGCGTCCAAGAGTGTTTTGTGTCTCTGCAATTACAAAAATGAAAGAAATATGCTTGGGAATTCATTATTTTGGTAAGGTTTCTTTCTCAAGCCTCAAAGCAATACAGTACTCCATTGTGAGTCAAAGAGATAGAAATGCCGTTCAGGAAGGTCTCCTCCCACACCGCCTTGGTTAAAAGCTCATAAGAGCAGTTTTGTGGCTGTCAGGAGGTCATTTACAGCAGCTTAATTAGAATGAAGCCAGTAATCTCTCTAATTCACCTTTATTTGCCCCTAGTGTGGGAACAGACGAGCGCATACAAGGCCATTTAATCCTCAGGGGGACGGACTGTACCCTTTTTACATATTAGCTAGATGCTTGCCATGTTGCACCCTCTCTATTTAAAAGTGTCACAAAAAGAATTTATAGCCAATTACCATCATGTGATGTGCAACTTATACTTAAAAGATTTAAGATAACAATGTTTACCCTAGTGCAGAACCCAGACAAATTTGTTCAAGAAGAACATGCTTTTTTCCTCTATACCGAAAGAAGGCAAACCAGAGGTATAGATTGTGTGTCATTGCTACTAAAGGACGTTTAAAAGTCATCGCCCAAGTGCTCCGCACTCCCCAACCTCTTTCAGGTGCCCCTGATGGGACTTAAGAAGTCATTTCAGAGTGCAATTCATGTTTGATGACTTTATTGATTTCCCTTCCTGCCCCTCCTCCCTGCGTGAGTCTCTGCCGAGTGAAATGTACCTACAGTTACAGCTTGCTGAAGCTTCACTTCGCTGCCCCTAAATTATGGCCCTACGTGCCACAGTCGCCGAGAGATGAGAAAGGAAAAAATAAAGATTCAATTAACCCGAGTAAGAACTTGCCGTACGAGATAAGGACGTTCTTGCCCTGACATCATCGGCACAAAATGCTGCCTTCACACTTTTTCTCTTGTGACCAATGAGGACACACTTTTGTCATTTAAAGGTGAGAACAGACTACGGTAAAACGTTGTTGTGATGGTCTGCATTATCATTATCACATTTTTTTGCTTCCATACTGCAAAACATTTTAGCAGCCTTAAGATTCTAAGTAATCGAAGAGTTTTTACAATTTAATTTAATGTACAATTTTTAAATGTATTAAACTTCAATCAACTAAAAAATACAATTCATTTTTATAACTCACCTAAACTCAACCACGTATCAACATTTAAAATATTAAGTTGAAATGACTTGTAAACCCAGCTTGATTGAACTCAAAGGTCCAATGTGCATTTTTTTGGAGGAACTATAGACAGAATGGCAATATACATAACTATGTCTTCAGAGGTGTTTAAAGACCTTACATTATGTACATTACATTACATTACTTCATTATGAAGTATTTTGTTTTTATAACGTTAGAATGAGCTATCACTATCTACCTACACCGCGGTCCCCATACATGGAATTCACCATTTTGTTTCTACAGTAGTTAAAACCGTTAAACTCTTCTCCAGTGCGCATTTCATAAATACGTTATTCCTTCAGCAAAGAACAGAAAACATGACAACATCTTAATGCTGTCAGCCGCCAATTGTGTGGGGAGGAAGTGGGAGTTGCACTTCGCAACCTCACTGCTAGACGTTGTTAAATTTCGTACACTGTACCTTTAAAAACTTAAGACAGCAAAAACTTTTACAGAGCACTTTTTAAGAGACCACTCATTTTAAATTTCAATGGCGGTTGTGCTTCCTGGTCGTCTAGACATTGGGACAGCGCATTCCCCTGATGTTGGACCACGACTCAGTATCGTACAATTACCTAAGCATTAGCAATGCACCGAAATGAAAATTCTGGGGCGAAACCGTTACTGCAAATTCAGGATGCACTTGGTCGAAACCGATACCGAAAATTATTAAAATAACTTTATGAAATAGTTTTTATTGAATTGGATTACTTAAACATTAAAAATGAAAGGGAACATATTTTAAAACAATACAAAATGTAATTGCAACAGTCAATGCAACACAATCAAATGTTACTTTTTTAACCAATCATCTTAACATTGTAGTTGTAGAATTATTATATGCAACAATAGTCAAGTTATAGTCAAACTCAGATGCTCTTGCTGATACAAGAAGTTTATATATGGTGCACATTTATTTACATGAAAACAACAGGCAAAACAGCGATATCATGACCTGACAGTCCACGTGATTTACACAATCACTTACTGACATATCGTTCCAGAGTCGATTGCTTTTAAAGTTTGGCATTAAAACGTGCACCAGTCAATGAGCGTGATCTTCGACAGTAAAGAAACATAAATCCGCTAATGCACAGTCGCGCATCACACAATCGTCCTTTTATAACGGCTGGAGTGAAGGGAGAGGGCGGGGGCGCCAGATATTTCTACTCTTATAACTGCTTTTATTTTCATTTCTTTTAATTTTGGCAGACGAAATGTCGGTGCTTCACTACTGACAATCTTTGTCAAATAGCAGTGAAGTCTTTAGTTCGTTTGACAGTACTCTGACTGGTTAAAGGTATTATAACCCTTTGTTGGCCCAATTGTCAGTTTGCAGTAACTGATGACAGGGATGGACCCTTTCTCCTCACTTCAAAAGGGATGAACCATTACGTGCAATCTTCAATGGATGATGGGAGAAAAAGAGCCCTCTTATACATACCTATCCTCACACTTATGCACGCTGGAACTCATGTTCATGTTCAATTAAACCCATAAGAGGCCATTCAGTGCAATGAGCTGTTGAATCGGCCCTCCATTTCCGCTGTCAGGTGAAGACACCAAGTAGGCGGACAAGACCACTGACCCCAAAGGGAGCTGAGTCAATCACTCCGCACCTTAAATTTACGCCCAGATAAACTCCGCTATCCATCATTCATGACGCAGGAATAAAATTATCGATCTTCTGCCATCGAAATGTGATTGCGGCCAGGTGCCCAACCTCTGTACAGATCCTTTTGTCCGGTGTGAAATAATGCAGTATTTAATGTTTAGTCGTATGAAATGGGAAATGTACGTTATTAATGTGACGGATGAGTTACAACAGTCGAACATACATCATCCGCCTGTGACTATATTATAATCCTGAAAGAAAGAAGGCTTGTCTATCACTATTTACTCTGAAGTGATAGTTCCAAAAAATGGAAATTCATCATTAACTCTTGTCATTTTAAAACTGTTTGGCTTTCTTTCAGAAGAAGATATTTTGAAGAATGTTTAAAACCAAACAGCGGTGGTACCTATTCACTTCTACTGTATGGACACAAAACCAATTCAAGTCAATGCGTACCGCCGGCGTTCGGTTACCAACATTCTTCAAAATACCTTCTATTGTGTTCTGCGGAAGAAAGTACGTCACACAGGGTTTGAAATGACAAGAGGGTGAGTAAATGATGACAGAATTTAAATTTTGGGGCGAATTATCCCTTTAATTCAAGTAAATATTAATATTATTAAAAATGTATATACCTCATATAATTTATAAATCAAATGTATTAAATGTAATGTATGAAATACAATGTTTATAAACATTTTAAATATTAATGAAGTAAAATATATGTAAGATGTGACATATAAAAATGGAAATAAATTACCATATTTAAATAGTTGATTTAAATTTGTTTGAATTATCCCTTTAATTCAAGTAAAAAGTTATATTATAAAAAATGTTTATTCATCATATAATGTATCAATTAAATGTAATGTATAAAATAAAATGTTTATAAACATCTTGAATATAAAAGAAGTAAAATATATGGATGATGTCTTTTATAAAAATCAAAATCAATTAAACAAATTTAAATAAATACTATGCATTGGTATCTTAACTTAGGAGTTTGTCAGCATTGGATATATTAAAACACCTGTTCAACACACCTGGGTTTCTTTGTGCTGTAGACCATCAGGCTTGTGTTGTTTAGTTGCCGCTCTGTAAATAGCAGAGCTGTTGACTTCATGTCGCCTGGTAAGGAGTACTTAGTTGGCGGACAAGTCTTAATTCAAATTGGGTTCAAATGATTGCGCATGAATGTGCCAAATTCTCTCTCGTTTGGAACTGATGATTAGTCTGTAGAGTGGCAGGACAGAGGTAGAGTTGTCAAGAGCCTCTCTGAATGCTATGATGGTGAAAACGCTCCTGATTCCTGAATCTCTTCTTCAGCTAGACGATACAACACAATACAACGAACTGAAAGAAAAATAGATTAAACAAACAGAAAAGAGCTAAACACTCAAAGAATTAAGGGATAGTTCACCCAAAAATAAATATTCTGACATCATTTACTCAACCACGAGTGGTTCCAAATCCAAATACATTTGGAAGAAGTTCTGGCCACCATTGACAACGGTAGTCAAAAGTGCCCTAGAACTGTTTCTTTTCCTAGATTCTTCATAATATCTTCTTTTGTGTTCAACAGAACAAAGAAATGTACAAATCAATTGTACCTATTATGGTATTCAATGGAAACCAAGAACTGTTTAGGCCAGGTGATCAACTTCCTGTGCTGCTTTACCTTGACTTTGCAAAAACCCGCCGCATCCATGAGAAAACAGGCCTCCATATGAAATGCTTAATTTATAGAAGTAATGAAGCAGAATTAGATTAAGATGTGCCTCATCACACACTGCCAGCAGTCTAAAATCACCATGCCCTTCTTAATTTCAACACGAGCCGGGCTGACACAAGGGGTCAGGGTTTAGCCGAGTAGCATGGCACCGTTAGCTCCTGCTGCTAGATGCGCTTCCTCTGCCTACACCAATTTGTGAGCAGTTTCTCTGCTGGCAAAGATTTCATTATCTTAAAATAGATGTCTTATCAGCGCCAAAGCTATTACAAGTATTAGGGAGATCTTACACCAGTCTGCTCCCTGTGACATCACAACTTGGTCATTGTCAGACAATGTGATGACATCATCAGGCGATGGCGTCGACAGAAATAAGTGATGTTACGTTCTTTCAGAGCATCATGCGACAGCCATTGTGGTGAAAGGTAACTCCTAGGACCTTTTCACAACGATTTGGGGAGAAGCGAATCCTCCTCTCGCGAGATGAAAGAGAAACAACTTCGCAAAGTAGCTTCACTGTCTCTGCGGTAAAGTCACTCGACATTGATACCAAATACTCTGACGTGGTCTCTGTTCTCTCTACAGAAAGTATTGCGTGCGGTAACTGACCTTTAGGAAGTTGGGACTTAGGTCTCTTGGTTCCCCAAAGGACAATAACAAGGTGATAGGTGCTTTAATCTCTCTCTCACACCCTCTCGGTCTTTTTCACACAGTCATTACGGTTTCTCATTCTTCCTCTAGAGGTGACGGGTCTCGTCACGCAGTCGGTTTACAGAGGACGGAATGAAGAGAAATACGCGCAACCAAGACTAAGAACACGCTGTGCCTCCCTCGCTTTTTTCCTGTTGAAAATTTCATTATTCTACGCTCAGTCGTATCGGGAATATAGATCTTTATCAGGCAGGAAATGGTTTGCGGTGGGTGGGGTGTATTTATAGTTGGTGCTTGGGGAATATTTTCCACGGAGTAAATGCAGGACTCGGTGGAGCTGTGATATCACCTGTATTGACACCGAATTTTATTAGTTCTTCTTTCTCTGCTTCTGTTTACTCTTGGTTTTCTCTGCTTTTGATCTGTCTCTGAGGGTAAACCCTGGAGAGAATTCAAGTCTTTTACACATTAAAATTAATCTATATTTATCTATAGGTAAAGAAGCTACCTGTTAGCGTTCCATTTATTTGAAATCAGCCATCTTTACGGAAGCCACAGGGAAATAAAATCATCATTTTGCGGATCAGCGATACCTCCATAAGAAAGCACACAGTATCCTTCTGACTTCTGACAACACTACTGACTTTTTCTCATGTTAAAGGGACAATTGTAATATTTTGTCATTTCAAGAGACACGTTTAAAGCGGAAATGTGTTACGTTTGACATTCTATCGCCATCTCTGTTTGAAACATAAAATTGCAGATTACTTTCTGTGAAACTGTACCTGACAGCTCAAATTATAAAATATTACTATTGTTATAAATACTTTTTATGTTCTTGTTCAATAACTTATTTTTGTTTATGTTTAACCCCCCCCCAAAGCAACTGACTGTACCTTTAAAGCAGATTTTCCTCTCACGTATAAAATGTGAAAACAACTCTTTTATCATGTTACTCCACCTGTCCTTTAAACCTGTATGATTTTCAGTCCTTTTGCTGCGATGCACTTTCCCATGAAATTTCCTCTTTCCTGAAATTCTGCCCTGGTCTCTAATCTTATTCAAAAAAAGACACATTCTAGCTTGCGTCTCACAATCTGTAACAAGATATAAAAGAGCCATTGGGCTTTCACATCACTGACGTCAAACCTGGCACAACGCAGGAGAGGTGCCAGAAGCAGTGTTAGAGAGTAACTATCTAAAATTAGCAATCCTAGCTTGCGGGCTGAAGCAGTCATGATTGAATGTGCCTCCAAAACTGTACCCTCTATCATAAAATGCCTTCGTATATCTGAATCATTCAAGTGAATCAATTTGTTTGGCTGCTTCGTTTAAATGAATCAGTTCAGAAGAAGGGATTTGCCAATTAACCTGGACAGCACGTCATGACTTCGTCGAAGTGAAACAATCATAATTGATGTTATAAAACATAAAATTAAATAAATAATGTTATAAAACTAAATTATAAAATTAAGTAATGTTATAAAATAAAATGGTAATAAATGATGAAAAAAAATAAAAAAGGAAAACATAATAAATATAAATAAAATAAAATAATGTTATAAAATAATATCATTAAATAAAAAAGGAAATAAATAATGTTATAAAATAAAAAAAGGCAAAAATAAATAATGTTATAAAATAAAATAAATAAAATGAAATAAATAATCCTGTAAAATGAAATAAGTAAAACAAAACAAACAATGTTATAAGATCAAATACATAATGTTTTAAGATAAAAAAATAAAATATAAGAAATAATGGTAAAAAATAAAACGGAAATACATAATCTTAAAAAATAAAAAAGGAAAACATAATGAATTTTAATATGTTATAAAATAAAATAATGTTATAAAATAATATTATAAAATAGAAAAGGAAATAAATGATGATATAAAATAAAAAAAGGAAAAAACGATAATGTTATAAAAGAAAAGAAATAAAATGAAATGAATAATCCTGTAAGATCAAATAGGTACAACAAAATAAGTAATGTTATAAGATCAAATATATAATGCTTTAAGATCAAAAACATCAAATAAAGGAAATAATGCTATAAAATAAAAAATAAAATACTAACAGCTTCCACTAAAAAGGGGAAAGGGAAGGCTCGAATGTAGTTATCTTGGGTAAACTATGAGTTGCTTGTAGCTTGACAAACTGCATTTTCAAAGTAGCTTCCTCAACACTGGCTAGAAGAGAAGTAGGCTACCCCGAAATCACAACCACAAAATGGAGTAACAGACTGAAACAAAACATGCTTCGCCTGATATCGTCTGTCTGTCCACACAGCCGATGCAGAGTTTCAGCGAATCAGCCTCTGCCAATATCTATTTGCCTCCATCCAATGGACCACAGAGCTCTCACCGCAAACACCTGCAGTCCCCTACTGAGACGACGGGGGGCACTGCATTATCAGCCAAAAGCTTCTGTAAACCAACCTGTGTGCAGACACACCGCAAACACCACCCTTACCAACATAATCGCAGAAACAGACACAAAAAAGCACACCAAGTGATTAGTATGCAGGTGCGCAGATTTGCAGCCGCAAATGTATGCTGATAAACCCGTCCAATTCAATATATGGAAACATGCAAGATGTTCCCTCTCAAATAGGTAGTATTAGAGCCACAGTGACAGCCGGGAGATATTTCAGGGACTGGGGTTATAATGCGAAACAGTGGGCTCACTGTGGAGGAAAGATCTGCAGGAGGTTATTTGTCTTCTGTTAACCCCTGACGCCCCGGGACAGCTGTTCCTAACCCTGCGGCTCTACGAGAAATAACCGTAGAATGGAAGAAGAATCAAATTGACCTTGAAATGTGCTGACGTGCTAAAATGTGACTCAGCGGGAGATCAGACTATAAACACGCACCGGGCTTTTGCTCCAGAACTCTGAAACGTCAATCAAAGCTTTTAAGATTTTTTAAACCTGGCTGAACGCCTTAGAAAATAAAGATCTATAAAATTGTTGTATAACTGATAATACCAACACAAATAAACGGAAGTCACAAGAAAATGATTTGCTCCTGCGAATGAAAAGCAGGAACATAGGCCAGACGTAAATCCATGCTATCCTTAGCATTACAATGCGTCTATTGACTCATTTAAGCCCATAGTTAAAATAACAGGCACAAATATCAGCCATGGAGTACCAGGTTACCATAACAGCAGTGTCTCAACATTAAAAATGCAACTCTACCTGTCTTTTCGCCCTGACGATCCGACTGTCTCAGCACGCATCTCAGCTTGCCTAGCCGACATCTCACTCTGGATGAACGGCCATCACCTGCAGTTGAACCTTTCAAAAACCGAACTGCTTGTAATCCCGGCTGATATAAAAACTTATCACAACCTTTCCATTCAACTGGGCTCATCAACCATAACACCTTCCAGAAAGGCAAGAAACCTGGGAGTGGTGATCGATGACCAGCTCAACTTCACAGATCAAGTTGCCAGCACCACCCGGTCCTGTAGATTCATCCTCTACAATATCAGGAAAATTAGACCCTTCCTATCAGAGCATGCTACGCAAGTCCTAGTACAGGCTCTAGTCCTGTCCAAACTGGACTACTGCAATGCACTACTGGGAGGACTTCCAGCTTGCACAACCAAACCTCTACAGATGATCCAGAATGCTGCGGCAAGAGTCATCTTTAATGAACCGAAGAGAGCACACGTTACTCCTCTACTCATTAAGCTACATTGGCTCCCTATAGTCGCTCGCATCAAATTCAAGACTCTGCTCCTGGCCTACAAGACCACCACTGGTTTGGCACCACCTTATCTTCACTCACTACTGCAGACATATGTACCCGCCAGATCCCTACGCTCTGCAAACGAACGGCGTCTTGTGGTGCCATCCCATAAAGGTAGAAAATCTCTCTCGCGCACCTTCTCCGGATCTGTTCCACCTATGTGGAATGATCTGCCTGCTGCTACAAGATCTGCAGATTCTGTAGCCATCTTTAAGAATCGCCTGAAAACCCATCTCTTCCGCCAACATCTTACTGTTCTGTTCTGACTCAAGTTTCTTCTCTACTCTTTTCTTCTCTACTCGTTTCTTCTCTACTCAAAAAAAAAAAAAAAAAAAAAAATGTATGAATGAATGTTTCTGTATACTGTGTTAGGCTATATGAAACCTCTTCTTTTTGATTGCACTTATGCTCTTGTTGTACTTATGCTGTCCTAATTGCTTCCATTACCTACCCCACTTGTAAGTCGCTTTGGATAAAAGCGTCTGCTAAATGACTAAATGTAAATGTAAATGTAAAAACACTCATTTAACTGTAATAGCGTTAACAGAATAACCTCAACAACATTTAAGAGAGGATCTCAAATTTATTGAGGTGTCACTTAACACTACGCTCAAAATATCAATGATGCCTATTTTGTTTAAATAAAGTCTATATGCTATAGCTGAACAGTACAATATTTTCATTCACGTATGATGCCTAGCAGGTCATATAATATGAGATCCTGCCTTACAGCCAAAGCCAATTTTGAAAACCCAACGGCGGAAGTTACGCTACACATTACAGGATTTAATGGGCGATAAATCCAAACTGATCTTGTTGGAATTTGTAACCATTTTACTCAATGGGATATTTGTATGAATTCATACGAAGGAATCATACAAAGTATGATTACTAAAAGACCCTGAAGCCCCACCCCTAACCTTACTGGCGCGAAAGGAGATCCTACTAAAAATGTATGAATTAAAATTTGTTGCATTGTAAAATAGTGAGTTTGTGTTTGATCAATCCAAACGTGACCACCGAACACCCAGTTATGCCTGAACTAAAATTTAGATTGCGAGATATCGCTGTCCTTCTGAATCCTTGTATCTCAATATTTTGTGATTTTTATTGCTTGCTATAAATCATTATTATCAGTCACCCTTTATGTTTGTCACTGGGTTTTTGCAAATACCTAACCAATAAAAAGTATTAAAAGTGCTTGTCAACTTTGACACGCAGCATTTAATCATTCGAAAAAAGAATAGAGGGTTTTTCCATTTCCTGAAAAACAGCAAATTGGGAAATCCAAGGTTTCGGAAGGACACCGAGGATATATGGATGTTATACATCATATAGACAAGCTAGAACGGCATCAACATTTTGAGCATCGTTCTCGTGCCTAAACTCAATTATGGGACTAAAATGAATCGCAAAGCCATCAAACATCCCGCCCTACCACAAAAGAAATATTTACGATTGCAAAACTTTGTCTCAGATAGGAAAAAAGTGGCCAAAGGTATCACAAGTCGCAAATGTCACGACACTGAAAAGCAATAAATGTGGAACTCTAGACTGTCGCACAGTAAAGAAAACATTTCCACAACACATTTCGGAAAATGGAGAGCAGTCAAACTGAGAAATACTGGATGAACGTAGCCGTTTTCCCCACGTGCCGCGACAGAATCAAATCAGCTTTAGCCTTCCAAACGGCTTCAGTGGCTTTTACTCTCCCCGAGGCCTGCGTGTGTATCATCTTCAAACAAACGGTTCACCTTTGTAAAAACACTGCGGCCAGCCGGCGGCTTTAAATCCTATTAAATCTCTCTCTTTTCTCTCGCTCTTTCTCCGGCAGTCTGACAGGACTGTGTGAATTTGGAAAAAGTAGGAGTGTCAGCTGCATCCAGCTCTTCCCCGGAGCGATGCACATTTGTGGGGAGTATTGGGTGTGGAGACGAGGGAGGGGGAAGTTATGTTCGGTGGAGGCGATTAGCAAAAACCGTGTCTGCTGTTTTTCCATCCGGGCCGTTCTGAGGAACGAGTAAATAATGGAGGTGATTAGTATAAAGACTTGAAAAGAAAACAAGGCCGCACGAGTAAGAAAATGAGATGTGTGTTGAGGAAACGTCACACTTACACTTTTTGGAGCCTAAAAATAAATTACTTTGCAGTCTGGGAAAGCACGCCAGCGATTCTGAATTGTACCGTGGTTACGCACAACCTTTCCATTCTTTAAATCTTACAAGCCACATCACATTTAAGTGTGCTCGGATTCAAGAAGCAAATGGTTGGATTTAAGGCCTAAGGGGAGTCATCGAACACTACACATAAAGAAGTCTTTATTAAACTCTCCGCCGAAATGCTTTTATTCACAGAATCGATATTTCATCTCCTCAAAGGCTCTAAACTGGTAAATAAATCAAAGTACAAAAGGCACGCAGGAGGCAGCCTGCCAGAAATTAACAAAATATTTACCATGGGATTTGTTGATAGAGCGTGACCCGTGCTATTGTGTACAGTCATTAAATCTGGGATTAAGTCTTTGAATTATTTATCAATTACTTTCAGAGAGAGTCGCATAGAAATGTGGAACGTGGCATTGTCTGCCCCAGCGCAGATTCTTCGCTTTAAGAAAAATGTTTTTCTACGATCAATGATCTCGCACGTTTAAATTAATGTCTTTTAAATGCCAGCCGTGAGTCATACCAAAAAAAGGAAACTTTGCAGAACTATTCATGAGCCGAGAATGGTTTCAATTATCATCAAGTGAATAAAACTCCTCCGTGAGGAACGCAAACTAGACAGCTATTATCTGCTTCAATTATCAGGAGGCAGAGAACATTTTCGGCGAATGATACTTTTGCGTCAGAACTATGTTTATTCAGATTTTGTGTTTACTCGCTGTGTCTTTGTATCTGGTGTCAACAGGTGAACTTTTTTTTCCTGTGATTTTCTCGTGGCTGTATGTTGTCTCGATGCTGTGTATTGCTTTATGGTTGAGCGAGTCAGTTAGACCTTTGAAAGGGACGAGTGAGTTACTGTTTGAGCCGCTGCGTGTTGATGGAGTGCCGTTATTTGTATGCTTCTTTTCACAGCTCTTTCATTGCCATTGATTTTTGGTCGTCCCCTCTGTCTGTCCTCGAGGGAGATGTGAAAGCAGAGAAAATGTCTGTTTGCCAGTAAACAAAGGATTTTCTTTGTCCGCAGAGGGAGTTAAAAAACTACAGAGTAGGACTGTGACAGAAACAGTGACACGGTTTATAAATGCAAAAATCGTAGCTGACATATTTAAACTGCCAAATGCAATGTCAAATTTCTTGAATGTCAACTAAATATGACAAAGAACAAAACAATATACATAAATTGTTTTTAAATAGAATATATTTTTATATTTAATTCTATTTTCAACACAGAAATCAAAGGGCACATTTGTTTTTTTTAGTAAAAAGCTGTTTTTATTCCCATTTCATTACATGAATGAGGATAAAATATATAAAGGTTTAATTTAATAACAATTTATTTAATGGTAAATTGTCATTGCTAGTCATTAACTGGACTAAACGGTTTTATAAATCATTGTCTCGTGACCTTCATGCTCCACTTCAGCCGCCAACCACAGTTTAAAACACCCCCTCTTTAAAGCACATTTCAATGCATCAGTATAATATAATAGGTATAGACCACTTTGCAAGATGAACACTGGTCCAGCAGCACTTCCTGTTTCCACTTTTATCTTTTCTCAAAGATATTTGTTAACATTTTATTCAGTCATCAATATTATTTTACTTGTATTCCGTTCGAACGTTTGTGTGGTGTTAAAAAACTGTAACAGGAAGCTCTTCTGGACCAGCGTTGTTTTCCGAAGGGGTCTATAGTAGGCCTATCCAACAATATCAATACATCAAAACAGAAAACAAAAAGAAAACAAATAAATCAAATAAATTAGGAACTTAATAAGAATTGGAAGAAAACAACTACAACAATGTACATGTTAAATCTGTCTTCTTATTATCAAAAATGAATGAAGTTAACACATCGGCGAAGAAGTGAGATGCACCAATCGCAGTGATGAGAGCACGGCTCTGTTTCATCAAAGCCCGCACAAAAGAACCCGACCAAAACTTCACACAAAAAGCCCATCAAATCCCAGAGGTTGAGGAGTTTGTGATAAGCTCTCTCCATCTGAAGTGTGTATCTGATTTATAAAGAAGCTTCTCTGAGGCCGCCTGTGTCTACTGAGGGATAGAAGCTTAATTAACTTCATATCTGCCTTTGCTTATTGTCACTGCCAGTCACTCGCTTCCCGATACGCACAATAATATTACACACTGGGCAAACCTGCCAATGCAGCAAATATGGAGCAAAATGTATCAACGGTGAAGCACCTGAGACCACCGAGCCAAGCGCACACTCAACATTCCCCTATTTCCAACTCTTCCTGCACTTCAGTATAGTAATAAAATGAGATCATAGATGCATTGATCTTATAAAATGAGCAGATATTCCTACATTGAATACGAGTCAAAATGCAGATCCACATCCGGGAAAGTCATGAGCATTAAAAGGTGCTACTTCCACAGGGGCGAAGAGTTATAAAGAGAGACAAAGAAGCGGAAGAGGGCAAAAGGGCAGTGCTGGGACGAAAACTTTAAAAAGGCTAAAGGGACACTCGTTGCCCATCAATCACGTTATATTGCACCGGCATCACGCTCAACGCGGTCCCTCCACACCCCCGCTCTCCACGCTCCACGCAGCGTTCATTGTTCAGCCGAAAAGAGGGAGCGCGCCGACGTGAATCACTGTAATTAAACCAGAACCGCTTTTAATTAAATCTCATGTTGGTTAATTAGGGAAATTATCTTTAAAGCAAATTCCATCTTTACAGATGTTCTTGCTGTGCCTTTGCGAGAAGAGCGAGTTAAGAGGCTGTGAGGGAGAGGCAAGAGGGGCTTAATCTAAAGGCTGGTCATCTATTGCTCAAATGTAATTTCTGCCCATTGTCCAGCATCGTAGATTTCATTAGGCCGAATTGAAAGTGTAATGCAATAAGAGACTGGCTGTTTCTCAGGTCTGTGCTCTCCTGAGCCCTTGGGTGGAAAAGGGGAGGGTCACTAATCTCATTGATTAACACACTTGGTCAAAGCCTTCGCCTTGGTGCCAACTTCGCACTGTTATCAGATCTAGTTTTCCGAGTTATCATTATATGCATTTTTTATTTAATCAAGGTTGGAACCACCTGAGATATTAAAGAGGATGCGTTCAAGAAATAGTTTATCACTGAGTAATATTAACAATAAATCACACAGGCTGTATTTTATAGTGCGTTTAAGCACATTTGTGCCAATATATCTATCATTGCATTTCGCTGCTGTTCTTCTAAAACCTTGTATCTCCATATTTCCTGATTTAATTATTTTCCCATAATTCCCTATTATTAGTCACCCTCTATGTTTGTCACAAGGTATTGCGAATATCTAACTAATAAAAAGTATTAAAAAGTGACTGTCAACTTTGACAACACATGATGTAATCCTTTAAAAGAGTACAGTGTTCCTGAAAAACAGCGAATTTGGACATCCAAGGTTTCAGAAGGACAACAATGATATTCTGAGACTGCTTTGACTGGTCAACCTACAATTAGTCGATTGATGAAATGTTCAATAAACTACAATCTACGGTATATACAGTGGTAAAGACTGACAGCATGACAAGACGCATAAAAACTGTTCCAAAATTCAAGATTATCACATAAAAATACTTGATCGTGACCCAGGAATGACGGGGAAACTGATAAGGAGGTGGAGTATGCTTTTATATTAACCCTCGATGGTGTAATAATACAACTGTATGGGAGAAAGTTTGCTTACCGGACAATGAGCTGCTCACAATTTCTCTGAGACCATATTACTCACCCAGCGTTGTGTACATTCTCCCCAAAGCTAACAGTAATAATGTGGTGTCGAAGATGCTATAACTACTATGGTGTATCCAGTAGCCCAACATCTGGAGACTCCTAAAGCAAGGGCAAGGCTGGCTTTTATTGATTTCTCCTCTGCATTTAATAATTAGGCCACATGTGCTGGCAGAAAAGTTTATTAAATTGTTTAACTTAGATTTTAATTTGGTAAGATGGATAGTTGATTTTATATCGAATAGGATCCAGTGTGTTAGAGTTAATGGCTTGTTATCCTCCAAGTTATGTTCTTCTACTGGTTGTCCTCAGGGGTGTGTACTTCCCCCCCTGCTTTTTATTTTATAAACCAATGATTGTGAGAGTACATTTGATGATAGGTATATACTGAAGTTTGCCGATTAAACTGTTATTTTGAGCCATCTAATCAATGAAGAGACATCTCCTGGACCTGTGGTGGAAGATTTTGTATCCTGGTGTGCAAAGTGTAATCTAAACTTAAACGTAAGACCAAAGACATGATTATAAACTTTGGGAAATCTACCATCTCTATCTCTCCAACAGTTATCCATGGAAGGAATATTGAGCTTGTGGATACGTATAAATACCTGGGAACAGTGATTGATAAGAAATACAATTTTTATCCTATACTGATGCCATTTGTAAAAAGTAAATTAATGAATGAATTATTCTAAGGTATTTTAATGACACAGTTTTATGCGAGTTTTATTGAATCTGTTATTTCTTATTGTGTCATGTTATGGTTTGATTGCATTAGCTTGTCTGGCAGAAACAGAATGACTAAACTTATTAAGACTGCATCCAAGGTGATTGGAGTTCAATCGATATCGCTTCAAGACATTTTTAAAGAAATGGTCATTAAAAAAGTCTATGCGATCATCAATTGCGCATCTCATCCATTATATCATGAGTTTGTTGTTATCCCATCAGGTCGTAGATATAGAGCAACTGTAGAAAGAACCAGACGCTTAAGAATTAATTCATACCGCTTTTTTATGTTAAATCATCGATAGGCTTGGGCAATTTGTATGCATTTTAATTGAATGTATGGTTATTAAATGTATGTGAGTGTTACTGTATTAATGTGATGTGTGGGATCTGTGTAAACAATATTTCCTAAGGGGTGAATAAACTACTACTACTACTAAACAGTATGCACATTGTATTGCTTAAAATTAAATATGAACTTGTTGTCTTTGCAGAATTTGAGGTGTGAAAAAAAACAAAGCATTCTTTCTGTTATTTTGACTTGTTTCTCCAGGTTTGTAGAAATTTGCGAGAGAGATTGTTAGTACTGTAGTTCACAAAATAAAACTAAAATTATCATTTCACCCAAACACATCCAAACCGAGTTTAGAGCAAAATGACACCCTGTAAACCCTACAAAATAAGCAAAAGAACATCCAGACAGTGAAGTCGTTTTTAAGTGAGGTCATGAATTGCAAAGGATGCATTTGCACGAAATGTGGGTGCACGACATGCCGACTCGTCCATCTCTTTGTTCTTCACCTCCTTCAGTCTAAAAAGCCATTACATAAACAGCCCACTTCTTTCCCACTTTGCATAGTTCACCATCTTAACACAAGAGCCCTGCAGATCCCTGCGCCGTCTGCGGGGAGAGTCTGCCTGTATCACCCATCTAATCTGTTTTCATGTACCGTTAACGCTCGCTTTATGGACATGTCTCTTTAGAGGGTGACAGTTAAATTACTGCATCTGTTAATGGCTCATCTCCTCTGATTTATATGTTGCCGGGGGAAATAGTGTATCCAGGCAACCACAAAGCCTAGCAACAAAAGGTCAAAGCAGATACAAAAGAATGACTCACTCATAAAAAACTGCAGCATCAATATTGTTGCCAAGACAATAAGTAGAAGGAAAGCGTTTTAAGAAAGAGGGAGGGCTCTTTAAACGACAATAGAAATCCTTCAGAATACCTGCCTGCAAATCAATAGTGCTGAATTTTGAAACTAATTGAGAAGTAATTGTGTAGCCCAATTGATAGAGCATTGCGGTTGTTGGTTCGGTTCCACATGATGCAAAAAAATTGTAATAGCAAAACTACTGGATGCTGCAGTTTTGGAAATTTGGGAAAATAACTGGATCACAATCACTAATAAGTGATAAGTAATAGGGATGCACAGATAGGATTTTTTGGGCAGATACCGATTTTAACAAACAACTATCAGCCAATTCCGATACCAATACTGGTCTACTGCATGTATTACTACACAATATTAGCTAGTTTTTCTGCATTTGATTTATTTTACTAAACATTAATTGGATCCATTTAACAATTCCAAAGGTGATTTTGGCCGTACAATATTTCTTTTATTAAAAACATAAAATCAAATTTGTCTTAAAATTGAATAAATTAATAAATTTAAATAAAGTCTGTACTGTTTTGCTCAGAGAAGAACATAGGATATTCAGACATATAACTCGAGCCTCCATGCAGTTAATTAATACACTAAGGACCAATGAAATCAGTTAATTCTTTTATTTTTTCCCAAATTAAATTTTTTCTGGATTGAGTGTTTTCTTTTCTTATGTGGTTAATGTAAATATGAACCAGTATCTTACATCTTATATTTCTTTATTTTGCTGTTTTAAGTCTATTTACATTTAATTTACTAGTTTTGTCATTTTATAGTGGCAGTTTTGTCATATGGTAAACAGGACTTATTTTGACGACGGACTTCAATTTTGTCAGCTAGCCGCAAAGTTTGATCAGCAGCTTCTTTCAAATGAAACGGTCAAATGCGCATGAGGTAAACTCTGATAGAGCAGTGCTAATTCAGTGTATGTGTTTGTGTCCACCAGATGCTAAAACGTCCACTACAGTACACAAAACCACACCACTCATTCACACAGAACAAGCAGATTGCATGTTTAAACAGCAGCTGAATTATTATTAACGCTAGTCATTGCACAATGTGAATTTTATAAGCTGTCCAGTGCTACTTTCTGGCGTGTTTAATACTTAACATCTGTGTTTTCCGCATCACGTAACTAACAGGGCCCTAATAAACCATCGGTATCGGTATGGTGTTAAATTAATCAAATATCGGCCGATTAATATCCCTAATAATTTAAAGTTAATTTTAAACAGTTACAGCCTACGGTTTTTAAAACAAATGCCAGAATACAAAAAGTAAAGACTACCAGAAATCAAAACAATTGTAAACTAGCTTATGTATCTGGAATGAGGACGATCAGAAAGGTCAGAATATATCGTGTTTTTCAAATGATGTTCTAGTCTCACAAACAAAACTGACATGACCTATCGTACCTTCATCTTTTTGCCTGACCCAAATGTCTCACATTAGCCTTTCAAGATCTGCTTATTCACTTCCTGCTATTCATTTTCCTTCCTGGACTAGGAATAATAGCAGTCAAATCAGTACGCATTTGACAAGCTCGACCTTTATTTAGGGGAGTGCTATTTGCTGGTATTGGCCCAGGTTTAATGTGAACAAGGTCGTAATAATGCTTTTCTGTTTATTTTTTGTTCAAAACTTACAAAACAATAATCGCTTTTCAAATAAACAGGCGTGATACATACAAACATATGTACATATTTATATCACGTCACATAGATTTCAGAAACAAATTAGCTTTATGTGCAGTGTGAACTAAGCCTTATTGACCATGCTGAAGGACGTTAACAATGACTGACCAACACTGTTCCAGAAAAACCTTAAGTTTCGCCTTTTTAACAGCCCTTGTTTGAACAAAATATACTACACTGTAAAACAAGTCTAGAAAATAAAGAACTATATACTGTATACATATGAAGGAATTATCTTCCATTAAGTTTTACAGTTGTTCTACCTATATTTTAACAGAATAATTAGGTTAATGTTAGGGTCGGACAAGGAAGCAAAATCTGCCCTGGATTTATTCGGCCCACATCTGCCCTTGATGGCATCGCCCCTCCACCATCTCTGTCGACGGGGGGGTTGGTGTTGTATGTAACGTGTCATTGCACAAGTGTCCGACTCGCTAATGCCTTCGTGTTGCGTGCATTCGTGTTTCTAATACGTCCTTCTGTCCAGCCCAAGCGTCCATTTCGTCCCCATACTCTAGCGGCCCACCGGGAAAAGTTCCGGTACTCCAGATGGCCAGTCCCCCCCTGGTTAAGATTGTGTATAAACATTAATGGAAATGTCCGTTTACAAAACCTTTTTTTTTGCAAAGCTACGTGTAAGAATACTTCCAGTTATTTTGACCCATTCAAGGTGTTAGGGTCTCTAAATATTGCTAAAAATGCCAACTACCAGTATTGGCAATTATACTGCCTGTGGCAATAATTCACTGGATCTGATTTAAGGAACAGATGAAAACACATACGGTAATATACTCAAAACCACCATAATGTAATATGTAAGATGTAATATCTTATTTTTCCCTGCAACAGTAAACAGCCCAAGGCAGCAACTTAATTCAAACGCTTTCTTTATTCCAGAATACCTCCATAAAAATTAAAGACTAAAACTGGAAGATTGCTGAAGAAGATAAGAAATAGACCAAAGTGGTCAAAAAACTCAATCTGAAATGCTTGATGGCCCTTGTTTAATGTTTATATATACTCAAATTGAACTTACATTATTTTACATGGAATGAAGCAGAATTTAAGCCAGCATTCATTTAATGATCTTACAGAAAAAAATCTGCCTGGGAAATACAGTAAACCTAACATGCGTTTCAGTCCAAACAATCATTTTCTCTTTTCTAAGGCACCCTGGGGAATATTCATTAATGCATTTTTTCTGGTTTTAATGTATAATCTGAGCCTGTTTGTGGTTGGGTATACCTTCTTTGAGTTCAAGTGCTGTTTTTATTCGATGTGCAATATCGCCCGCTGTGCCAAAAACACATGGGTAGACTAATGGACTAATGACGGATCCTATCAAAACAACATGCAGAGTGAGAGAAAAGCACAAGTTATGAAACCACTGGAATCGATCGGTAATGAATAACTGAATAAAATCTGAAAGTCATAAAAAACATTGGACGTGAAAAGCAAAGAAACCGTGTGAAACTTTAATCACAAGATAAATGTCAGAGACAGCGCTCAGTCAAATGTTTGGAGATGTTTGATTGATTTTGTTTTTCAGAGTTTATCCATTCAGAGCCTTAATGCAGACCTACGCGCCTCATCGCTATCCTTCAAACCATTCCAATCCCACGTTCTCCCCTCTGTTCGGCGGGTGATCGGCCCTCTGTGTTCCAAGGGGGGTCTTTGTTCACCCCGGCACATCTGAAATACCAATAGGTCTTCAGCCAACTCACAAAGGATAGATTTTTTTGAGAGATATCCTGCTGTCGTCATGAAAGATGCTGGGCAATTTTTGTAAGCATCAAAGACGCATTCTATCTGACAAGACAAATGCTTGAGACCTTTAGCGGAGCATGTTTCCACCGCCTCAGATAAACCTCTGAGTGCCTTCTCACAGCAGAACCAGGCCAATGCAAGTTTCTGAATACAGCTGTTTAATGCATTTCTATTTACAGGTTTGTTCTTTAGCAAACACAACTGCGTGAGAAGATGGAGAGTACCTATGCTGTTGGAATACAAATGTCCTCTCAGACTTGGACTTTAGAGTTGCTGAGTGATATGGACTCCCATGCTACTGATGAAAGGAAAGTCAATGTCTCTACAATCTGTAAAGATGACGTCCATACAGTATATGAATAGTACTGGTTTACTCCATGTTTGCATTTAAACTTTTGTTTCTTAATTTTGGAAAAACATTAAAAATTGTATTACATTTAGTCATTTAGCAGAAGCTTTTATCCAAATTACGTAAGCAATGGGAACAACAAAAAGCATAAGTGCAAAAAACTGGTCTCATATAACCTACCATAGTACACAAAGCTGCCAGAATTATCATTTATGGGTGAACTGTCTCTTTAAAGAGCACGTTCCTCGCGATCCCATTTTTCAACCTTTAGTTAGTGCGTAATGTTGCTGTTAGTGCATTAATACTACCTGGAAAATGATAAAGCTCAAAGTTTGGTGCCAAGGCAGATATTGTCTTCAACAAATGTCTCCTGGTCAATCTGCTTGTTTTATTATCCAACTCGGATCCAATATAACAATAGACTTGAAATATTTGAAATATAAAGCGTATTTTTGAAATTAGTAACATGAACATCCATTGTTAAACACCCATAAACATAATCAAAGCCTACAGCCAAAGACTGGGTCCTTTAAAGTAACTTGTTGCGTTACATTTGTTAGCATTAGTGAATGCGCAACAAACTAACTTGAACATGCAATCCGCCATCTGCTTTGAGCAGCTTTGACATATTGAGGTTTTGCATAAGGACGTTTTTGCTTTCTATTTAACTTTGCAGAAAAAAACATGTCCCAAAACGTACACAACATAGTGTTATAAATTGTCACAGAATAAGAATATGTGAATGTCTCAATTTTGACAAATGTCAGCGTGATATTTACAAGGCCACAAGTTAACAATTGTTTAACTTACATTTTCAAAGACTAATAAATGTTGTTATATGTGTATTGTTTAAGTTAGCGAATGCATTAACTGATGTTAAAAAATGATATCTTATTTTAAAGCGTTACCAGAACATTTCAGCCAGTTTCAGAAAGTTTTTGTTTCCTTTTATTACTGATCTCGCTCAGACCTTTTTCAAAATATCTACATTATCAACAGTAGACTATATTGCATTCTAACCTTTGAGATAAATTCTGCCATTTTCACTGCACACAAATACCAGTTTTCTGTACATTCAAAATGACCTTTGGAATAAATGGCACAGCCAACTCTTTATTAACCCACATATTTCCTCCAAATGTTACTTCTTATGTTTTCTTAAAACATGAGTCTTTTAAGGCGGTATAATGAACCTGCTATACCTTAAATATATTTTTCTTTGTGCCCACACTCCTTCGCATCTGCATAACAACAGGACCACTCTCATAAAGCAACATATGAATTAAGATGTAAATGCAGTTACATTTCGAATTCAATCTTTTTTATTGTTGCAGTTTCTAATTACTTGTCAAGTATTGAGGTGAATGAAAATTAGATAACACAGACAGATCTGATTATTATTGATTTTGGTCTATTTTATTTAGCAATACTTGACGTATTCTTAACGTATAACTACAATCTCTAGAAGTTAACTTTAGAGGCGAGTTATCTGCAGAAATACGATTTCTACATGCATTCATCCTAGTTGTAAGACATTCAGCCGTTTGTAGCGTTTCATCAGGCCATGAAAGCATTGCTATTAATGTGATTCATGAACGTCTCCATACTTCTGACTTGGCTTTCCTCAGTTAAAATATCATTATTGCTGATTTATGGTGCTAGCGAGAGATCACTGAGGAAGATCATCACTAGGTAACACGACACAAGCAAAAAGAACAAAATTATTCCACATAAATGAAAACAGAGTAACTTTAAAAGAATGATTAAAGAGTAAAAACCAGGATCATTCAACTGAGTCCAGTCATGCATTCAGGGCCACTTTGATCTGTTTCCACGTAGTATAATAACTGGTCGAGTCTGCGAACTACAGCAAGTCCAGCACGTATTAAAGTAATGTTCTTTATTTACACAATTCCTGGAGAAAGAAGAAAAGGCAACACTGTGGTTTACTATCTCGGGAAACGCACCCACGCATGCCTGACCTGATGCACAATCACTTCACCTCTTCAATAAATCTTGTGCAACGCGGACGTCTTGAGAGGAAGGTGGTTTATTAAATCCATGGTGATCGTTCCAAAATAAATATCTACCAGGAAACTACAGACACATCTGTAAAAATAATTCTTGCTTGAAGATTGCTCTTTTAAATCACAGATTGTATTAATCTCTCCGTTGTCTCATTTAATTCATCACAAACATTTCCTGTAATTTCCTTATCAGAAAAAAATAAACACAAATGAAACAACTGTTAAAAACCAGCAGGCACATACCGAGCGCTGTTAACTAAACACAACTGAACTCAAAACAATTTATTATCATTATTAACACGTAATCTTGTCATTTCAAACCACATACTCTCAATTGTTTTAAAACTAGATTTAAACAATACCATAGAGCATAGTAACTTAAATTAATAATATTAACAAATTGACTGAATGCAATGATAAGATAAGCATTTTATGGTCCTGCACTTCCCTCAGAAGATGAAGGATAGGCTGCACAAATAATTGATAAACTAATCAGGCTTAGCTGTCCATTTTCCTTCAGTTCTGTGGGTTTCGTCAGTGTGTTTGGGCAGTTGGGCACTGAGTACAGTGGTGAAACAGAGACTTTAAAATAAAGTTTCCTTCGTTTTTTATTTTTGAACAACAACATAACTCCCGTAATTATTCTGCATTAAATTATTTAGTTTAAGATGTTTATAGAAAGAATGTGGCATGCAGCTGCAACACAAAAAAACGAAATGAATCAAAGCTTCAAAATGAAATCTATTAATCGAAAAATCGCAACCGAGGTGAATAATTGACAATTATGATTTTTCTCACAATCGTACAACCTTAATAGGCTATATAAAAATAGGCTATAGATACATTTTTGACCACTTATTTTTAGCAATTGCTATAGGATGTGAAGCGACTTTCAATCAGCGCAACATTTTTTCTACCGCGCTCAACAGATCATTTGCCAAATTTAGAAGTAATAAAAACGTTACATGCATATACTACTGTAGTGGAGTAGGCGGGGCGAGACCGTGCTTTAAGACCGGTGAGTAACTGTTAATGAGCGACAGCTGTGGGCGCACCAGACTCAAATCACGTAGGAGATTGGGAGCATATAAGAGAACGAGCGACCGGACCGTCGATGAGAGATGACCGGGCCCAGACATGTTTTACGTTTGTATTTATGTTCTTGCGTTTTACTTCCGTGTTTTAGATTGTGATTTGTTTTGTTCGCCAGCAGTCGGCCGTGCGGGGCCGCCGGCTGTTATATTTATATTAAAGGGATTTAAATGTTTTCCGGTTCCCGCCTCTTTCTTCCTTTTATTGAACCTCTCTACAACTACATATAGCTGCTGTGATCACATCTGAAACCTTGCATTTTTTTTATCTTTATTTTATTTAAAAAAGTATTAGTATATATCATATCTTAGGTTTTTCAAATATCTAACCAATAAAATGTATTTAAAGTGCTTGTTAACTTCGACAATTTAATAATAAACAAATTGCAGCATTCTCCTTCATTTGATAGAAAACAGTGAATTTTAGACATCGAAGATTTAAGGAGGGTGACAATATATACAGCTGAGGAATAAAATAAGAGGACATTTCAGAGACTGGTTTTCTGACTTTGAAATGTACTATTTATAGGTATGTGTTTAGGTTTAATTATAATTTCAGTTTTATTCTGTGAACTACTAACAATATTTTTCTCAAATGTCGAATAAATATGTTGTTTATTTTGCGTTTACAAGTAGTAAATGAAAATTGGATGTTTTAGACCTCAAATACTGCAAAGAATTTTTTTTGTCATTTTGTACATATATTTATGAAGAGTTGTACTGTCTATAATGACCACAATATATCTAGAAATGCTTTTTTCAAATGCTGTTTGTGTTCATGTATACAACTTGAATGACTACCCTGAATGACTGCTGTCTGTTAAGACATTAACTGGCTACACAGCGAGCAAGTTGCCTCCGGTTTCGAACACAGCCATTGAGCTTATTATCACAAAAGATGCAGATTGTGGATCTTCTTGCATAAATTTCATGCACATAGAGGTCACACCACAAGACCACATACTGCCCATCAGACTTGCTACCTTCTTATAGTCCAATATCCTTAGACACAATCAGTATGTCTTATGTATAATAGATGCATTTACCTTATTAAGAAGAAATTATTTTTTTGCATTCACAGGGTTAAAACTTCAGTCTTCCCGGGCTGTTATTCATGGCACGTGCAGTTTTCTTCATGCATCCAGCCATTCTGAGGTTTAATTGGGAATTTTATGTCCCCTGCAGGTGATTTCAGGCATATTATTTCCTTCTCGCTGACACCTGCAGCCCACCAAGGTCATCCACACTGGAACCAAACACACACGGAGAAACAACAGCAGATCACAATTAACCTAAATAATGAGATTTTACCAAGCATAGGCTCTGATAAATGTAGTGCTTCTTGCATGATGTTGGTGTTTTGGAAATGGTTCATTAAAAATAAAACTCTGAATAATAAAATTCTAACTAGTTTGCCAAAATAAATTGTAACACATGAGAAAACTTCAAAAACAGCTTTTGAGCATGGTGTAAACAATGTTATTTGTAATCCAAATAAACACAAGTACAGCAGGTGATGATGGGCGGTCACTAGGGCTCCAGTATATGAGTAATTCATTCAACTGCGCACTGATAAAAATTCATTAAAAAAGTCAGCTTCATAATAAAGGAATTATTTAACTAAAAGGTTGGACCATGTGCTCAAGACAAAAAAAATTTCATTAATATCTGTATCATTTGTCACATCTGTTTTAAATGGCATCTTAATAATAATACAGTTATTTTGTATAGCGCTATTAAAAGTTGCTTTCTCAAAGCGCTTCACAGCATACATCACATCATGTCAAACAACACAGTTTGTAAATCTTGTGTATAACTTGTATATAACATTTTAAAGGTGTCAAAAAATGATTGGCAATTAGTTAACATTTTACTCTATTTTTCGGTACATAGAGTATTTAATGTCACCCTCCAATTGTTATTACTCCATATAAATATTAGGGCTGTCAAGCGATTAATCGCATCCACAATAAAAGTGTGTTTACATAATGTATGTCTGTGTACTGTGGATATTAATTAAGTATTTATAAACACTTACATGTACACATACGTGCATATATTTAGAAAATGTTTACATGTTTTTCTTTATATTTGCCAATAATTTAAATTATATGAAAACGTTTATTAATATTATTATTATTTTTCTTAAATAAATGCGTATGTTTTTATAAATACAAAATGAATATGCACAGTACTTAGACATACATCATGTAAGCCCAAACTTTGATTCTGGATGGGATTAATCCTGATTTATCATTTGACAGCCCTAATAAATATCCATATATCTACAGTATAACTCATTCCCTGGAAAAAAGGTGAAAAAGTTTAAAGATAACACTTTAAAAGTGTTTAATACAAAAAATGTTGGCAAACAGTTTACATTCTTTAGACTGTTCTACAGTACAATAGATAATTTAAGGTCAGCCTCCAACTGTGATGAGTCTATATAAATATCCAACTCCTTCCCTGGACAAAAAGTTTAAACGCTTTCACATATCACACAAAAAGACTTTCTTAAATAACCCACCCTGAAAAACATTTACCTCCGTACCAGTGTGACAACATGCCCCGTTCTCCCTCAAAAACTTCCATATTTGTTTTGGTGACACGAAATGCATTTGCGGCCCTGAATGTGAAACTTTTTTCCTCTACGTGTTTCTTTGCTGACCTTTCCAGTTCCCTCAAAGCCTCGCTTGATCAAAATGCCCTTCAACAGTTTCCCGGGCGCCGGAGCTAATTGAATCTAAAAGACTACAAGTGAACCCGAGGCCGTGGTAATGAGAGCCGCTCAGACTGAGCACAAAGGCTCGAGAGAAAGTAGTAGCCAATCTCCCGGTCAGCTTCCTTCCAGAGGAGAGAGAAAAGGGCAGCGGTTTGCGTTCTCTGATCACCAGCAAGGATTTCAAAGGGCATTCCGAGTCATCCTGTCCTGTAAGAGAAAGCTGATGTTCGGCAGGAATTCATGTGCCCACAAGGCTAAAAGGTTAGATTGACATTACCTGCCAGTGTCTCACAAGAGCTCCTAATAGTAAACATTCTAGCAATTCTTTGCACAGCGCGGTCTGACCTTGTTCATCGCTTGGTTTACTCTGTAATTGCAGCCATGCCAAACAATGACAACTTTAACCTCGTGTTCAGACAACCCTACCATGCTTAATTGAAGATGATAATATGGATGCTCTGTGTAAAGTATCTTTGCGAAAAAATCATGCAGACGCATGCCGTAGTTATTAAATGCGCTCAAGTAAATACACTTTTGTCCTATAAAATAACCAACACCGATCAGCATCAGCATCTTTGAAGCACATCTACTCTGAACTGGTTATGTTTATTTGAAATAAATGTTACGATACATGTCTTGACATTAAGTATTGTGAAGTGGTTGTCCTTCGGACAAGTTCATTTGTTGTATTACAATATTACTTGATCGAAGATAAAAAAAATATAATTCCTTTGAAGTGTCAATATAATCGTTTCGGATCCTGATTGGGGAAGTTTGCTTATAAGCGTAAATAGTGTCCGCTGCAGCCATCTTAATTTATTAATAGTCTCCATGATTGCTTTAGAACAAAGGCAAGCAATAATTATTATTAGTGTCAGGGCTGGACTTTTTTTGCACATTGCACTGGTGCTGCAGAGGCCAAACAGTTGTAGTACAAGTATAAAACATCTGTTGTCATTATTAAAAGAATATGCATTGAAGTTTATCACATGAATAGGCAGGTAACTGATAAATGACATTAATGTTACATACAGATGGATAAATTAGGGCCATATAATTTTTGGTTTACTTACATTTGTTTTAATTTTTAAGTGCTGTGCATTTCATTTCTTTACTATACAACAGAGGGACTGTATATTTGTCCACATAAATTACTGTAGTCTACTATGGTGATATTTACTAAAGTCTGCAGAAGAATTCCTGGTTACTATAGTGTTATTGAACCTTACTATAGTATACTAAAGTGTTTACTACAGTTTATCAATATACTAAAAGGGTTCTACAATTTCCTTTAGCAAATAATACAGTATTTTTCATCTGAGTGTTCAGGACTTTTATTTTGAAGCTTGTTTCGTTTTATTGTGTGCTTGACCAAAGTTTCACTCAAACAGTGAAATAATCGTGAATAATAAAAAAATAATAGATGTTTCACCCCTGCACCATTTGACAGAGCTCTTGCAACAGAATCACGCGTCTTATGCAAGTGATTTTAATCAAGGTCTTAAATTCCTGGAAAGCCGTCCAAGAGGATTCCCATTCATCTCAATGGCATTTTTTGGAGCTAATCATCTATGTTGTAAATGCAATGAGATTTGTCAACCTGGAACCTTACAAACATAAAATCATGATGGTACAGATGGTACCAATACCTACAATCCCAAGCCCTTGATGAGCAACTATCATGAGGTGAAATAAAAAAACCTTTGTTGTAATTGGGAGTGTCACAATATATTGTCATTGACACTAACCATGATATTAAAAACCGTGATTGCTGATATTGTCTAAATATACACATATAATATTGTAAATAATCCAGTGCCAGTATCAACATCAGAGGTGGAGATGTTCCTAATAATAATAAAGCTCATAATAAAGCTAAATTAAATACAAATTCTGTCACCATTTACTCACCCTCGAGTTGTTCCCAATGAAAAAATTAACACGTAGAATTTACTGAATAAAATCTTTGTAACAATTTGCAAAAAAAGTAAAATTTACAGTTATAATTCAAGTACAACTTACTAACTAGAATAAAGTAAATTCTACTTATTAATTTACGTTTAGTTTTTTTAAATATCAAGTAAATGTTACTCTGAACTATATCATGTGTCTAGCTCAAACTTCACGGATCGCTTACTTTCATATTGAAATATATATTTTTTTTACAACATAGTCAAGTGAGAAGAGACAGGTGGTCTCTGTACTGGCATTAGCACAGTTACCCCTCAATAAGTGAAATAACACACTTCCTGATTACACTCGTGCCTCCCTCAGCCGAGGCACAAGCACCGCTCTTCTGAACAACGATAAAAACCCAACACCAAAGATAAATTATCACAAAACACGAAACAAGTCTTTCTTTCTACTGACAATAACATAAAATGGCAGCTAATCTTGAAAATGAATCTCCTAATTCAGTCAGATACAAAGCATGCTGGGAACTACAGATCAACTGCCAGGGAAGTCATATCTACAAAAATTATTTATGTAATCTAAACACAATAAATAAGTATTTTAAATGGATTTAACAAAATCAAATTTGGTGGATTTACTTAATCATTTTTTCAAATAAAATGACTTTAAAATAATAATTAAAATCTAACAACCCAAATAAATAGATTTTATTCCCAAGATTTTAACGTTATTTTAACTAAATGTTTTTGTAAAAAACGGGAACATTATTATGCTAAGTATATTTTAATCATTTCTTTTAATAAACTAGAAATCTACTAGAGCTCAAAACCATTTATTCTGATGAACACAGAGAGATATTTGGAAGATCGCTTGTGACCAAACACTTCTTCTTGTCCACCATTGACAACCATACAGGAAAAGTAGAAAAAAGTCAAAAGTGCCTGGTTGCTTTCCTACAATCTTCAGAATATTTTCTTTTGTGTTCAACAAAACAAAGAAATATATAAAGCCTTTTTTCCTACTATGATAGTCAATCCTGAAAATTGCAAATATTAATTAAAATTAAAGAAACATTTGCATTATTTTCTTTCAAATATTGCCGTAAGTTGGTATTTGTGACGGCCCTTGTTCTACAACAGAGTAACTTAAGCCTAACACAGCTATTTAAAAATCATACAGTATATTGACCTCCATGGTTTATCCAACTTAAACAGAATGACCTTACCATATCCACACACACAGATATCCACAATATGACTGGAGTCTTTATTTTAAACTAGCATTTGTTAAGCGTGTGCAACCAGTTACTGAAGCATATTTCTGTTGTTTTATATAGTAACATGCACATGGTTCGGTTCTGGAACTACGTCGTAACGGCGTGTAAAGATCCCCAAGCAATGCTTTACTACATCATCAAAATACATTCCCACATTCTCACGTGCATAAGGTCCATTTTAAATCAACATCTGTTACCATGAGCCACAACCACCAGACAAAATGGACTGACCTTGGCAACAACCTCTACACAGGTGCTGTATAAACCGTGAAAGTAACAAGTCAGGCTTTAAAGTCGCACCTGCTCCGCTCATAACTTGCTGGCAGGGCGAGGCAGTTTGGTCTCAGTCATTGATGATGGAAAGAGCTCCTCCAGGGCAGAGAAGCCTCTAGAACACTTGGCCACAATAGAGTGAGGGCTGGTGATTAAAATCACATCAGTACCATGGAAACAGAGAGCTACATTGCTCCCCCCGGCCAAATTACTATGCCATTTTAGGCTGTATTTTACACCAGACAATGCTATGCAGATTTTACTGAGAGCAATTAAGGCCTGAAATGTGCTCATATGCAGGCTGGGTGAAAACAGTAAAGGGAATACAAGTGACTTAGTGTTTTTATGCCCACCAAAGTCTCCAGAGTCGCCTCGCAAACTTTTAGGAATTGAGGGACTTCCCTGGATTGTCATAAATAAATGAAAAGCGGGGGAACAGCGAAGAATGGGTTACAGTGGTTTGTCTCGACACGGTGTCTCTGTGTTCTCATTAAGAAGCAATAATCACTTATTTAAAGGAATAGTCCAGCAAATAATGTGTCATCAATTACTCACAAAGGGTTTAATGGCTTCATGAAAAAACACAATACAGCACACAAGACATATGGATGTTTTTTCATTGTGCACGGTCCTTTAAAGCTTGCAATACTCAGTCCTCAATTATCATAACTGCATGAAAAAGAGAGACCAGGACAATTCTACAGAATGCATTTTTTCATGTTGCATGGAAAATAAGGTAAATAATGAAGAAAATATCCTTAATTCCTTAAACATTTCACCCTGATTTTTTATCCAAAGAAACTTCGGAAATGGCTGACAGAGGGACCAAAATTAATGAGTTATATTTCAATATCACGACAATACTATTTTATTTAACTTCACCTAAAATATTCATATATTAATTCTATTAATGTTGTTGTATCCATCTGTGAAAGTATTACTGTTTGAATCCAGCGAACGTCACACTAGGCCTCATAATTGTTTTGGCAATAAAATGATATGAATCCTGTAAACACATCTCATTATTGTATTTTGTGTATCCTAAATATATAGAAAAAAAACGTTTTTACAAAGCAAAGTCAGTGAGATCGGCAGGGAGGTTTCCTCCTGAACCAAAATACTAAATAACCCCTAGTGGTGCTATTGAGCTAAGAATGCAGCTGTGAATGGTATTTATTTGTCTAAGGAAGTTTGTTGTATTTGAGGAACTTTTAATTAGTGTCTTTATTTAAAATTACTCTAACTATTATCTAATTTAGTCCTTTTTTTACTAATGTCAGCCTCAAGTTATGTGGGAAGTTTTCCAAAACATTACACAGATACACAAAGCTTTGTTTTACTAAACTGTTAAAGGAAAAAAAACAAATGAGCTATAAAAAGGTAACAAAGACATTTCTACAACAACAGCCAATCTCCCTCCTAATGGGGCTTACCCCCCAAAATAAAATCATTTTTAAGGACGAATGGTCTCTATTCACTTCTATTGTATAGACACAAAACCAATGCACATCAATGGGTACCGCTTCATTTGTGATGTGCAGAAGAAATAGTCATACAGGTTTGAAATGACACACAGGGTGAGTATATGAGGACAGAATACATTATAAGGTGAACTATCCCTTTAAGCGAGAGCAATGTTTTTTGAAAGTGCCATGTAGTGTTTACACTTTCAGGAAAGTCAACTTAGAAATACTTACAGATACTCTGCATACTGAGGTGGGTAAGGACAAGTGTTTTTAACATTGAAAGTACACACTTCAGCATGAAATGAAATGTGTACTGATAATAGGTCAGCTCCACAACAATGCTGATTATAAAAGAGCGATTTCAGCAATAACACCATCTAAAGCACCCTACACGGGTGACCAACAATTACCTGAAGATGATAATGGCATCATTCAATTTTCAACTACTAACATTTTTAAAACAAGCAAGCCAAGTTGCATGGCACCGAGATGACGTTAACATCACAACCAAAGTCAGTGTCAATCATCAGAGTCAAGATCACAGAACAGCACTCCTCAGCAGTATTAAAGCACGCTTCGTTTATAAAAAGCCCAAGTGTTTACAAGAACAGATAATGAAGCCTCCACGAGCAACAAGATTTCAGAGTTAATACAAAATTAAAAATGAATGACAGCATTCAATTTCCAATCGCATTTATAATAAAGTGAGGCAAATGTTTTCAGACGATCCAATTTTCAGAGCGTGTTGACTTTTCTGTATCTGTCAGCCCTGCGCCTTTCATTATTGTCTGGTGTTTCTTTACCAGAAGCCTCTATGATATGCATGGCCTGTCTGTGTGTGTGTGCATGAAGTGTCTGGAGTCGCTGAAAAATCCTGATTCAGTTACACAATTAACTACCATCATATCACGATCAAAGCATGTTTTGTAATGAAAATTCAGCTATTTCGTTATTGTCCAATTTGAACAAAATCCATCTCACGCCGCTTCACATCTCTTTGATATCTCCATTTTCTCATTGACACCATTGCGATTGAAAGGGATCTTAAAGGGATAGCTCACCCCAAAATAAAAGATTCAGTCATTATATTCTCACCCTCCAGCTGGTCAATCCTGTGTAAATTTAGTTGTTCTGTTGAACACAAGCAATGATATTATTTGAAACCAAACAGTAATGAGTCACTATTGACTTCCATAGTAAGGAACAAAACTACTATGGTAGTCAACAGAGCTTGTCAATCGACGTCACGCCGTGTTGAATGTTCCACCATGTTGGGAGGCAGGCTGCTATTGCGTTTAATGGAGTGTTGTGTTTTTTCTTGTTTAATTAAGAAATATAACTATGGTAGGTCGGTCTTGCTGTATTAAAAACTACAATACCATAACGCGGAGTCTTTCTTGAAAAGGCCCTCGCAGTTTCAATTTAGATATCTCCATTTATCAAACAAACAAGTGACCGTTCACAGCAAAACAATAATAACAGCGGAGTATGAGCCTCCCAAGATGGCGGAGCAGCCGGGGGAACTGCAACATAAAACGCAGGGCGTGAAGTCAGCTTTAGATTCTTTATAGAGCGCCAGAATAGTTTTTTCCCACAGCCTTTTAAAATATGTTGTTTTGTGTTCTGGTGAACAAACAATTTTAATACAGTTTTGAAACAATTTGATTGTGTATCAAATAGGACGAACTGTCCCTTTAAGACTTCCGTATCTCATACACTTCTCCTGAGTAAAAGACCCAGAAATCTGTCACATATGTCTCCATCATAGTTTCAGAAGATGTCAATGTCACAATCTGAGGAGAGAATATCAAACTTTGCAATCAAAATCCAATATTCCTAATGATTACACAAAAACAATAATTTCCCATCAAATTTACTCAAATCCAGACTATGTTACCGATCTGCATTTCTTTGCACAGCTTAAAGTATTTTATCAATCGTCTGAGTTGATTCTATCTTTTTTCCTAAGCAATTGTTGGAGAAGCCTCTTGGACTGAAACACAACCGAGGACTCCATCAAACCTCCTGAGCTATAAAGGATGGATTTGCTGGTAATGTCCTAAACCTTCCAAAATATAGAAAGTTCTGATTTTGACCCTTACGTCTTAATAGTAGTTCTGATCTCGGACAACAGAAAAACAGCTTGTAAAAAGACCAAAGAACCAAAGGAGGAAAATAAAAGTGTATACATGTCTCAGTATTGGGATATGCTCTTTGAAGCCTTTGTAAACGAATCCAGTGAAGAGCGATAAAAGTCACAGAAAGGTCAATAAAAGGTCAAAGCCTTTAGTAGATCTAAGCCATCAGGTCAGTTTTGAACTGACACTACAGGCCGTTCTCTGATGCAGTCTACGGTTTATAATGTAACTACACAGCAGACAGCTCAGAAGGCTTCTTCTCTCCGGGGATCGCTTCTGGCCCGTACTGTGGAGAAAACTGAAGGCTTCACGTTAACCAGAGCCATTAGATACTTTGACAGCCTTAATAAATCTTTTATTCACTTCTTTGGAAGTGCATGTGCGATACTTCACGACAAATTGACTTTGGGGAAGAAGTTTGATAGTATCGGAGACCTTTACTGCAGTGCCTGGCAAAGAATCCTTAAAAACTCCTGCAACTCGAAATAAAGCACATGGAGAAGATTGACAGATTTATCTTGGTCCAAACCTCTCCCTTCCTTTTCTGTCCCTCACTGCTTTTCACTCACATGGGCGTATAAACAAACACAATCTGATAAACACTGGGCCATTCTTCTGTTCCTGCTAACATTTTTTTAATGTATTGATTCTGTAATGCTTCAGTTTCATTAAAACGGTAAGAGCACTGCAAAAAGAACAAAGTACACAGTTTTACAGTATAAATGTTGCAAATTGCTTTCACACAAAAATGAAAAGTCAGATAAAATGCTCTCTTCAAAATTATTGTACACCAAGAGCCATCCTTTAGACTATTTGTGACCCTGGATCACAAAAGCAGTCTTAAGAAGCACTGGAACATTTTTAGTAAAGGTCAAAAATACATTGTATGGGTCAAAATTATAGATTTTGCTTTTTTGCCAAAAATCATTATGATATTAAGCCAAGATCATGTTCAATGAAGATACATTGTAAATTTCCTACGTAAAATATATCAAAACTTTTTTTTTGTGAGTGGATGGCCTGCCACCGTGCCTCTGATTAATAACTTCAAAAGGAAATGTTCTCAGTATTGTCATTTTTTTGGACTTTCAAACGGTTGTATCTCAGCCTGATATAGTCATATTCTTACAACTAATACATCAATAGAAAGCTTGTTTATTCAGCTTAAAAACATAAAAATCTCAATTTCGAAAAAATGTACCCATAAGACCGGTTTTGTTGTTCAGGGTCACATTTATAGTTTTAAAGAGATGTTTACAAAGTGAACAAATAAGCTAAAAATATTTTTAAACGAGAGCACTGCATGTCAGAGAATGTAACGGAGTGAAACATCTGTACGTGTCATTACATTCTCAATCAAACACACTAGCTGTTAAATAAACTGTTTCGCATTTTGTTAATAGTGTGTAAGCAATCTAACCACCACAAAACAAGATGGTTTTGTGTAAAGCCCTGCTTACAGTATGTTTGTGTTCCCGTTGTTGTCTTAAATGAAAGGAAAAGAGGATATTGCGTAACTGCGTATACGAATCACATGTTGACATCAAATAATGACGAGTGCGACTCCAATGCATATGGAGCTTTTAGCCCGTGCGCCACTTTTGTGTCACAAGCCATTCAATCTGTGCAGTGCTGCATAATTAGGGCAAAGACGGCTAATTATGACGTGATTCATGGCGTTTACAATCACATGCTTGTTTGTGGAGTGCCACCGCTGGGTTGCAAAACGTTTATTAAACGGAAACGGTGGTGCGGTTGAACACCCTATTGTGATGACGCAAGAGTTGAACTATGGCAGCTGAGAAGGCCATTTTGCATATGACAAGAAGTCATGCAGTGTTCGTTATCTTTAGCAGTCCACTCATTTTCTTCTTACTCATCTTTGCGTAATTTATAAAAAAGACAAAATGGTGCACCCGCCATCGCAGCATACAAATTAAGCGGTGTGTTCGACTTCGATCGGTGGCTGACTTGAAGCAGGTAGTTCTATGCTATGATAGTCGATACGTAAGCTATCTAAAGTTAGAACGAGATTTGTTTGATTTCACTACCTATAACCTTAAATACATACTAGCATAGCAAGCACATAATGTAAAAGACGTTTATGGTAATTTTAGCAAAGTTCTAGTGACATGTGTTGTGATGTAATTTTGTAAGAATTGCAATTAGGCGCTAAAAGAGTTCCCAAATAGACGTTCTTTCAGCCAATAGAATCACGAATTTGAGGGGGGACTCCATTCCTCATGACACCGGTTTACTCAGCCGGCTCAGCATCTCAGGAGCGGCTGCACCAGGCTGTGATGACGACGTAGCTTTTCATGATTGGCTAGACAACAATCATGTGCATTTGGGGATTACTATAACAACCTCAGTTCAACTAATACTTGTTCTAATGCATGTTTTTAAACAGCTAAAATGTTTGTTCAAATATAATAAACATGTTATTTTGTGTTGTTTAGTAAAATTTAAATTAAATGAATACAGACTTCGTTGGAAATTTAATAATATATTCTTATGTTTACCATGATTTTAGGCAACACATTGTTAAGCAGCACATAACATTTGCAATATGAAGAGTTTATGGTCGCTACTTTTTAATTTAAACGCTTGTTTATGGGACAAATCCACTATCTAATCCACTGCATGCGCTTTGAAAAGGAAACACAGTGCAAACATCACTACGGCAAGCAGCAGGTGTCAGACTTTTTTTTCAGGTCTGCAAAACGCCGCATGAGGTCGAACACACTGTTGTCGCAAAAGATGCTACGCACATCACGTGACTTATTTAAATCAATAATTTTGTAAAAAGCGGGGAGCACTGATCGGTCGATCAACCAGAAAAACAAATCAACAATTCCTTATTTTTTATTTAGGCACTCAAAATTCTGAGGGCGGCATAAATGTAAAGTTACTGCATTGTAACTTCGATAACAGCACTAACTCATCTACTGCACAATAACTGTATATCTGCATCTACTCATCTATTGCACCATAACTTCAATAACTGTATTAACTCATCTACTGCACCGTACCTTTAATAACCACATTAACTCATCTACTGCACTGTACCTTTAATAGCTAATGTCTGTAATTAATGCACACTTAAGTCACTTGCACTATTGTATAGTCTATATTGTTATCCGTTCATTACCTCCTGTACATTAATGTTCACAGTATATAGCCTTCTGTATATATTGTTCATAGTACATACCAACTGTCATATTTTCATAGTACATGCCCATTGTAAAGTATTTTCATAATATTGTATTCTGTATTTATTCACACTGTATATCTGCACTTGCTAATTGCACTTCTGGTTAGACCTAAACTACATTTCGTTACACTGTACTTGTATATGTTTAATGACAATAAAGTTGAATCTAATCTAATCTAATCTAAAAATGTAAAAGAGGGGTTTAGGTCCCCTCAGGCCCCCTTGTGGCTACATTACTGCTTCTGCTCTCACTGGGTACCTTGGGAAGAGGAAAGCGGTTTAATTGCTACAACATGATTTATTTGACAGAGCCTGAGGCATTTACAACATCCTATCCACCTTATGCACCACTGCTGAAATGCCATCTCCAACAACCAGTGGGAACAAAATCTAGAATAGGCAGGAGGAGTCTTTTGCTTTATAGGAAATCTCTCTTAAAACCAATTTTTTGTTATTATCTCAACAAATACCTTGATAATAAATGATGTGTTCTATATATAATATATAACTTTTTTTAAATATTTGATTACATGTTCTAATTCTTTCTACATATTTCTTCATGGAAGCAAAAGATTTTAATGTCTCTAACTATTAGTCTCTACTTAACTTCTGTACTTATCATAATTAGATCGGAGAATACTCAGAAGACTGCAAAAGCATGATTTTTGTAAGGAAACTTTTGATTTTTATTTTTCTGTTTTATTTTTATACACATAACTTTGATAGGCCTTTGAATATATTTATTGTATAAATATATAATATTACCTCACATTGTAAAGCGTTTTAACAATCCCAATAAAATACAAACCTATCCATTCTTCTATCCTACTGTATTTAAGACCAGCCTACAGATCCATTAAACACCACAGATGATGCCTGTGGAGTTAATAGCCCTTGAGGATAGTCCACTGACACATTCTCCAAACATAGAGAGAAGGACCAGGAGGTTTAAGCCTGGTGTAAAAGATAAGACCCAGTGTGGGAGTCACCTCAGTGTGGGTTGTGTGGAGAGCCTGGTTACGAGGCATTAAGAGCACAGGACTCTAGACTTACATTTGAGAATGGCACTGGTGCTACCAAATTATTCAGTTGGGGCACCATCCCTTAATTTGAAAGCACCAGAGGGGTGAGGAAAGAAAAAATAAATCACTAAAACTTCAAATGTGTTTAATATTGAACTATTTTTATTGAATATGTAAACTCTCTTTCAACACTTTACCATATTTAAAACACATCTTTCTTAATGCTACTTTCTTACTTTATTTGTGAACAACTCATGAAAGAGAACACAATGGACCAAATTGGAGTCAACGTCACGGTTACGTCACTGCCAGGAGCGTGGGCATACTGGTTCCAGAAAAACAGTGGTATCAAAGCAGCAAGAGTGAAACAATTCCTTTAAAAACGTGTTTTGTTTTGTTGAATGTCAGAATGGGAATGGCAAAAATGATTGTATTTTCCTACGGAATACAGTCGTTGAATATGTAATTTTAAATTAAAAAAGTCATTAAACGAACAGGCTGGACTGATGAAATCATCCGGATCTTTGTTTATTTTATTTCAGGTTGCCTACGGTTTTCTATAAGTGTCACTGTTTGTTCACGAAACGCTCTACTTTAACAAGGATTATTGTTTATATGGGTGTTTTGACCTAATTTTGCGTTTATATGTCTGTTTCAGAGCAAGTTTGAAAGAAAACTCAGTTTAGTATTTTGCTTTGACTCCCTGGGCGCGCGCATATCTCAAACAACCCACGTTTGGCTTTTATCAATAGCGACTCACAAATAAATGGGATTTAACGTGATATATAAATGTATTCATGATTTGCATAATTGCTAGAGAGCTTTATGCAAAAGTATAGTGCTTAAAGTTTAACACATTTCCTGCATTAGCTTCACGTGCATACGATACACGCTACATTTCGTTGTCTTTGCTGTTTTGTACCTTAGACGGGGAAATTCTCGTAATTCTTGCATCTCCAGGCGATAAAACATATTTGAGTTGCAGAATTGAGTGCTTCACTCGTTTGCTCTGTAGGTCCTTCCGCTTCTTCATAGCATTGCATGCGACTCGTACCCGCGCATTACGCTTTGGGGGCGGGGGCACTTATAAATGAATTGCACTTTTTGTACGCAGCCAAGCTGCAAATGCTTTGGCAATGGCTATACGAAACTACATTTTGTCATGCGAATAAAGCACACTTACATTTTTTGATAAATGAATAGTTGAAAGAGGGGAGACAAAAATGAATTACGCAATGCGCAATATAACATTTCTTAGCATAACATATCTAAAATGCAAAAATTATACATTGATCAATTTGTCAGTCATGCCGGTGCGACCATTAGGAAAAACTGGTCACACCGGCAGTTAAATGAGTCACGAAATGCGACCATATAGTCGCAGTCGAGAGCCCTGACAGCAGCATCACTTCAAATGTGGAGCATCAAAATGGCGGGTGCACATATGTGAACAGCTCTCACGTATGGAAATGTTTTGAAGAGGAGAATTGTTGAGGATACTGAAGGGTGTCTCATTTCTTGTGTCCAGTGACTCATTGGTTACTAAATATTAAACCAATGTAAAACACCTCTGTATTGTAGAGAGGCAGGTTTTTATCTCTATAACCATCACGGTTGCCATGGTGCTTGTGTTAGTTTATCAAACAACCCGAGAAAGTCTCTCTTTCAGGTGGTCTGAATAAGGAATGATTTATCCTGCTAAGATGCCTGCAGACAATAGATTCGATCAATACTTATCTCCATTGGTCTGGCTGGGACTCTTCGCAGAGAATCGAACTCTCAGTCTCTTTTTTCTACTTTGTTTTGCTATGACATTTACCTCTCACCTGTCACACACTGTCTCTGATCAATTGGACTTGGCAGTCAGTGCTATAACTTGTTGACATACCAGCACCAAAGGGAAGGGGTGTGTTTATTGTTTAGAGGAGGGAGACCCTATGCTTAGAAAGGAATGAACTGTTTATTAAAATAAATAAATAGCAAAACAAAATGAGTATATAAGATGCTGGTAAATTAAATATTGAATACTAGGGCTTCTGAGAAATACAGGTTAGGTTGAACTTTTAATGATTGCTCATCAAAGCAGTAACAGCGGATAATGGAAAGGTTTCTGGAATTAATAAACATTCACTCAAATGTCTGTTTTGTATCACAGCATGTAGATAAACAGACGGAATATTATTTCATCCATTAAAGGAATAGTTCACCCACTAGTTACGTAGTGATTAATTAAAGACAGCATTTTCCTTTTCGGGTGAACTGTCTTTAGCAAATGCTGGTCAACGCATGTTGAGTTTGATGCGAGTTTTTACATTCTGATGCTTCAAGAAGTCACAGATTTCTGGAGATGACACCAGCAACAATACATTATGTTCACACAGAATGCCCTTTCTCTGGTCCCGGTTAAATATTCACTGTTGAATATGAGAGGTTACTCTATGAGTAGTGATGTTAGGTCAACGACACTCAAAAATCAATTTGCATTTAACACTGAACACTGTGACCTTACGTGATGTCTGAGCGGTAAAAGAACTCGACCAGAATGACATTCACAAAGCCTAAATAAGAGATGAGATGATGATTTGCCTCTTTTACCACTATGTTGTCTTTGCTGAGCAACTGGATGTCCCTACTTCAGTAAACTTACATTACATTTTATCCGTGATTTGCTAACCAGAAGCATTTTACTTTTGATAAAACTAGTATTTTCTGTAAAGGTCCAGTGTATGAAATTTAGCGGCACTTAGCGGTAAGGTTGCAAATTGCATCCAACGGCTCACTCACCCCTTCCCTTCCGAAGCGCTTTTTTTATTTTTATTGAAATATAACAAAATATTACACATTTTCACAACAAAATAGGATACAATCTACATTCAACAATTTACATTTTCAAAAGGGCATAGAGATAAAAAAACATAACGCACAAAAATAAATATATATAAATACTGTATATATATATATATATATATATATATATATATATATATATATATTAGTGCTGGGCATAGATTAATTTTTTTAATCTAGATTAATCTAGATTAATCTTGGAATTAATCTAGATTAATCTAGATTAAAATGGCTCATTTGAATTCTGCCGAAGGCATTCATAATATGTGTGTTACCCAAATAATGACTAAAAGTAAGTCTTTGAGAAAGGGTTTCTCAAGCCAGGTGGCGCATTAGACCAGGGGCTCATCTCCTGTTTCCAAAATGCATCACAAACTGCTTGAGAAAGCTGTTCTACTATGATAATTTGTGATGAAAATTAAATTATGTTCAATAAGATGTACTTGGGTTTACTTCCGCATTAGCTAAGGGATGCTTTGTGTTTAGGTGGTACTTGAGACTGGAAGAGCTCCTACAGTACATTTACATTTAAATTCAGTCATTTAGCAGACGCTTTTATCCAAAGCGACTTACAAAGAGTTAGGGAGCAACAATCGATATGTCATACAGGAGCCATAATACATTAGGTGCCAATACAAAGTTATTGGTTTCAACTAAAGCTAGACCACTACCTGTTGAGAGAAAGTTTTTTTTTTAAACTAACTGTATGTAAACCAATTTCGTACAGTAAACCAATTCCACATTGCACAAGGTGCAAACAAGCTTAGTCTTGTCGAGGTTTCCATTGGGAAGCGTCTTAAAAATAAATGTTCCCTGAAGCAAACCCGGCGGCTTCATAGCTGCATCCATGTTAGCACGTCACGTTTGATCTGGTCATTTCACAGTAACGTTATGTTGTGTTCAGACCAAACACGAGTGATTTACATGTTAAGTCAATGCAAAGAGGCGATAGACCTACTTGCTGCGCGAATCGCGCGAATGAAGCCCTGGTTATGAGATGATGAGGCGGCGAGAATGACGCGAATGACGCGAATCACGCGAGTTGAAAAATCTCGTTCTCTTCCCCGACAGTGACATTAATCTATGTATACATCCGCGCTAAAATATCAAAGTGAAAGTCATCATAGCTTGTGTAGTATAGACCCAGCTCCCAACCCGACTTTGAGAATAGATTAACGGCGACATTTTTTTTATCGCGCGATAAGAGTCTCACTGCGTTAACGCCGTTAACGGCCCACCACTAATATATATATATTTAAAGGGTAACTAAAAAAAACTATTAAAATAAACACCATATTATTAAATATAGACCATACATAGGGGAAAAGATCATAATAGATGATATTTATAAAATAGATCTAATAGAATTCTAGCTTTTTTATTCTTTGTTTATAGGCATTGTCTTAAATAATAATAATAAAACTGGGGGGGTGATCTGTTTTGTTAACAAACGTAAATTGTTAATCAAAAAACATTTTTGACCACCTTCATAGTTTCCGAACTTAATATCCATAAAAGAACCACCTTTTTCTATGTTAACCATATTTGACATTTTCCCTTGAAGACACTCGAGTATTTGCAATTAAAGAAAATATGCACTTTATTTTCTGAAAAAAAAATACTAAATTTACATTGTATCGTTTCAAAATTTTTAACATGTTTTCACATAACATCTTAAAATGAATTTCTTTAATTTTAGGATGAATTGGGAACTTTAAAAAAGTTGTTCTGATATGTTTAAGCAAATTTGTCCGAGAAAATATCCAAATGATTTCTTATAGACCTATAAGGGAATATGACATTATTGGAAATGTATCTAATATAAATATTCATACATTTCTAACTTTTAAACTCAACTGATCCAAAGTGTGATTTGACTAAATAAATAACCTTTTATAATAGTGTCCAGATGGGATGGCCTACATGACCTTTTCGAAGCACTACGGTGGCTCACACAGGACTGAGATGTCGTCGCATTTTCGCTTCTTTGCGAAAGGAGATAACTAATTTACGAAGCGCGCTTTTGTGGATGTTTAGTAATAGCTAATTCTTAGGTATAAAAATAAAGCTTCATTATGTAAGGTCTTAACACCTCTGAAAACATAGCTATATTTTTGTCAATAGATCCTTCACCTTTAAAAAAAAAATATATATATATAATCATGTTTCCTCTGAGCATCTACACTACAAAGCTAAGTAGCAAGTAGTAGCTTTGCCACTATTGGAGTCTTCAAAAAAGAAAAAAGGAACGATGCCCCTGGTGCTACTCCATGTTCAACATTCAAATTTTCCCCACAGGCATGAAATGAGACAGAAAATTACAAACTTTTCCAGGCTCTTTATTTGCACAAGACAGGCTATTAAGAGAAAATAGAAACAACGACAGAAAACAGCCAGGGGAGCCTGATCGCTCATGAGATTTATTCTAAGTGAGGAGATTTCCAAGATTGACTTTGTGTCCAATGCACAGAATTTAGCCGGCAGTAATGTGTCCTCCCTGTTTGTGAGAGAGACTTTCTCCATATTGACCGGCAGAAACACTTTACCTGGGCTATTTTCTCCCTGCGTGGTTTCTGCACCACTCTGTCGATTTAATTTTCCATTTATTCAGTTCATTCTAGTCCCACATCCCTCATCATCGGCTCTGAAAGAGAATCTCCTCTAGTAAGGATATGAATTACAATGCAATTTATTTGAAAGACAAACTCACTTTGACGGGTAAACCTAACGGGGAAGATCTGCTGAGTGTATGGCTGTGTATGACAAATTCTGAAATGAGAAAATACAGAATTCACAGTCAATTGTTAGTAAATTGTGATCTGTTTATTTATTTAATTCATCCGAACCATAGAGTGCTTTTAATGTGTCTTCCCTAAGAATCAAACAACCTTTGCATGGCTCAGACAAGCAGTCAGCGACATAGAGCATGTGTGCAAAAATATCGCCCAAGCAAATGCAAAAACACTTCTGTGTCAACCAGCACAGAAAAAGTTGGATAAAATAGCAACTTACGCAAATCTAGTATTTAGTCTCAGCTGTGTGTATGGTCTTTGGTTGTCTTGTTTAATTACTAACTTTCTCCACAAAAATTCAAGAGATAACGTAATGCATCAATATCTAGCGTTATTCTTGGAAATAATGTGATTTTCTGAACGGTAGCCATCTGTTGAGTGGGATGTGCCAAAGCGAATGACTGAGTAGTGGAGAACAACGTTCAACAACGGCACTCACTTACGCCAGCTTTACGCAAGAACATCCGTTCCTCCTCCAGACTGTCACTCAGTCTGAGACCTGCCTCTGACAAACACTGTGCAGCTAACACTTATCTTTCAGCACCTGTCAAAACATCAAGCACAAAGACAACCAAGAAAGTCGGAAAAACGATCAGTGTGAAAAGTCTTTTGCCATATTTATAGCTTGAAATAGCCAGGAGATTGGTACCAACTTTGAAATTTGTAGAATGAGGCCTTAAGTTAGTATTTTGATCTATATGAAAACATTTTAGGGTGTAGTCCCAGCGGAGAGGTTCAAAAGCGCTGAGGTTGTGCTGATCTATGGCGGCTCATCTCTGCATGCAGGTTTTAGGTCTGTGGGGTAGTGGCTTAAGGGTGTAATAAAGATTTTGATTCGTGCAAGGATCTGATACCCCAACAAACTGGACTGGTTCACTGACATGGCAAAGAAGCGAAAACGTGACGACATCTTAGTCGCCAAAGTGCTTTGAAAGGGGTGAAGTGTGCCATTGGTTGCAGTTCGCAACCTCACCACTAGATGCCGCTATGTTTCCTCCACTGGACCTAATGAAAAATCCCAGATCATACATAAGTGATTACTGCAAATTAATTCAAGTAATATGGTTTAACAATTAATGATACTATTTAGCTAACTTGCATTAAAAAATGAAAAAAGTGAATATTTAAATTTGGATTATTCCACTTGCCTTAAATCCTGAATAGAAAACAAAAAAAGAAAAGCTGTAATTTCATACAATGTTCCTCTAATTTTAGATTTCTCTGGAAGGACAAAACATTAATACAGAGGAGGATGAAGACAGAGTGACAAAAATGACTTTCAGAGAGCATCAAGTAAAGAGTGAGCCCTGACAATAAAACAGTCTTATATGCTGCTTCAATATATCCCGAAATACAGGGACAGCATCTCTCACAGCCTGTAAAAGTCCCTTTTAAGTTGGTCCTACAAAATGTACAAATGGAGTGAAATAGAAAGCCAGAACAAAAGAAAAGTGCTATCTCTGGGTGAAAGGATTCACCAAATACATGTTGTCGAGACAATTTACAGATTGTGACACGAAGCATGCGTCATGCTTCTAAAACATTTTACCACTTTACCTTTAATCCATTCATGAATATATTTAAAATGCAATTAACACATTTGTTAGGATCTAAGTGAGCACGATTATATCTCTTTAATGCAGCTACACTTATTTTTGTCTCCAGGGACCAACAGAAAATCTCTTATTTGAAGGAAAATTTCACCCAAAAATAAGAAATTATGTCGTCATTTACTCGTACTCAGATTGTTTCAAACCTGTTTACATTTCTTAAATCTTTTACATAATAAGAAAGATATTTGGAAGAATGTCATTAACCAAACAAGTCTCATCCCCCATTTACTGCCATTTACATTTATATATAGAAACGTATACAGGTTTGGAACAACTTGAGTGTGAGTAAATGATGAACTATCCCTTTAACACACATGATTCAAAGAATCAACTTGTTAGCAGAAGGATTTCAGACAATGAAGGAAATATTCAGCGGTGTGGGTTCTCATGACCGAGGTAAGCCACCGTAATATGTACAGGAACTGTATAATGTTATGTACACCCGAAAAAAAAAATGCATGCAAATATTTTTTCCAAAAGTCTCCAGTGTGAGTTAGAACGAATGTTTGATGTGCATTGCAATGTAGTTACAAACACACATAAGACCAAAGTAAAAGACAAATACCAGAAGAAAATAAAAGAAAACAGTCGAATTGAGTTAACTGTGGTGCTTAAAAAAGTAAGATTAAAGGAAGCCAATTAAACATTCATCTAAAACCATTTTTTGGTGACTTCCCTGCTAGGCTACTTTCTAAGTTTGAATCCGTAAGCTTGTATGACATTGTTTTTGGCTCAACAATAAATGTAAAATATCAAACTTACTTTGTGTGTATATAATGCTTGTAAGCAGACAAGAGAAAGGTTGAATAATTGGCTTGTGGACAGGATATTGTATTTTACAGGAAATGAAAAGCGCAGAGCACAGAGATGAAAAATGCATCCTCAAAGATTACGTCTCAACCTTCACGTTTTTATTACAACGTCCACGTACGTCTGTAAAAGCAATAAGGAGGACCCTTGTTCCCCATGTAAACAGCTATTCACAGACATGCACCGCTGATTATTGCCCACATCTCCTCTGAGCGCTAATGGAATATCCTCGCATCTTCATGAAGTCCCTTTTAAGTTGGCAGCTTTTTCCGAGGTAGAAATTTGACTTTGACGGCAACTAAATGTGCAGGGGAATAGTCTGGCTCCGCTGCTCCTCATTACTGCCAGAGTCCGACTGCGCAGTCCAACCACAGCACCGTGACTTTCCACAGCGAACACTACCGCTCCACTTTCCTTTATTAACATGAAAGCTTTTCTGGCAGGTCGCTCGCGAAAGAATCCATTTGTAGCTTTAGTGACGGCATTACTCGGAGACATCCGGAAGGTGGAGACGCCATTATTAATAATTGACTGCTCATGCTGGGTTTTGTATTTTGATGATTTGGGTTTAGTTTGGTAGATTGTTTTCCAATGTCTGTCGATTATATATGAGATTATTTTAGTTATTTAAATTAATATAATTTGAGATGATAGGTATCCTATGGATTTTTTTAGCAGTCTCACGGGAATTCGTGACATTGTCACGAACTGTAATTTATAAATTCGTGTTCACTGACACGAATTTCCCTCTTTTTCATGTCGCCTGTGCAGCACGACTTTCAATGTTATGCATTTTAATATGCGGTATCTATAAATATATATCAACGCAATCTCATGGGTTCAATCAATGTCTATTTTCCAAGTTGGCTCATTCTTATTCCTATTTTCTACAATCTCATTGGTATGTTTTGTAATGATTTGACGTTTCCCTTGTGACGACAGGTTAAGGGCGGGGTTACGGCAGCCATTTATCATTGTTTTGCCACCTCGTGAAATTCGCGTTTTTAGCCTTTGCGGCCATGATTTTATGGTTTGGGGTGAAGTAGGATGTTCGTTAGCCACATCCTAGAACATCTACGAAATCTTTTGATATCATGTTATACATATAAACGTGTAAATATACATGCAGTATGTGTATTAAGAATTCATGCTGAGTGACATTAAAAAAGGTTGTGATCATTGACACGCAAAAATGGGGAAATTCGTGTCCATGAACACGAATTAATAAATTTCAAATTTTGTGTCTATGCCACGAACTGCCGTGAGACTGGGTTGGCTGTTTGTAGTTGTAATACTATACAAGCTTATTATTGTGGCTCTGTTCATTTATTTTTAATAGCTTTTCCAATTAGGCAAGCAACAGCTTCCATTAAAAGTTGGCAAATGACGGCGAAGTTGAGCTTTATAAATGCAATTCATCAGATCTGTCTTTATTTATTTTCTGGTGTACAGCCAAGCCCGATCTATACTATAGCCAGTTATGGTACAGAAAGATATTGTCGAACCCATCACAATTAGTTTAGTCAAGTTTTTATATACGCTATCATTTCTTTACATCTCTCTGCCAACTGTACACAATTCATCCACGAGGCAATAAATTTGAAGTTGAGCCACTATACTCCAAATTATTATACATGCTTTTCTTGCAGATCAAATACTCAAGAAGTATAAAATTGTTTATCATTTCTATCAAGCTCGGTTGAGATCCTCTGAATTGGCTATAAAAGTTCTCCATTACTGTTGTTCCTTTGTGATCTTTGTGAGAGTTTTGTGCACCTGAGTGACACCCCGCGACCGTCCTGTCTATCAACAAGCGTATATGAAAGAACGCAAATGTTTGTTTTCTGAAGAAGGTGTTAAAAATAGGGAAACATTAATCACCGACTGAGGCAGACACAGATCGGTTTGGACGGCTGTGGCAGGCTTCACTGTCTGAGAGCGAGACTGACAGCCTTTAAATCACGCTCTGTCTGTGACTGTCACGGCAGATAGATTTGAAACAGATTTACCACCAGAGCAGGCCGGCAGGCTGGACGGAGGTCAGTAAACACAGACTAAAATGCTGAGTGGAAGAGAGACAAAATCCTTAGGATGGAATTTGAAATGGATTTTGAAAGCTTTCGCTTTTCCTCCTTTTGAGAAAGTTGGGAAAACGGACTCAATGAGTATGCAAATTTACGCTACAGTTGAATTCCAATGAATGTGTGATGCAGTCTTTGCAAGACACTGCAGTTTTAACTTTAGTTTTAAAGATGATGTGAACTTTCTTGACGAATAGTCTGTCATTTTCTAATAAACGTTAGGAATCAGAGGCATGGGATGCTTTTATTTTGGGGAACTACTTATTGGTCAAAGTAATTGTTTGCAGCATTTTCTTACACTTCAAATAGAGATCAATTTCAAATACCTGCTGTAAGAAGATGCTTCAGCTTTATAGGGTTCATCCATAAATAAAACAAAAATCTTTTATCATTTACTCACATGCATGTCATTCAAAACCTTTGTGACCTTTTTTCTTCTGCAGAACACAAAAGACTTTTTGAAGAATGTAAGTAACTAAAACATTGGCCCCTATTGACTTCCATTGCATGGACAGAAAACCACAGAGACATTTCTCAACATATCTTCTTTTGTGTTTTATTTTCGGGTGAACAATCCATTTAACCAGGTTGTTTCAATTGCAAACATAATCATCACTCGTGTATTGTTTGGAATTAATGATTTTTGCAACATTACTTTGGTCTAGTACATCCTTTACATTTTTTCTCTCTGCAATATAGTTTACAATTTAATATAGACCAGATGTCTGATGTATACTGTCCTGTGAAGCTGGTGATTTGATTATTTCATTGGTTTCATTGTTCATTATTTGCCCCGTCATCTCTTATTATCTAGTCAAAAAAATGATTTCCATAGACCTGTTCTCTCATACACGCTACAGTAGAAAAACTGAGGAGTTCAAAAGTCCATTTCAATACCTTCAGACAGCAGCTATCTATTTTTAATAATGCAATTAGATCAGGCTGCTACGCTCATTTAGCTGAATTGGTCTCTGAGAACCAGAACACCCCAGGGGTGCGATTCTGGACCATTGACAGGCTTCTAAACGTCTCTCCTAGAAGCTGTCCTGACATAATCCTGGGCTTTAAATGTGATAAGTTGGCAGCGTTCCTCTCAAAAAAAATATTAATTTTACATTCACGGTGGATATAAATGGAACTTTACAAAATGATGCATTGGAGAGTGTTACTGTAGTATTTTTGGCATCCCAGGATCCCGCTTCACATTTTTTCGTAGTTGATTCCGAAAGACCAAAGAAAGTAAATCTGTCTGAGATTTGAAGCATCAATAATGTCTAGAAAAAAGCTGTCTGCAAGGATTTCTGTTTAAAATACCAGGAGAAAAGCGTTACCTGTATATCGTGGTCTATACATTGCGTGAAATCGGTCTGTTCATTTAATACATCAGTCCTAACATCTCAGGGTCACTTTAGACTCTATTAAAAAACCTGGAATGATACAAAGGAAGCCAATTGGATTATGAGTGTTTAGTTATTACTTCTTTTCCATGGAATTGAAAAAATCTCAGGGTCTCAAATATGCTTTAAAAAAGTCTTCCATATGAAACATTTCTTACTATGAACTTGTACTTTTATCTTATATCAATAATTGTTTCCTCAGTTTCAGTTTTGATTCCTCCTAAGGAACTTCAGAAAATGTTTCGGCAATCTCGACTCGTTAATTTTGTAATACAGTAAAACATTCATGTATAGATTAATATAAATATATATTTATGTTTTACGACACATCTTATTTTAAAGGTTTCAAGCTTCCTTTTTCATAAAACTATTTTGTTTATCTCTTATCATCCTTTATATGATCACTTGTTTACTTTATTTGCCTTGTTAGTGCATTTATTGCAGCGTTTGCATGAAAGGTGCTATCAAGTTTTATGGATTTATAGATGGAGCTGGATCAGGTGAGAATCCATCAGGCTGACAGGAGCCAGCGCTATTAAAGTCGTCTTGTCAATTTTCCCTGATGAACAAACACATGGAGCTAAACTGCATGGCAGAAATACTGGTGATTGTCATATAATTGAATTCAGATAAGATTTAATTAGGTCTCATCTGGATTGAAAGCGTGTCTCTGGAACACATATGCCTGGAAAACCCATCAGGTGATCCATCTACCTAAATTACACATTACATACGGTTAAAATGTGCTGGAAAGTTCTTAATGAGCATTTTTATTTCAATTAACCACATTTTGAAAGAGTGCTGTATATATCGAAGCACACACTATAGATGATCCTGAGGGTATTTTTTAATGCAAATGATATAATGACTAATATTTTAAAGTTGGGCTTTTATATTTTATTTCTATTGCTATTTGTTTGATCCGTAAACAGAATGGTATTTGTAGCAGATACATGTCTGTTTACTGGCATTTTCAATGCAACACTTTCATTGCAGCAAGTGATGTATTGAGGAGACAAGGTTTTAAAGTACACCTTGTGTGGACATGAAATGAATGTCCTCCGTTTGTAATATTACACATTCTCAAATGCTTATCTATTATTTTACACTTACATTTATGAATTTGGCAGACACTTTTATCCAAAGCGACTTACATTGAGATGCACTATACCTTTCTGACTATGTGCAATCCCCTGGGTTCGAACCTATGACCTTGGTGTTGCTAACGCCATGCTCTATTCACTGATTTTCACCAGTATTTGCAAACCGCTAACAGAGCCTTTGGGAGAGAGTTGCGTCAACTCCTCATGTTTTTCACCTCAATTGCAGTTTTTTCATGGAGTCTCTCAATAGTTCCCAGAAATTACTAACGCATGGAGCTGCAACTTAACAGACCAATGAGGTAAACTTTTAACTCATTTAAAGATGTCATTTAGTCATTTAACGGATGAAAAAATAGAATGATATAAAGCATTTAAAGAGTAAACATAACTTCCTGGAACTATCTGAAGGCTCTCTCTCTCTCAACGGCTCTGACCGCTCAATTCTTAGAGCAGTTTGTCCGTTTTGAGCTACCGTAGAAACAACATGGTGAGTTTCATGTAATGGGACCGTAGATGAAACAGTCCATTCTATGGTAATAAAAACATAACGCTTCATTATGAATGGTCTTATACACCTCTGAAGACATAGTTATGTATATTCTATTACATTTCTGTCAATAGATCCACCAAAAAACTACTCATTGGTCCTTATAGGTACTAGTTTCCATTGCCCGATCATGAATGTTAATTTGGCACTGGAAACCATACACGGAGCTGTAAATACGACGCCTTACAATTTGTTATATAGATATACTTTTTATTAGAAATATGACACATTCATTTTGTGCTCTGAAAACTGTACAATAACAAAGAAACCCCAGGGAACTTAAAAAAAGGGCGTGTGTTTAACGGGACAGGTTGAGGAGGGGACTGGGGGAATTCAGGCAAGTACGTATCATCTGGAGTGACAGTCAGTGATACCAAAATACACACCGTTACATGATATAGTCCGGTAACCCCGTGAGATTTGGGGATCTCAGGATCGTGATGATATCTAGAATAATGATAACAATATTCCCCAAGCACAGTAAGAAAGATATTTATAAGCTAAAATTCGTTTTGTAGATCTCTTCTGGAAATAATTACAATGCTGTACAACAGGACTCTGACGGGAGTCTTGTGCTTTCTCTGTGTGCAACCACAACCTGACCAGAGAATAACACCCCTCTGCAGTTCATATATAAGACATTATACATATATATATATATTCATATATATATACACACACTTATACCTATAAGTGTGTATATATAGATAACCATTTTTTTATTCGTTTCATGATTCTTTACAAATTCTGAGACGGATCGCCTTCGCTCCGGTGATTCTTGCTTAAGCCAATGAAATCGTGTGGGTTCACATACCGGAGAGCTCATCCTCCAGCTCTCTCCGCTTCTTGCTGCAGTCACTGAGGAACGCACTGATAGGTTCTCATCCTGATTGGACCAATGAAAGTCTGCCATTCTCACTGACGTCTTTAAAGCGTCCACAGGTCGATGCGGCGCACGGAGCAGCACGGTGGCTAAGATGTGGGCGCGAGCGGCACTGCCGTGGGCGATACTGGCTCAGAAGAGTTTTCCTGACGTGGCAGGAAGGCGTTCGATACAGATTAACAGTCATATGTAGATAGCTTTGGGGCACTGCATTATGGGCGACGGGCATCTCGGAAATGACGTCGCCCCTCACACCGCATTCATATGCATGTGTTTTGTGTCACACCGATAACAACAACAATGATGATAATAATGGTATTTAGAATTCGTTTTTTATTTGATCTATTCACGTGTCCTTCCTGATTCCTGCCGGGCAGTTTGAAAGCGTTCTGTAGTCTCTAGTCTAAATTTCTCAACCACAACAAACTTATTATGAAAGAATACGTGTGTGTTTGTGTATATCCAGAAGTGTAAGAAATTGAAGGCCACTCACTAAGGCTCATCTGCTCTTGGCCTGAATTTCTGTCTGTCACTCCCAATGTTCCCACGGCGACGCCCCAAAATGCCAAAGAGGGTGACCACGCAACTTGCCCGGTTCAGCCATTCCTGGAAGTGCCAGCTCATTACCATAGCGGCAGGCTCAGACCTGCTTTTCTCAAAAGTGTTCCGATCCGCTTTGACATTAAAGAAAAGGCCATTCCAAGATAAAAAATTGCACAACCACATTTCCACGTTGCTTTCCGAGACTCTCTCGCTTCACTTCTCTCTCTCATATATTTTTGGTCCACCGCACACTTATGTTTCATCTTTTCATCCTTTTTCCCTGCAAGTTTGTTCTGTTTGTCAGATTCGTTTGTGGGGGTCATTCAGACCTCCGTCTGCAGGTCCATGATCTCCTGGCCCACCAGAGGGATGGTGGCGCTGGCCTTCTCCCACTCCACCGCTTGCATCTCTAGAGGAGAGGCCTGCAGGGGTTCCAGCTCCTTACGCACCCATGACGGCGGAGAGTGGGTCTTCCTGATTCCCTCCCACACTCGCTTACTGGGGGTCTGCTGCTTGTCCTGCATAAAAAGAAAGATTTGTAAGTATGAATGTCTAGAAATAACTATATATACACTGTATATATATATATATATTGGTATATATTTGTTTTTATTTAGTTATATAAATAATCTTGACACAGCCTTTATATAAATAAATATTAATAAATAAATATAAATAAATACATCAAGATACTTTAATTGGCAATTAAATATTTAAAATTGTATCTTTAGATTTTGTAGACCTTATATATACAATATATTTATAAGATGTGAAATGGCCTAATAGAGGACTGAACCCATGACGATGGCTCTTTCCTCTGAGGGTGCTTCGAAACAATGCAACATTGTAATAAGCGCAATATAAAACTTGAACTGAATAAATAAAAGAAATTAAAATATAACATGGACACAAAACAGTAACAAGAGGAGTGATTAACTTACACTAAGGTTGGTTTTATCGCTGCCTCCTGAGGACACACTCCATCTCTTCCCGGCCTTTCCATCCACCGGCGGAGAATCTCTATCCTTCTCTGCATGGTGCAACTTCCTGTTTAAGTCCTGGAACATGTCTTGGTGGCGCTTCCTCGTATGCATGATCTTCTGTAAGATAAAGCACGACTGAACATTTTGCAGAAATGCAAACCAGACCCCCCACACATTGCCCAACATTTTTGTTTGATATGCACAGCAGTATTGAGTACATGGAATTAATGAGACATATACATACAAACAAACTGGATTTATTTGACGTTGAACAACATAACAGCACCAAATTCTCAACGGTTTGTTATAGGAATAAACCTTCTTAGTTTTGGGATGAAAAAGTGTCCTTTGTTTATTCAGAATAATACAGAATGCTGTAAGCTACAGTATAAGAAAGTAAAAGGTGAAAGATTCTTCTTTTCATGCTTCTTTTCATAGCATTGTTTTGCTATATTAATAAAACTAGTATTAGATTTCTTTTCTTTAGTTTTATTTCGTTTTTGAGCACAGCTTGTGCGCTTCATTGTGTATATCTATCCGAGTGTCTAAATCAAGCGTCAAATGATTTTACCGCTTGTAGCCACTAGGGGGCCCCAAGCATGCAGGGCCCAACGCATTTGCGTGGTGGTTAGCAACGCTACTGTTTAAATGTACCTGGATGTACCTGGACCTCTAATGTAGACTAGAATTCACATTACACTCACTTCAAAGTCCAGCTCGGCATAGCGTGATTTTCGTCTCTACAAGCAGAAAAAGAAGAAAAGATGAATAAATGGATAAAAATAAACACAACTGAGAGTTACATTAACACTTATGGCACACATAGGAAAGGCGCTGCATAGCTGGTATGTCGCATGATTCCACTGAGCACCTGGCATGCGCATGCAGTAAACAGCTTGTGACCGCATGGCCTTTCTTTAGCCTGTCCGAGATCGTCTGAGGGCAGTCTGACATTCTGCACGCTCTGAGCACGGCTGCAGCTGTGGACCCCCAATGCATTCTGGGAGCTAGTTGGCCCGAGGTGAGAAGGAATCTACGCTTGTCATCTGCTCCCTTTTTAAAACATGAGCAAAACCTGACCTTTGCAAAGACTTTCTCCTAAGAGGGATAGTAGCAAATGCAAAGTGGCACAGTTATGTGGCTTCCTGTCATTTCTTGATTTTAAAACTGCGCATTTATCCTTCCATTAAATGTTTTGATGTGGCATCAGCGTTTGCTGAAACGGAGTCAATGTGCGTTCGGAGATGTCAGTTGAAATGTTATTCTGGGCAATGTAATGACACTCGCCTATACAGACGCTCCATTTTCCAGTTTTTTCCTTTTGTGCACAAATTGGGACACGCGCTCCCTCGTGGCAAATATGACAAACATTGATGTGAATTCACAGGCAGATGGGTCTACGGCGCGTCTTCTTGGACTAAACCAAAGTGTCCATCAGTCATTAGAAATAATCACGGCTGTTAAGAGAGTGGACGTTATGGCGATGACAAGAAAATGTGATTTGCAAAAGAAAACCTCCGGACGTGCTCCACAAGCACATTTCCACTCCTTGCGCGCTTTTAGCCATCAAATGAACAGAGATTTAGAAAGTCATTTAGAAAGCAGCTTTTTTTTCATTGAGGTTCTGATTTATTTAAGCTGTAAATCTGTTAATGCAAAGTGCAATGCACGGTTTTCATAATTTACAACATACGAGCGCATTTGCATCCTGGAAACGGGTTCAGGTCTGTGCTCGTGGTGATGATGAATCACGTCTTACCTCCAGAGAGCTCATAGACAGCGTGGAGACCGTCTCGCTCTTCGACATCATTCCAGAATTCCCCAACTCCCCCTGCTCGCATGTGTTGTTGGTCATCTGGGAATCGCTGGAGTAGTTCTGCACCTTCTGCCCAGAGGAGTCCCTCTCCGTGAATGAAACGCTGACTCGATCGGTGGGCAAGCTTTTCAGCCCGAACCCCTGCGCTGGATCCGATCCAGCCGCGTTGGCCAGGTGGATGAGTCTGGTCTGAGGTAACTGTTCGATACCGATGTTGTACTTGGCGGACTGGTCCTCCTTCCCGCCCTTTGTGGGCCTAAGCGTGTTGTTGTTGTTGGGTAAGAGTATGTAACCTTGGCTGGCTCCTCCACCTTCCGGTCCGCCGCTGTCTCCGGGAACCCGGGTCAGGTCTTCGTCCAGCTGCTTGAAGAGTTCTCCATCACATATATAAATAGATTTTGCTCCGGGGAGCTCCGTGCTGACCCCGGCGATGCCGCCCTTCTCGCGGCGCATGGTGAGTGTGTGACTGGCGTAGTCTGCGACGTTTTGCAGGTGGACTTTTGCCATGCTGGCAGGAAGAGTGTTGAAGTTGGATCCCTTCTGTACTTTGATCTGCTGTGAAGCCACCTTCTCCTCACCCTGTAGAGAAGAACGCTTCATGGTGCCTGCAAGCGGATCACAAAATCATTACCAGCTGAAATGAGAACGCATGCGGATTTGTTTTACGGTCAGAGAAACAGTTCACGTAATTTTAAACTTCTTTCATCAGTGAAAATTATATGATCTGAGACATCTAAATTAAACTTGCTCATGACACTTTAATTTGATATAAAACTAAATATAGCCCATCAGATGCTTCTGATTTGCTTCTGGGCTTCATTGCAACTCTTAATAAAAGTGTCACACATTGATGCTTTGACTTCCATAACAAAAGCATGGCAGGATTGAAGATTTACTAGGTTTTCTGAGAGATCTAAAAATGCTTACAACAGAGTTAAATATATGTTTGTGGCAGGGGCGGACTGACCAGTAGGACATTATGTCAAAGACCAGAACGGGCGTCCCGCGGACGGCCTATGGCCGTGACCAGGGGAGGACTGGCCATCTGAAGTACCGGAACTTTTCCCGCTAATTGACGGGGCCGGGAATAGACGCTTGGACCGGTAAAAAGGAACGTATTATAAACACTAAGGCACGCAACGCTAAGGCACTAGCGATTTGGACACGTATTCATGCATCGCAAAAACCAGTCGACAGATATGGTGGAGGGAATGTGTAAAATGGGTGCAGAAGTGCCACCTTTTTAATGGAGTGTCATCTGGAGTAAATAAAAAATTATTAACAAAATTATCAAATGTAGTATTCTTTCTTAATATCCCGATTATTTGCAGTATAATAATAACACGGTGTTCAATGCACTGACAGAGGCTTTAGAGAAAATACATTGCTAGAATCTGAAAGGCTTAATTCTTAACAAAAAACACCTAACCATCCCTCTGTCATCACATCCAAGTCTATACTTCCAGATTTTTGGTTGATATGTCTTCTGGACGTTTAATCAGAATCTGATAGATATCAGAGAAGAAAGCTGCTTTCTGATAATGGAATGCTGGCGGGACGTAATTAGGACGGGCTGACAGATCTGACGCACAGCATGACCAGACAAGAGTATTTATCTGCATTGTGTTCACCATCTAGCAGATCACATTCTCATTGGATAAAATGCATTATAGATCCTGAAATGTGGCACTTTTCATCAAAGCAGCAGGCTGCCTCTCTCGTGGGATGTCTAAAACTCAAATTACGCCGTGAAACTCACCTGATCGACAAGCCATGTCCACGTCTTTTTCAAAGTCGGTCTGGAGAACACAGGAAGCATGTTTCACCAAGACGGAAGCTTGCAATTATGATCTTATGTTTAACAGAAAAACACATGTAAGAAGGAGCTTAGTGTAACAGCAAGTCACCATCAGCTGAGCATGACCGTTCTGGAAAGATCCACCGGAGTCTCCGTTGCCATCTTCCTGGCGATCAACGACTCGACACTTCACCGCTTCTTGAACCTAAACAGTCATCAAAATCACACAGGCACATCTGTTGGACATGTGCGATTAAATATAATGACCTCGAGGTTTTGGACGGGTTTGCCCACCTCTCGCCGTAGGATGCAATGCACCATCACAATAACAAAGCCCTCAAGGGAGTCAAAGACGGCAAAAAGAATCTGGAACAGAGCCGAGCGGCGGTCCGTAATTGCCAGGACTGCAGACATCCAAGTGAGTGCCAGTAGTGGCAAAACAACGCAGGAGCTCCACAGCGACGCCCTACAGGACAGGAGCAGAATTACAGTCGGTGTGTTGAATTAAAACCGATTAACTAAATGACAAAGAGGGCAAAACCAAATGATGAAACTCTTTCTAAAGAGCGAGTCCATTTTTTTAAACGTCTTTAAATTACGGAAACAATTAATTTCTGTAATGCACATTATTGATTTTGGGGTCTAATGAGTGTTTTTAACGTTCTAATGTGGTATTTCGCTAAAAAAGCATTCATATCTAAAGCTTCACAAGTAGACGAATCAATACGTGCGGTCGATACGGTTGATAATATAAACTAGTTTTGCCCTTTTTGTTAATTATACTCTGAACAATATCAATATACTCAAAACATGTAAGGTCATCACAGTTCAAACAAATGAGAACAGGTGCAACGGATAAAAAAAGAAGCCAAAAAGGAGTAATGGAAGACAGAGTAAAAGGTGGACGAATGAGAGGTTGACAGATGACAGCATATAGACATTGGTGGATTTGGGGAAGAACTCTCCAGTGATGGTGGATTTGGAGGGAGGGGCTGACATGCTCAAGTCAACTGCAAGAAATTTGACGTTCTTTCTTCTTTTCTTTATTTTTAAATGACATGTTCTTGATCTGATCCAGTCCTTTAAACAAGCACATGCACACTCACATTCTCCCATACAGACACGAACATGCAGAAAAACTTACTGGGTTTATTGACTACACTTTCACATGTTGGCTATACAACACGTCTGAAGACGGTTTCTAAGATCTTTGAATGATTTTATTTATGAAGGGTAATAATTCACTCTGTACTCTCATAACATGTACCAATAGATTTGGTTGTTATGGCTGATAACTGATTGCCAAAATTATAAGTCAACCCCGTTCTGCCAGGTTTTAAGCAAAACAGATGGTTTAAGTCAAACGTAATGTATAATCGAAAACAACGTTTCATTTATGAACTTTCAAAACCAGCATAGCAAAACAATTAAGGCCTGTCGGAAACACCAATAATAGTCCATTAGACAGATTACACTATCTACCATCCTGTATTCGAGCTTGCAAACACCGTCATATTTATATGTATACAAACACGCATAACACCCTTTTAACCTTTCACTTTACTCTTATGTTCATTTATAAAGCACAATAAAAACAGCGGAAATTGACCAATGTGCTGTAAAATATCATAGTAAAATTAGCTCAAAAAGTAAACATACGTAATAAAGACCGCGATGCAATGAGTAAAGGAAGAAAATAAATCAAACACCAATAAATAGCGACGCCTCAAAAACTTAAGGAACAGAGAAAATATATGTTTTTAAACTAGATTTAAATTCAGATTAAATTAATCTGAGGAGACCGGAAGGTTGTTCCACAGTTTTGGCCCAACAACTGAGAAAATGTGCGTAATATACGTTTACAAAATCCTACATTCACCAACAAAATATACAGCACGTGAATACACTATAAATAACAGATTGTGTCTAACACAAATTTAACCCTAATGCTTTGTTTTTGCTTCCATTTACAGAAACACATGGACTAATCCCTTACAGAAACGTCTGGTTGAAATAAACACGTATAATAGAGTTAGAACACCAGCCAGCAACACACTACAGTAATAATGAATAACAGCATCCCTCATTACAGTCTCACAGTCAGATCGACCATTTTTACCTCGAAGATGTGCAATGGTACCCGCAGTGTCTACCAAAATACAACGACTATTAGAGTAAAGCTGCGGCCACTTCGTGTTAACAAAATAAGAGAAAGATTCAGAAGTGTTTCTACAGTTACAAATAGTGTCTGTTAAAAGAGTTTTTTTTTATTGTGGTATCATGTTTTTATTGTGTATTGCTGTGTAAGTAAGTTGTATTTTTTGAGTTATTATTACTTAATAAAACAACTGCAGTTGCAAAGGACTTTTAAAAATGTTTTTTGCTAATTAACTCTTTATATTAGGGCTGTAAAAACAATTAATCGCGATTAATTGCATCCAGAATAATGGTTTGTGTTTACATAATATATATCTGTGTACTGTGCATATAATATTGTATTTATAAATACAAAACTTACACATACTTGTCTACATATTAAGGACATTTTTTAATGTATTCATTTATATTTTCTAAGACTTGAAATTCTGAACAATTGTTACTAATTCTTATATTTTATATTTTTATTAAATATGTGCATTTATGTGTATGTATTCATTAATACAAAATTAATGTGCACAGTACACCGACATATCTTACGCAAGCACAAACTCTTATTCTGGATGCGATCACAATTAATCGTTCGACAGCTCTACGTTATATGTTACACAAATTAAACAAAATAAAGCAACACTGAACTACAAAAAACTCCAGAAAAAGCAAAATTCTACATCATCCAATGATCTTTGGCAGATTGTGGACCTGATACATTGGATTGGTTAAGGCTTTAAAAATCGGCCAGGCAGTATCAGTTACCAGCCAATGCCATAACCTTAAAAACTGATTGTTTGAGTTTCCAAGATTCTAGCTGATTTTTCAATCTGTCACTATACTCAAAGATAAATTCAATGTGTGACTGTAAATAAATAATTTGGCTATAACGTTATTTTTGTAAATGAACTTTCGGGCCCATTACATGCTCATATTGCAATGCATGTTTTAACCCTTAAGCATCTTTGCTAATCACTCCTGTCATAACAGCAAGGTGAGGGAAATGAATGAGGGGAGAAAACCGGAAACGAAAAAGAGGGGTGAGGCAAAAACAATGCAGAAAGAAAGCAAAACAGAACCAAAGGCAGAGCATCAAAGAGTTTGTAAATAATTAGCGGGACTAACATGGCGTTACTGGTAGCTGTGGTGGAAACGTCAGCCGAAGAGATTACTCCGCACTTGGCACATTTGAGCGTCATATTGTACAGTGGCACTGTCATCTGACTGCAAAGTCAAATCAACACACTGAAATACACATGTACACTGACATATAACCACACACACGCCGTGCACTTACTGCACGTACACCCGGCTCCAAAATGAAAATTCGGCAATACAAGGCAGAACAATATTTGTGATACTACTGTAAATTTATTAGCGATAGTGACTTTACAGTAAAAATCACACTGATCACAACTGACGCCAGCTATTTTAATAAAAAAACTGTTTCACTGAGGAGCAAGGTTTTTTATTGAAGATTTCTGAACGTTAATGTTACGTTTTTTCCACTAGAACTTTATAAGAAATATTTCAAGGGTCATCGCATTAGCAAAACTTACCTTATCGGTCAAAACTTTTCGGTCTTACCGCAATCCATAACTTTTTTACGAGGTGGCTAACTTGTATGAATTCGTAGGATCTCGTTTGTACAGTTTTAGCCCGCAATTTGCTTTCGCGCCATTGACGTTGACTTTGCCTTTTTTCAGTAAGCGTTTTTTTACACACCGAACAAATTCATACGAAGTAGCCATCGTAAAATAACTACGAATTCTTGTGAGATCAGTTTGCCGTTTAGCAATGAGAACAAATACAGTACAAGTATAGAACAAAATAGAGACTGTCTCATTTCAGTCAAGTCATTTAATAATTAATAGTTTTCAATCGAATTAATTCAAAATAAAGAAAAATTATTTGAATCGCTAGGAACAAACATTTGGGTTGGAACAATTTTGTCTATTCACTATCACTGTCACATGTTGCAAAATGTTCATTTTGGACCCTGCAGACTTCACACGTATACACAGAGCTAGCGGTCACAGAATCCCCATTCCAGCTCGCACTCAGGGAAGATCTCTATCAAGGTTTTGGGAAGAAAGTAGGAACGATGACAAATATGCTGTCACATCATTTTTATGTCTGTATGGGCCTGATTGAAAATATGGGATAAATACGAATAGCCTATATGAACTTTACATGCAGTGCATGTATGTTGTACCATTGCATATTTCCCCTGACAGGCTATTTAAAATATTCCTTGATAAGATTTAGAATCTGTCCTATCAATAACATCAAAGTCTGTTTTGCATTAGCATGCCATATGGAATTTGCTTGATTTAGGCTGCGAGCAGTTCAGCCGTCCTACTCTGCATCTGTCTTTGAGCCCTGGAGAGAGACACGATAACTCAAAAAAGCTGACTGAAAAACACGCAAACATTCATTTGGGCTGACAGCTGGAGATCTTGCATTCTGACTTTAAGCTAAATCGCGGTCATCTTAGGAGACGCATTAAAGTAAACGCTATCATAACTGCCAATATCCCGTGAGTAGGTGAACATTGCATCTATGTGGGATAGAGATGAGGATCGGTAGGGACCTGGCCATATTAGGCTAAGATTCAAATGTTATTGTTCAGTTGTTGCTCAGTCATATCTCGGGGGACTTTACTGGATCCTAGATATCGCCGCCTTCCTTCCAAAACCTTTTATGTCCGAATTTGCTGTTTTCAGGAAATGGAAAAACACACAGTACTTTTGAACTGATTAAATGCTGTGTAGTTCACAAGCACTTTCTAATATATTTAATTGGTCAGATACCTTCAAAACCTAGTGACAAAATTAAAACGTGAAATATGCACATACAAGGTTTCGGAAGGACATCTGGGACATATTTTATTTAAGAATCTATAGAGTAATCAGTCCTCAATGCTTATCCTAAAATCATGGTTGAATAATCTAATCGTGTAATCTTTCCCAATAACTTGATTAGAAGTAAACGAAAAATATAATTTTACCTCCACCTTTCTCGACTGTCATTCCTTCAAAGCTATGGAGCTAAGACTGATTCTGCATCTTTGATAACCGTTTTTTATTCTATGCACATCACCTTTAGACAGCGAGCATCTTCTGTCTACTCCATTAACCTAAACAATGCTTTCACCAGGATCCCACATGTTTTAATAATTGCAGATAGCGAATAAAAATGTGAAACACATTTACTCAAAAGATGATATGCAACTGCTGGCCACCAGCAAAAGCACACTTAAAGACATCAGCCTCGCATGGCAGGAAGTCGATTCTTCTACTGGCGGTCATGTAGATTAAAAACCACATAATGTAAGAAATTCAATTCCAAGCAAAAGGCCAATGCGACCAATAAAACCTCACCAGAGGCAGTGATATTAAAAAGCAATCAGCTTTTTTTTGAATTTACAAGACCATCTTGCGAGTCCTCAGGAACTTCATAGATAGAACTGATAGCCTCCTACTCAATATTAAAACAACTATGCTCATTTTTCTAATCTTCATTCTGACGGTTTATCATTTGTTTTTTCCTTGTCACAGGTAATAAAGTTTTTGCTTGATGAGGTCAACGGCAAAAGCTGCAGAACTCTCTTCTTTAATATTTTAAAACTGAAGATGCCGTCAAAACTAACAGGTGTACAGAGGCATCCAAAGTGCTCTTCGAATAATGAACAGCAACACTTGTTAATTAGGCTAATGACAAATGCTGTGTTTAAGAACAAGGGAGAAGGCATTCAAAATCCTTCCTTCAAATCTCATCGCCCAACCTACGTCAACAGCAGACTGCAAAACATAAGTCTGCTTTAACAGAGAATGCACTCCTGTGATCTGTCCGCTGGAAAACTGAAGAGAAAACTCTTTACAGTATATTGCTATCGCAATTCTTTGAATTGCTAAAAAGTTTTCCATTATTGAATTAGGATTCAATAGCCGGTTGTTATCGGGGATATAAACCCCAACAGTCTTGTTTCACTGAAGGGCTTAATTTGCGATAAAAGCCGGCTACTTGTACATTAATCTGCTTATTACACGGCTACTTGCCACATGAGAAAAAAATTGAAATGTGAAATATTTTATCAGCTAATTTTAACCGAATGTTGACCTTCCGAGAGGACAAGCTGACTTTCGCGTAACAAAAAGACGTTCAAATGTCACGAACAGGCAATTTGGTTCAATCGTTTGTAAATATAATGTTATATATGTTATTAAAAGACATATTTATATTGAATTTGACAAAAAACCTGTCAAAATGATTCGCTGCATCAGGGTTACCATGTTTAATTTTGAGAGGTAGTTATCTGGGAATAACGAACCTGCAAATGTCACGACTGGCCAATCAGAATCAAGCATTCCATCGAGCCGTGTAATAATGTTAATGTACAGTCCTGCTCTTATTGAGCCCGATGTATAAGTGCATGCAACCACAAAGTAAAACTTTTTAAACCTAAATTAAAATATCGCAAGCATTGAAACTTGCTCTTTCTCTGACCACAAAAGCTTTTGGACAATATTATAAAGGTCACGTGGCTTTTTAAACACTTTTTTTATCATTTTGGTAGACTGCATTCTTATCCATCCAATCAGTTGACGTCACATTCTTCCCAACGAATCCATGTTTTTCCTCAAAAATACAGACGTAAAACAGCTTGCTAATGGCAATTCACATTGACTTACGAAAAACTTTTAATGAAAGAAATGATGTCCAAACAATGAACTCTCCATACTTCCTCAAGTTCACTCATCCAATACATAGCTATGGCCAAGCAGATCAGATATAGAAATGACGGACCTGCCTCTCAACCAATCAGTGATGGGGTGGGAGGGGCAGAGAGGAGAGCCCTGAGTGTGAGCGAGGGGAAACTGTGAAAACGCTGATAAAAGTTTCAAACAACACAAAAACAAACGTAATCAATCATAGCAGAGGCAAAAACATCATTATTGAAATAAAATAGTCAAAAGAGAAAGAAAAGAACGAAAGAAAACCGTTGGATGCAGAAACGATGCTTGTGCAGACACGCATCAGCCTGCTGGCAGAGGAGCTCGGCCCGGGAAAGGAAATACAATCGTGAGTCATAACATGAATAATATTCCTTGAATCATAATAAATCTCAGGCCACATTTATGTTGTACGCCCCAGAGAGAGCTCTGGAAAGGTAGCAAGCGTGTGAATTTTGGAACAATCTTGAATCATTTCCATTGTATAATTAATGGTCCATGAACCAGAATTGGACGGCGTTATATCATGAGACCCTTATAATGATGTCTATAATAACAATCTCGCTTCATACTTCAGCTGCAATGACATTTAACTCGCAAGACTAAAAAATGTGTCAAAATCAATGGATATAAAATGAGGAAGCCGCTCAGCCTGAATGTTATCGATCATATACATGAAACTGATGTGTTATGGTAGTTTTCCTTTGCCGGGTTTTGCGTCTGCCCCTCAAATAAACATTTCACACATAGACGTGACACGCATGGCTTTAAACAGCTTTGCTTCAAGATGCACACCGACACCTAAAAACCAAGAGAAGCTGAGAGATGATTAAGCGACACATGGAAAATCACCAAAGGAAATGCAAAAAAAACGCAATGAGGTGAGCAAATGTGTCATGTTGCATGTGACCAATAACCAGACCGTTGTGATCTCTCCCCGTGCTTCTCCCAATAACACGTTATGTCTTTCATCATTTTTTGTTGTCTTACAATAAAAATATTCTCTCTGAATTCAATTTGACGAAATAAAAAATATGATGCTGTGAGAGGCCCGGCCACTGAATTTCTTTCCACGGCTGGTTAGAGGTCAGCCAATGAGATCAATGAGTGCTCTGCGTCATACCCTGCTCTTTCCTTGAGCTTCATGTCAGTGATTCCATCTTTGGACACTAGTTTGTTAAAAACCAGAATCCCAATAACCATGTTAACCTGGTGAAGAGAAAGGAGAGAGGTGAACATACACGTACATCATAAAATCCATCCCGAGCTCAAAGTCTAAATGTAGTTGTAGTATGTACGTGCACCACGAGTGGCCATCTTACATTGTTTGAAAGGATTTTGTAAAACCACAACTAAACGTAATAATGGCCACATATATATTTGTGGTGCAGAGCAAAACACCAATGGAGCGATGTTTCCCTTTTTAGACTGTGGCCAAATCTTAAGCTCCTTCATTATACATGTACCAACATCTGCCAAAATCAAATCCGTTATTCAACAAAACAGATATTAACATAATACAATCTAAACCCAGATAAGGTTGAATGGGTCTGCACTGGTGTAATGAGCTGACTATTATACCCAAACTAAATAAAGCACACTTAGCATAAGCTGTGTTTAAACAGATCCGCTCCGGCACAAATTACCTTGTGGAGTCTTGCAGGTAAAAACTAGAATCCCCATTCGTTATCAATAGCTCGCAGTGGTTTATTTATCCCAACATTTGACAATGTGTCTGGGTGCAGTAATGTCAGCAACGTTCTATGAATGAAACAAGAGAGGAGACTGTACCAAAACGACGGCAGCGGCTGGTCCCACAAATGCGTACAACAGTCCGCCTTCCAGAGACAGCCAGCAGCTAACACAATGAAGGTAATAATGTCAGATGATAATTATATCACTCATGTGACTGAGTTGGTATTGGTTGCTTTCAACAGGTCAAGTCATGTGATAACTCATCAAATGATCAAAAGAAAGAAAATAGAAGAGTTATTCATGTGTGGTCTTACTAGTTGACAGTGCCATATCCCTTTGCCTTGGTAAATCCAACAGAAATGGCTACAACAAGAGCGGGTAAACCTACATACGGGAAAACATTGTTAGAGCCGTTGTGACCCAGTCCTAATGTACAATGTAAAAAAGGACGTTTTTTGTCATAATACATGCATAAAGATGGACAGGAAGGCAGGAAGCCTCACCCCAACCAAGACAGAGGAAACGCTTGCGAATAATGCGGTTTCTAAGACGGCCAGTCACGGCCATGTATGATTGCCACGCCTCCGTCAGAACCCAACAGAAAGAAGACAGGAAGAAGAAATGCAGAAAAGCAGCCACAAGAGTACAAACCACCTGAGAAAGAGAGAGTGAAAGAGAAAGAAAGTCCATCAACGAGGACAGAATTAACAAGGAAATTAGAAAAATTAAGACTTGCAATTCAATGTTTTATTCTATTTAAACTAGTGGTGCAACGGATCACAAAACTCACAGTTCGGATCATATTACAGATTTTGGGTCACGCATTTTTGGATCAGCTAATGTAAAGGCTCATCATAATTGTATTATTATATGAACAGTTCATAGAATTTTATAATGAAGAAGTTGGAAAATGTGTGGTGGGGGCCCCCAAAAAAATCGTATTTTTGACGTGAATTAATTGAACTTTGGTGATCATTTTTGCCTACCGCCATTTTGTGATCACAGTATCCTTTGTCGTAGTTGTTGTAATCCAATCGTAATGGAGAATAGCTACAAATGTCCTCTAACGTAATAATCGTAGCATTCTAAATAAGTAAGATAAAATATCTCCAAAACGGTGTCCGGGTGTCACAGATGTGGCTATGCTCAGAAGTTTTTTACCATCCCTGTCACCATGCAAGTGGCGTTTGAGAGGGTCTTAATGGGAAGATGCTTTATTGTGCACATTGTCATGAACTCGCTGTATTCTTTTCTTGATCGAAATTTAAATTAGCCGAAATTCCTCTTAATATATTGAACATACGTTGCCTATACCCTACTCAACTACTGAATAAGAAAGGCATTGTATGCACCCTACAGAAGTCAACCGCTGTCCTAGACGCCTAAGTCTCATTTATAGATCATATTTAATACATGCTTAATGACAATAATGTTATAGCCTCACAAACAATAATTGTTAAATGTTCCATGAGGATTTTAATAAATGAGACATTCATTCATTTAATGACAATTTTTTTGTGATTTATTGACAAAAATTGCATTTATGGATATATATATATTTGTCAATATTAATGCCAACAGCTCATTGTAAATACATAACCGGATCCTAGTGACCCGTACCATTTCAAGTTGTATGTACGTCACAAGGCTATATGCAAGTAGTCCAATAGTTTGATAGAAAATAATATGGTCTAGTATGTGGCATAGCACTCTTGCGGGAGGGCCTCCACAGTTTGCGCTATGCCGCTGGGCATTGGATTGCGTCATTTGTGACACAACACAACATTAATTTCACCGGCTTAAGTTATAATATACGCGAGGATGCACTTTCATGTTGTACTACTCATGAGAATTTACGCGAGATACTGGCAAGAGCGAGAGTGAGCGTATCGCGGGCACAACTATCTTTTAATCTTTGATGACTAAACTTAAAGTTAATCCACAGGTCACATGCATTCCGAAACAATAGAACATGATCAGTATGGATCATGGATCAACTGCGAACAGTTTCACCACTAATTTAAACCCAGTTGTGTGAATTCACGTGGACATACCTTGTTCCGCGTCTGAGTCTGTCCAATGAGTATGAGAGCATTAGAGGAGATGATGGACAGACAGAAGTTGATGAGGATGACAGAACGCTCTGACCGGATGTACCTGTTGGAGTACACGATGACATATTGAGACAAAATAGTTTGATGTATCAATAATTCCTTTTTTCCAGCCACAAATGTTTTTATTTACATTTACATTTACATTTAGTCATTTGGCAGACGCTTTTTATCCAAAGCGACTTACAGTGCACTTATTACAGGGACAATCCCCCTGGAGCAACATGGAGTAAAGTGTCTTGCTCAAGGACACACTGGTGGTGGCTGCTGGGATCGAACCAGCAACCTTCTGATTACCAGTTCAGTGGTTTAACCCACTAGACCACCATCTCCACTGGATTTTATATATACACAGCGGTCAACACTAATAATAGGAAGCAAAAAGCTAATAAATACTTTGATAAATCTTTAAAATGTATGCAAAATCATATTTTTCTAACATATACTTTGCAAATATGTTTCTAAAATAAATGAAAAACAATGTAGAAGCTCAACAAAACATTAGTCGCTGTCCGTGGTGCTGAAACCATTTCGGCTGCATTGCTGTGTGCTCATGAGTTTTCCTTCTTTAAACAGAACTAAAATGCACTTTAATACTATTTTAGAAGTTCAGAAGATTTTATCTACCTCCAGACAGACACATAGATGATGATGAGCAGCAGCAGGGTGAGGGACGAGACCCCGCAGCCCACGATCAGAGTTACAGATGGAAGCTGGGTCTTATCCATGTTCTATCAACACAAGAAATTAACTCTGTTAGCACTGAAAGACACTACTGATGCATCAGGCTGGCCGTGTGCTTGTCCGGCATGTGATTCTGTTCAGGAGACAGCAGGGCAGAGTGGGCTGCTGTTCATGAGGCTCCAGCTAAGAAACAAGGTGAGATGAAGGTCACTCAAACAGCAGAGAGACTCGCTATGACAACCTATCAATGCAAGATTGCCGGTGAAGTCAGACCAAAAAGCATGCACCTACATATCCTGTCTAATCCAGAATTACTCATACACAGACCGCGAACCCAAACCCTCAGATTTAATGCACGTTTGCAGGCTGGTGCAACCATTGTCTTAGTTGCCATGGTGATGTGGTTGCGAAACAGCGGCACTGCAGTGGTGTATGCAGCATTAACCATATACATGTGTACTGTAAGAAGTAATGTGCGCTTGTCAGAATGTGTGTGTTTGTGAATACCTTCAATCCTGGCTGAGGTTGATAAATCAAGAAGCCGGTGGGCTAGAGGAAAGCGACCAAATCATGTCTAGAAACACTAGACATTAAAGCGCTAATACATTTTAAAAACATCAAAGCGTTTTGATGCTTAATGCTACTGAAGAATGCACACCGGTGCCTGGCATCCTCAGAGGTTTGGACTTCTCACCTTAACTGGAAAGCACAGACATATACGCACACCCAAAGATAATTGGGCGAGTTTATAGCCTGTCTTGTCTCCAGGTTTAATGTGCGCACAGGGCAAAGTTAATTAAATCCCTCTGATTAATCTGCACTGCAGTGAGGTCCCTACTGACACTCCAAAAGAAATGTATCCTCTGGGACCAAGTTTGTCTCCTCCTAGCCAATCAAACACTTGACTAAGCCTAAACTGTCCTGGACAGCGAGAATCCAGAGCAGACTCTATTGAACCCAGGGAATTATTCTGTCCATCAGTGCGGACAAAGACCCATAGCAAAACTTAGAGCAGAGCCATCAGATGACATGCAAAGATGGGTTAACGGCCAGTCGACCTGAGCCATAGGTCTCAAAAGTCAATAGAGTATAAGGGTATTTGCATACATTAAGAAAAGCCATGAAATCAAAATTTGAGTCAAGTAACCACACACAGTTTAGTATGTTAGCAAAAAGTGATGTTTAGCAAAACATCACGAGCATTAATACATTGTCCTGGTAAACTACTTTTGTCCAATTAAATGCTCTCTAGAATATATTGTATATATTGCAACTCCTTGTACTCTAGCACCCGCCACTCAATGGAAATAGCTAATGGTTTATGAATATGACGTTCACTTTTTTCTTTATAACAAGGGAATATGTTCAATTCTAACCCAAACTGTTTCAATAGGAAATACAGTACAACAGTATATTGGGTCTATTAGTTTCTCCTATTGAAAGCAGCCATTGTGCTGTGTGTTTTACCACTCAAGGAAACGTGTCCTAGCACTCATGGGGGTGTGTCCTGGCGTGTTCAGGTGGGAAAGTGACGTCAATGCATATCCTCTATACTTTAATCTTCCAAAGGCAATACTTATTTTGAATATCGTGAGTAACGTATTTGCATTTATTTAATTTGTTTTAGGTGAGACGATGCCCTAAATTCTGTGTGGAGTTTGTCGCCATCATCACTGACCCAAATTTGGATTTGATGCGTTCAGCTTCTCATCCATAACCAGCTGCAGCACAACTGCATTCCTCCAAGCTAAAACACAACAATTCCTCTTATCAAACTGCTTCAGCTGAACTGCCCCTGTAAACCACAGCTGGACTCAAAACTAAACTGAATATTATTAAAACAGCTGCAGTGCTACTTCTCTTGCACTGTTGTATTTTACATTAGCATCATCATGTTTTCAATCCACCACAGTCTCAGAATGTAGGAAGTGAGGTAGAAACAGAGAAGGCTTGTTATTTTTTCTCTGGCTCTTTATCATTCTGAAGCTGTAGGATGCTAGTTGCCGGCGGAGGGGCGGTTGGATGGGCCATTTTGAGGTGGTAAGTGGAACTGCAGGAATAATTAGCAGCATAGTGGTGAAGGTCTGGAGCGAGAGGAGCAGAGACACAGACAGGGAGTAGAGCCAAAGGGGAGGAACAGTCCTTCCTTCTGCTGGCACACAGCAACACAAAAGAAATCCCCACAACATGCTTCCCACGAGGCATGTAAAGAGCTAACTGCGACATTCTTGTATTTCACTTCCTTACGAGCAGGTAGCGTAAGACGCACATGCAAGGAACGGCATAAGCATCACAGCGAGGAGACATGCAGATCATGCGGACTTTATGCGTGCAAGCATGAATGCAAATGCCAGTTCATCTCATGCATAAATGCACACGCGAGAACGCCGGATCACAGATCTGCAAAACCATAAATATAATTGTAGAATTGAAAAATGTGCATGTGGCTTTAAGATGGCAAATCTATAGTAAAACAGAGCTTTGTTTCTTACTGTAACACCATGTCTACGCCAGACGCCCTGTGACGCGATAAAAGACAATAGAATGCATTAGAACCCATTATAATTTCAGTTACCCAGTGTACAATTTTGTCCACACTGGATGCTGCGTGGCGCGACGCGTCGATCCCATTAGAACAAGCCGGTCGTGTCCGGTGTAGACACGGTGTAATATATACAGTATTGCAGTACTGTATATATAAGGTGACGCAGCCTGATCTCACGAGAATTCATGGCATTTACATGTGGTGGCTAATTCGTACGATTAAGTATGATGTGAAAAGTTCATAAACATACAATTATTAGAAAACGCAATAACGAAGACCCACACCTTAATCTAATATCATTGACGTGAAAGCAGATTTTACTTTAACGTACGAATTAGATAACATGAAATCACACGAGTTAGATTTCTTAAAAAATTGTTATAAATTGCCATAAGATTATGTTGGGGTACCTAAAGCAGTGGTTCCCAACCTGGGGTCGGCGAACCCCTTAGGGGGGCGCAAGAGTTCACATGAGGGGCGCGGGAACTGACATGCTTTGAGGTTAAATAAAGCTGCATAAAATGTTCCACTAATCATGTTAAATATATATTTTGGTATGTTTTAAAAAAATCACGTGCTTACAATGCCAAGATAATGTAGTCAAAAATAGTTACATCTTATACAAAATAATTATTTCCATTATTCTGGCTCCATCGGCAGACATTCGCACGGGGCTTCGCGGTAGCTGAAGCACTATCCTTGGCTTAATGTTCGTGTTAACATAAAAATCAAAAGTTAAAATAGCAGAGAAATGTAAATGTGTTGATTCATTGTCAGAGATGAAGAAAAAGTTTAGACTCTATGATAAAACCTACGTAAATTTAGGTTTTATCGAAGGACAAGACAAGTCTCGGCCAGAATGTGTGTTATGCGGCGAAAAATTGGTAAACGACGACATGAAACCAGGCAAAATGAAAAGACACCTTATAAAAATAAGCTGTTATTGACAGCAGCCTATATCTCTTAATGCAAGTATAGCAATGTTAATGTTCAACAGTTCTTTAAAGATGTTCAGTATAATCTGTATGTTCACACAATACCCTGAAAAATAACCTGAACATTTTCAAGTCAAAATGTCATTAAAATCTTTTATATTACTCATACTTCACCATTTAATTTAATTTCTTTTTCAATTATTTCATTTCATTTTTTGTATTTACTATCTATATATGTATGTGTTTAGCAATTATGTGTGTTTACACACACACACATATATGAGGGTTGGGGGGGCTCCGATTGTCACATATGTACGTGGAAAAGGTTGGGAACCACCGACCAAAGGATGCATTTTTAAAAGCTCTACACATACATTTTCTTTCTGTAACCTACTGTATTGTATTCAGATTGATTAAATCACTGTCTAAAATAATATCAGACATTAAGTCATGTTTAGTTTTCATCACATGAAGCGCATTTTCTGGCTATCTTCTCAAGAGAATAGAATCTAAAATGGAGAAGTGGTAATTCTGTTACGGTCACACCAACCCTTTCTTTCCACTTGGCTTCCCAAATCACGACAGTGACTTAAAACATGAAAACAGCCAATCGGAAACATCTTGGCTGGGAAAACGGGCGAAGACGTGGCCATTGTTTTTGCCAGTAGGGTGTAAAGCTTCCTCTTCCTCTTTTTTTGGCTCGCTGGCTCATATCTGGGCCAAGCTGCACAAAGAGAGTGTTATAGCGTCTTCTATAGCTTTAAGAACTTCCACTGGCCATGCTGTTTCCAGGGCAACTGGTGAATAAACTGCTTCAGAGGCAGTTTCCAGTCTAATAATAACTAATCACTCCGAATGAAGATTCAACACAAAGACGCTCCCCTTCCCTGCATCAAATCTCATCATTTTAGAAAAAAAAGCATTTTAACGCAAGACATATATCTTTACACATCCCTCTAAGGCCCAGATGTACTGATGCATGTCATTACGATTTACATTTCAAAATCACTGTAGCCTACACATGGGAACACACTAGAAACAATGTATAGGCTATGGAGCACAAAACCCAAAAGATTTACATAAATTACAATAAAGATTAAAATATGCGGGCGTGTTTTTGTCTATAAAATGGATTAATAAAACGAGCTTGACATCATTACATGTATGTAGATCATCAGAACCATCATATTGCGAATGACATACATGATTGTAAGGACGCTATGTGTACTGTAATGCATGCAAATGTGATGCATATCAAAGCCATCGTGTTTGATACACCGTGTCCCATCACTGCAACATGTCACTAAACATGCATTCATTTCGTTATAAACACACGCTTCCACATACTAAAGAAATGCAACATTGTTTCTTCATTTGTTCGCATTAAATCTCTGTGTCGATAAGAGAAAGAGAGGGAGTGGGATCTGTTGATACACAATGACGCCTATAGCCAAAAAAGCCTTACATTTAAACACAGCACATCACACAATCGCGTCTTTTTCCACTCGCAATGTCAAGAGAAACAAAAGAAACGATTCGCACTTACCACATCGGGATTGAGGCGTGCTAAAATGGCGAAGGTGGAGAGTCTGTCACACAAGCATTTGGTGGTGCTGGAATCGACGGGCACGGCTCTGCAGCCTCGCGCAGACCAGGAGCCCAGCAACGACGAGCTGCGGAGCGGAGAGAGACAGATCAAACCCTTGCGCGTTAAAACCGCGGTTTTCCCTCATCCGGCACGCGCCGAGCGCGACGCGTAAAAGCCGGAGCGCGTAAAAACACCGCGAAAGCACGGATGAATGGACGATGCTATGCGGCGCGCACCTCTGATTTCTGCACGACCAGGTTAGATGATGTGAGAAAACGCAGCCACAAAATGTCATTTAAAACGAAAGAAAAGAACCAATCTTGGGTTAAGTATTACATCAAAGCTGCTTGTAATAATAATAATAATAATAATTACACAATTAAACTACTTATTACAATTCTTAAGCTGCTGTGTAACGCAAATTGTAAAAAGCGCTGTATAAATAAAGCTGAGGTGAGAATAATAATTGATAAAATATTTTATCAACAGTCAGTACTGCTTAACTAATAATACAAATACAACTTGTAAATGTTTCCTTTAATAATACAATTAACTGTCAGCTGTTTACCATTAAAATCATTATTTAGGCCTACTTTCCTGTTGGTTTTAATGGTTTCAAAAAGTTGCTTAAAGTTGGTTATCATCTGCCAAATAACATCCCACCGATTGAACCAGACACGTCACCAGTTAAGAGACCAGTACGGTTGAAAATCCATTTAAATTGTTCTGATCGTTTATACCTTATATGTCAAAATACCTGACAATTTTCTATTATTAAATATTGTTATTGGTAATCGCCAATTCACTGCTCAAGTATGTGTTTTCATAGCCTATTATGGGCCTATTTCATGCCCTGGATTACATAATTTGTAATGGACATTAAATGATACCTTACATGTGGTATGGAGAGAGGAATTACCCCACAAGTCCTGCAAACGTGGGCCAAGCATGTCCAAACATAACGTGAGGGGTGGACTTTTGACGTGTGGTAGTAAGTAACAGACTGTACCGACAGCAATGCCTTTGAAACTACACAAAGCAGCAAAAACTGGGAAGTAATGTACCTGATGTTTCTTCGGATCATAAATGTTGTTATTTATTTATTTAAAAAAAATAGCAAAGATCTAACAAAAATAAATGAAACAAAAATATGTTTCCCAAAGGACAGCGTGGATGTGACATGTGGATGTGTTTTCATACAGTTCAGCCTCCAGCAAGTCACACAAGTGGCGTAAAGAACAGCCTTTTGTACCTGTCAAAACTTTGGAGGATTACAAAGTGTGGCGATGAAGTGCAGTGGAGCAGAGGAGCGATATTACACTGGGCCAACGAGACCTGAAAACTTCTTAACAGAGCCATAAACACATCCGAGTGCCTGGTGATTATTTACTATCACCTATTTATGAAAGCTAGAAACAGTCCTCATACTGTATTTTCAGATACAGAATAATGAAAAAAAAGCCTTTGTGTATACCGACCGAAAACTGGGAATGATATATAATTCAGGAAATTATACAATTATGGTAAGGGGTTAAGACATCATGGCTGCAGTCTATTCACGCTTAAAAGGTGCTTATGCTCAAACAAAGTGTGCACACCAAAAACAAATCCACATTTTGACTTTCAACAAAACACGCAATACAGGTAACAGATGACAACAACAGCACAAATATCATGAATATAGCTCAAGTAACCAATAGGACATATCTGTGAATCCAGCATGCTGGTACCCAAAGCCACTCTGTAATTAGTCCATTCCACCACCTACACAAATATGAGTCTCATAATATTGACGTGGAACCCTCTTGACAGCACGATTCGGCTGCGCCTGATCTTACGCTCCAATAATTGCAACAAAGACCTCATAATGACATCAATGAAAGTGATATGAAAGTCATATCCAAACGCGACATACCCACTCCACGCACAACTGATCCTTACAGCAACTCATCAATCATGTAGCGTCCTCTTCAAGCAACAGCAATATAGAGCCAAAATACTCACAAAACACACACACACTCCTATTCCACACGAGAGCTGCAAGAACCAGACGAAAGTCACAGTGCAGTAGAGTTCTGCAGTGTATCAGCCTACGTTACCCACAATGCACCTCGGCGGGTGCTGAAGGCCATACAGTACAGAACTGTGTTGCAGCCTCAGGGGAGGAATAGGTGTCAACGTTAGCAAATAAACCTGAAACCCAATATATTATCACCGTCTGCACAGACAGGACACGTGATGCGATTAAGACCTTGTGTCGACTACACAAATATAAAAACAGCACAGCACGGCTGTGTAATAGGATTACTGGGGTTGCAGTCCAGCCCTGTGTGTGAACGTTTACAGAGAACAAGTCCAGGTGCGTGAGAAAAATGCCAGCAAGAAAAACGATGATATACCCGCCGTTCGGACGACTTTTAATGCACGAAAGATGCCTTTAGGCACATTAATAAATAAAAAGGGAACGTCTACCAAGTGGTGAAAAGATGGCTGGCAATGAACTGGCTTGTTTGGTTGGCTTGCGACTGAAGTGCGAGTCAACAGAAAACCTAAACGCCTTAAAGCTTTAAAGAAAAAGACTGAATGACAAGCCTCCTCACATTCCAATTTCTCTGGAATCATAGCAGCTGTCCGAGATGGATTTTAATTTCGCGCCGAACACGCGCCACCCCCCGTTCCCCCTTTCGCTCAATGCAGCCAGATTACATTTCGCTGTCTCCTCGGTCACTCTTTCTCTCCAACCTCTTTCTCTCACTCACTTCTTTTATCTGACTCCCTGTCACGGTGCTCCTTGTTCTTTCTCTTTTTCTCATCTCTCTGTGTTGTTTCTTTACACGGCACAATGGAAACTCTGTTGTGCTATGGGTGTGAATGACGTATCAAACCATGTGATGTGTCGAGGACAGGTGTGCTAATACTTCACTGCAAGAACTTACTTGGCATTTTTGTCTTGTTTTCCAGTACAAATGTAAAGAAACCTTGAATCAAGATGAATTTTCTTGAGGAGCAAAACGACTCAAGAAACAATGAGTCTTATTTTACGACAAACAATAATAATATTTGCTCAGAATAAGCAAAAAAATATGCCAATGGGGTAAGAAAAATAATCTTAAATTAATATTTACCTTTTGTTAGTCACTAAACTCAAGATTATGTTTTTTACCTCATTGGCGGAATTTTTTGCTTGTTTTAAGCACACATTTGCAAAAATTTCGTACTTTTTGTCTCAAATCCAGACAGATTTTCTTAAGTCGTTTGCTCAATTTTTAACCATTTGTACTGGAAAACAAGACAAAAAAATTAAATAAGAAATTATTTGTTTGCAGTAGCCTACATATGACGTGTTGAGGACAGGTGTGCTAATACTACACTGCAAAAAATGACTTTCTTACTTAGTATTTTTGTCTTTTCTGCCATTACAAATGTCTAAAAATTCTTGAATCAAGATACATTTTCTTGACGAGTAAATGACCTAAAAAAATCAGTCTCAAAAAATGACAATTCAGTGAATAATTGCTGAGAACAAGCAAAAGATCTAAGAAAAATAATCTTGAATTAAGGTTTACCTTTTCTTAGTCACTTAATTCAAGATTATTTTTCTTACCCCATTGACCGATTTTTTTTGCTTGTTTTGACTTACTTTCTCATTGAGAAAATGCATCTTGATTCAAGAAGTTTTTGACATTTTTTACTGGAAAAGAAGACAAACATACTAAGAAATATTTTTTTGCACTGTATTACTTTTCTAGAGATCAAAAATAAGATTTTCGTTTGGCGGGAGATACATTGGGGCTGATCTAGAGGTTGTCCTATGACAAAGAGGCAAGTTTATATGATGTTTGCTAAGATATACTGTTTAAAACACGATTGCAACCATCTAACAACTGCGTAGAAACCCCTCAGACTTACTCTAGCAACTTCGTATGCGGCAATCCTCTGGCAACCAAACACTCCTTAAATCACATTATCCTCTTAAAAATGCAAAAATCTACTTATTTATTAGTTTTTATTTGCATTGTTCTTTTTCCCCTCCAGGAAAGAGAGTGAAAACTTTTTCTGTCTCACATCTGTAATATATCTATATGTATGCCTCCAAATGCAAATGTCCCACCCACACCGTATTAAGTGCTATGAGCGTTGCATCGTTTTTCTCAGTTTTAAACGAAAGATGGAGATGGATGTGTGTGGGGAGGTAAAAGTCAAAGCATGACCAGAAGGCCCAAGGTCCTTTATCAAGGCACAACGTAATCCTTTGCCGTTTTCCATAAAATTGCTGTCAATGTTCATACAGTACAGACGGAACGCAGCGTGCATGAATCATCCGCCTCAAAATGACCTCCGCGTGGGGTCAACTCAAGATCCAGACAGCTATCTGCGATGTTCAGGGTTATTATTATGTTTCAAAAGTAAGAAAATAACTAGATTTGAAAACACAAAGTAAAACTAAACTCGTTGAATAAAATAATCCCTTTTTAAGTTCTCAAGCCCTCACTACAGAATAAATGGATGTGGAAGAAGACATCTCATCTTACAGATGGTGATATGGTGTGTAATGCCACATCGATTAAAATGAAAAATGATGGCTAATATATAAATATGACCAAAACTGAACCAACATACAGTCAGTGTTTTCCATCAATGTTTTAATATGTATGCCTTTCATCCTTTATCATCATATCATGTACGCGCCTCCTAAAGCTGCCGAGACTACACCCTACTGTGTCACGGTGTGAGTGAAGATTCATCCCAAAATCTCAGCAGACAGCAAAACAGCTTTAAATCAATAAACGGCTTCTCACCTGTCATTCTCATCCCAGGAAATGCAGGTCTGGTTTGTGGTTCCCTGTGGAGAGAAAAAGCGAGGGATGTACCGACTTGTGCTGCCTTGCAAATATTTACACGTGAAAATATCAGATGGTGTTGTCTATGCAAATTCTCTTTTGCGTTATAAAGTTTTGTAGTCACAGTCTGAATAATGTTGGAAGGAGACCCTGCTCGGGCCGGGTTAAATTTCGGCTGACTTACGTTATAAAGATGCGAGAACTCGATCTCTAGTGGTGCTGCGAGAGAGTTGGGGGTGGGTTTGATTGTCAAAGAGATCACCTTGGAGTTCAGCACTGTACTGTTTCTGTGGAAATCACAAAGTGTGAGAAACAACATGAGGAGAACAGGAGAGGAGGTCACAAACTTGAGTTTAAAGGAGTAGTTCACATTTAAAATGAAAATTCTGTCATTGTTCACACGCCCTCCACACTTTCTTTCTTCCGCAGAACACAAAATAAGATATTTTGAAAAATGTGCCCCGTTCACTTCCATTGGAACCATTGCAAGGGAAAGGGGGCTGTTAACAACATTTTTCAAAATATCTTCTTTTGTGTTCTGCGGAAGAAAGAAAGTCACACAGGTTTGAAATGAAAAGAGGGCGTGTAAACGATGACAGAATTTTCATTCGAAGGTGAACTACTCCTTTAAGTGAGCTGCTGCTTTCAACTGTATCGACAAAAAACCCTATCACTTTAATATATGAAATTGTGTAGCCTTAATGACATGGAACCTAGGAACATGGCGGCATATATACAGTATATGATATTACATGCTTCACCAATAACTCGAAAATAAAGTCTCACCTCTGAAGAGAGAGAATACTGCCCAAGTTTCTGTAGAGTACAATACCAGTCACGAATGCTGAAGCTTCATCTTCATCTATAACACAGAAACGCATCATAGATTCAGACATTACACTAGACAGTGAGGAGAGAGACATAAATACATGAAGGATGATGTTTAGAGTTGGAAAAGATTTGGACCTGCTGTTTTACAGACACAAAAACCATCTCAATTTATCACACTCTCTTAAAGACCTGTAATGTAACTAATCGATCCTGAAAGTTTCTCTCTCTCTTGTTCCTCACCAAAGTAGGTCTACATCGCTAAACACCTGCAAACATTTGCTTACACACCTTCACTACACTAGGACTGCACAATATTGAAGAGAAGTGTGATTTGCAATAACCTGCTCGATATTGTGATGTGCAATATAATAAACCTTTAAGTTATTTAAAATCAATAATTACAACAAAATAAAAATAAAATATATGCTATATATCGTGAATCAAACATCAACTATATTAGAATATAATTATACACTAACAAACTATAACCAACATAAATGTCACATTATTTCTAGAAGACACTCTCTCCGTCTTGCCAGTCTGTATTGGCTTTATTTAAAATGTAAAAATAATATTCATATAATTAAAATATTCATTATAATTTAGATATCCCAAACCATTGTGATGTGCATATTGCAGTATAAACATTTGCAATATTTCAGTATATCTCGAACCCCTCCCCCCACACACAAATATGCACAAAAGCAAATTTCTCCATTTTTGCACTTTTAAGGTAACACGACTTTTTCATTATTATCATCCAAAAAATGAATATAAATTCAACCTTCCTAAATGTAATCCAATTATTGTTTTCATGAATTAAAGTATGTCTTTGTCCATTTTCAATGTCATATACATGAGCTTGCAAAAAATCCGATGACACATTTTGTCTCTCAATGGAAGGTTTAAATGTGCTTCTCTTCTTCGACTAGCATCAAATGTTTCTTATTTATTCAATACTTTTTCCTTTAAAAACTTCCTGAAACCTTATTTGTCAGCTTAAATCAGATTTTAAATTGCAAATCTGGTCTCTGACCGTAATACCTCCCTGTATACACACTCAAGCACTTAGTTAATAAAAGCACCCGTATCGTTCACAGGCAGGTACGCGTTGAATGGTGCACGTTGGCATCGCCTGTTGGTTCAAAATGACAGGGCCGTATTTCTTGCGCTAATGAAGAGACTAGAGCTGCTGAAGGCGTGTGTGAGATGAAAGGGCAACGGTCCAGCCTCTGTCACACTGGCGTTACATCACTGTCAAAAATTGCAACCTCCTAAAACAATGCATAGACACACATGCCTACACACACACATAAGATCCATCTGCTGTCGAGCAAAACTGCTCCAACTCATGCCCAAACATGTGGACTCGAGCCTGGCAGACTGGCATAAGCTGTAGGGGAGAGACAGAGAGAGAATAAGAGACAAACAGTGAAAGAGAGAGAGTTTGAAGGGGTCTTCCAGGGAGCGGGCAGGGGCCACATCTCCAGGGCTCCAGCTGAGCTCCTATGGGCAAGAACGTGGAGTGATGGAGGGGGAGGCGGGGTGTGTGTGTGACTCTTTTGGGCTCCCTCGGGGTAATTGTGTTTTTGCTTGCCCACCCCCTTTCCCCATCCTGTCTGCCAATATGCCACTTCCACAATAATGGGAACAGATGACACCTGGGGGGCCATTTACCTACAGCACATGGCACTGCAGGAATGTGCTCTTTATAACAGACATGAAGAAGTTTGCCTGGAAGCCGATTCGGACAGGACTAGTTTTCCCCGAGGAGGTTGGGTGGATTGGTGTGCAGAATGGGGATTTTCATCCAACAAGTGCATTTTCTCACACAACACAACCCCGGTAAAAAATAATCTCTTGTATTAGGCAAAGTACCCGAAGCACTGTGTTCTGGCTATTTCGGGCCGCCTAATCTCATCTGGATAGGAAAGTCTGAGATTTATTTATTTTGACGAAAATGAAATTTCTTGTTGCACCGACTGGTGCACCTTCATTACCGATTTACAATTGCAACGAGTCTTATTAGATAAGAAAATCTAACAAAATCAATAAATGAATAAATAGGATAGTTTGATGACTGATAGTCCAGAACGGACACTGTAGTGCGGTAGCAGTGCCAGGTATGATCCTAATCTTATTTATTTACGAAAATGTTTACTGTATATAACATATAGAGGTCTTATTTCAATGGGTTTTATGACGCAGACTCTCTGTTATTTTGCATTTAAAGGGATAGCCAACACAAAAATAAAACTTTTAATTAAATCCATTCACATCCATGTCATTTTAATCCTAAATATGACTCTTTTTTTCTGTGGAACACAAAAGAAGACATTTTGAGAAATGTTTCAGTGGTTTTGTGTCCACACAATGGAAGTCAATGGGGAGCGATGTTGTTTGGTTACATTCTTAAAGTATCTTTAGTGTTTTGCAGGAAAGTCATACACTTGAACTGAAGTCGACACTTGAGACTTCACAATAACATTGCTGTCTAGTTAAAGCTAGGAGATGTTAAAGAGATCTCAGTCTCTGAGACGGGAGGATGAGATGGTTTAATCCAGTCTGTGGTGTGTGTGTTCAGTCTCATTATGTCAAATCCCTCCGCCTTTGTATCCACCAGAGGTCATTTCCATTTTCCCAATCCATTTTCAATATACATGTTCTCAACATGTCTCTTACATGACGGCCTGTCAATCAGCTGCTGGTGGCACGGCAACAGACCTCCCAATGGGAAGGGGAATTAAACCTAATTGCGCTTGATTGGCTCCTGCCGACTCCTGATTAAACAGCAACTTTCCTATTAGCATAGTCACGGGGGACTGGAGCTTCTTTAATGACCTGTAAACATCAGACCTTGTAAAGCTAAACATCCTTCAGTGACCTACTCTCTTTGTGTGCCTGAACCGCTATGCCACAGTTCTGACAAGCATTAGAACACAATATGTACACGTGATTGTGTGTTTCTCACCTGGCTTTCCGGTGACCAGGATGTTTTTGGGCACTTTAACTTTGTCCTCTGAGTTGCGAGCCCAGTCCACCATACCTCTCCATCCTTTCATGGGGAAAGTGATATCCGCATTTCCTAGGACAGGCCGCTTGTGAATACTCAGCACTGGAGGGAAAACCCAGAAAGAACGGTAAGAAACCATGGCTACACCAATATCCTGACTCACATCTCACGAAGAGAATATGTCACGTTGCCAGAAGATATTGCGACACAAAGTCTCCAGTTAAAATGCTTTCATTATTTTGTATTCTGTCTTTTGTAGCTTGCCATGGACTCATTTGAACATCACTTTCATCTGATCAACTTGTAAGTCCCGTTTCACATTTTGCGTCTTTTCAGCGCGCATATTCGTTATTTCAAATGTAGACTCGCAGCAGGCGTGTGCAAATATGAGCGAGGCGGTAAGTTTTCGCGGATTTTTCGGTCATTAGACACGTCGACACCACATAGAGATGGAAATAGCTTGGGTCACCGTGGGTCACTTGAATTGAGAAAGTAGTGCAACTCGTGTTTTCCACGCGGTTTTAGACGCAAAATGTGAATCGGGCCTAAGATGTTAACTGCAGTTCTTTCGTTAACAAAACTTTGCATATGGTAGGCCAACTGTGTTCAGATTTGAATACTTTGTAGTTGTTTGGTCAATAAATATTTAGATATTTTACACCTTCAAATTGTCTTTAAAAGGTTAATCAATTGATTTTTTTGTTTATATCTAACAATGCAATTTTTTGTTGCCTTCTTGGAAAGTCGTATTGTTAATCACCCAAAAGATCAAAAAGTGCAGATATCAACTTACCTAGCCAGCTAACTAACTGACTGACTAATGACTAACTGATTAAATAAGTAAATCAACTACATAACTGGCTAACTTACACCAAGACCCAAGTTCTCGAAAACAAAATATGAAACTGCAACTAGCTAACTAACCAGCCAACTGATAACAAACTAACTGACCAACAAGCCAATCAAACAACTAACCGGCTGACTAACCAACCAACGGAAAAATAAAATTTGAATCTCCAACTGCAGCGAAATAACCAAGAAACTTAAGAAACAAATAAATAATAAGCTACCGAAACTAACCACGTATGTATTTAGGAAATATCGGCTTGTATATAGTTATATTTATATATAATTTAAATTGATAAAGAAACCTATTCATTTTTATCTTCTATATTCTTTCTTAAATAAATAATTTTAAAATACAAAATGAATATTCACAGTGCACAGACATATACTATTATAAAAACTAACTTTTATTCTGTATGCGATTTATTGTGATTAATCGGTGAACAGCCCTACTAGTCATTACATTTACATTTACATTTAGTCATTTGGCAGACGCTTTTATCCAAAGCGACTTACAGTGCACTTATTACAGGGACAATCCCCCTGGAGCAACATGGAGTAAAGTGTCTTGCTCAAGGACACACTGGTGGTGGCTGCTGGGATCGAACCAGCAACCTTTCGATTTACAGTTCAGTGGTTTAACCCACTAGACCACCATCTCCAGTCATCTAGTCATCTAACTAACCGAGCAAGAAACAAAGAGTTTTACGATGCGTTCGGTCTGTTGTTCTGCTTGTTTGTGTGTCCCGTGCCCGTCTTTTCCAGTGAAACAGATGTTGGCGCTATGGGAAAATGTCAGCTCATGAACAGCTAGGTGATTCCCAGGTAAACAGAACCTGCTGTTGCCCCCACACCCTCTATTTAAACTCTGCCAGCTGCGGCCCACAGCGTACGTCCATGACATCTCATCTTCCCTCTGTTTCTACAAACCTGTGTGCTGAGTCAAACACAGCTTTCATTGTGCTAGTTGTGGGCGGTTCAGGACGGGATTCCAAAGCTTTCGGAATGCCCGGAGCAACACACATTCGGAAGCTTGTGTGAACAGCATTCTCATTCACATCTCAGGGCTTTCAATGGCATATTGTGTGTTAACACCTTCTAACCCCGTGTGAAAGTGGGAGTCAGTAATAGCGTGAGGGATTTAACTCTAGCATTATTAAATGCCTTTACCAATTGTTGTTAATTACCGTTCACTGTTAATTGATTTTTGTGCATCTCTAGTCCCCTAAAGTTGTAATGCATTTTAATTGTATTGCACTTTTCACAATGTGCATTGTTACAAATCTTCACTGACCTAAATTGTCCGTGACCTCATAGGTATCCTGGAAGTCCTTCATGCGGAGACTGATGACCTCCACAAAGTCCTCCACCAGACGAAACAGCTCCTTCACATTAGGACCCAGCTGCTCACAAAACACAACGCTCAATATTACATACCCAGATTCACATTTACAACGTCAATCTGTGAATATGTTTTGACTCAATTTAGTAAGTAAATAACATTCGTCTAAAAATGCGATGCTCTTGCGGTTCTGCCAAAGCTTAATGACATCTTTCTTTTAGAAGGCAAACTGAAGCTTGCATTAAGGCATAAATTCGGAGCTAACTAATGATCTAACTAAACAGCAGGAGACACAGAGCTGAAAGAAAGATGTGCAGCGATGAGAAGAGAATTAGCCAATTAATCACCTTAAAGCCCAGCTGAAACGAGCATAATTACTAAGTGAAAGAGAGAGAGAGGGAGACGATGTGAATATTACAAAGACAAAGAATAAGTGAGTGAGTAAATGAATGATGGAGTGAAGGAATAAATGAGTCAACAAAAGAGGAGAGAGAACGAACGAGTGAGAAAGTGAATAAAGAAATGTATAAATAAAGAAATGCTGGAGAAAATAAATAAATAAATCCCTGCGCAAGTGAATGAATGAGTGAGCTCACCAGCTGAGCCTCTTCCCATCTGTCCCTGTTCTCCTCCATCAATAAGTTGCTTACTGATTGCACAAAATTCTGTAACGCAGAAGCACATGACTGAAAAATGTAGAGACAATGGGCTTCGACTTTCATCAAACCAAGCAGACGATTCTTTACTGACCCTCATATCTGCATTGCTGGGGCTGTAGTGAGACTTCCTGAATATTTCTGTCATGTTCTTTAATACATCTATGATAGCCAGAAGGTCTCCGCTGTAGCTTGTCCCGTCACTGGATGTCACCTTCAGCTTGGTCATCACTTCAGAGACCCCGTCACCCACAAGCCCCCTCTGAGCCTTGGACAGGTGTTCTCGTGTCTGGAATAGAGAGAGACCACCCTTGGGCATCCTGGGTTTGGCCTGCGGATCATTTTCTCTAAGGTTCGGTTTGAAGATCTGTTTGTGCTTACCAGTGTTTGGATACTGCGGTAATCATTGGATACACACTTCATGTAAGTTGGGTTCTCCCAGTATGCAATGCCCACAACGTCCAAAGAACATCGGCGAAGAATTAATCCTGCAACATAGATATGAGTCATCAGGACTATATCTTTATCATTTACTGTAATGTTTGTTGTTGACGGTTGTGCTTATGTCCTTTAAACCAAGCGTTTGTAGTTTTGAGGGCTTCTTTTTGTCTTTTTAAAGTTATTCCGGCGTGTGTGCGCTTGCATGAGTCATGTCTTACCCACAGCATTGGGAGGGCAGCGGACAGCCGCCGTGTCCCCTGCAGGAGTTCTCTTCCAGACTACGTTTGAGAAATTCTCCTCGTCACAGATTTCATGCGGCTCTGCCGAAACCAAAGATATCAGAGAGAGGCACAACAGTGCATACCCTCAGAATCAAATATACAGATACAACACACAAGGTACAACAACACAACATTTAACATCACACTAATACAAGATAAAGCCTCAATACTTTAACGTCTGTAGAGGAAAGAAACAGTTCTTAAGATGATAATATGAATTTAAAGGCAGGGCGGGTGATCCTGTCCAGAATTTATTTTTGTCATGTTGGTTGGAAATCTCTTTACATCCTGATAGTAATCAAGAAGTATAGTGGTCAAATAATACTTTTATTATTATATCGTCTTTGAAAGGCGCAGGATGAAAAAACATTTGTCCAATCAAAACGTTCTGGCCGAACGCTGTGACTGGTCAAGTGTATATTGTCAGCCAAGGTATTTTGCATACCACTGCGCACCCTGTTCACGCAGACATCATACGTCATCACCTCCCCGGCGTGCTCACGTCCGCTGTGTCAATGTTGGGAGAATGGCGGACAATCAGCAACAATCAAACTTTCCTGCAGAACCGACAACAAGTGAATCTACAAAACGGGAGTAATTTTTTTAAAGCAGTGAAGATTAAACGCCTGGATCATGAAAGAGAAAAAACTTGAGGTAACATTGGTTCAGCTTTTACACGATGGAGACAGCTTCGGCAGGCAAAGGTTCTGAGAGACCACACCATGGTTGCTCTCTTTCTTTTGGACTTTGAGAATAATTTAATGGATTTAGTTTATAATTTGTCAAATGAATTTATGAAATGCATTCATGTGTCTGGAGGAGGCGTGGTTTTGGACCGCCAATCGCATAGAGTGTAGGATTATAATTTCAGTGCTAGCAGGCTAAAGTTAGCGCCTTCCCAAATCACCCATCCTACCTTTAATACAAACTTTAATAAGCTTTGTCCAAGGAGCATTGATGATCTCACCTGGACATTTTTTCTCATTGCAACGTCTAACTTCCTCTCCGTCCCCTGGGCATGACTCTCCATCATAGTAGGGCCCATGGCAAACCCTTTCTCTCTGTTGGCTTCCTCCTCCACATGTTTTGCTACAACCAGCCCAGGTGCTCCAGGGCTGCCATTGGCCATCCACAGGACAGAGTTTTGGGAAGCAATCCCTCTGTTGCTTCCACTCGCCCTGACACTCCATGCCCCCGTACGAGGGCCCGTTACATTCTCGTGTTCGCTGCATCGTCCCGTTAGAACAGGTTGAGGAACATGAACTCCAATTGGACCATTCGTTCCACTCACCGTCCACTAGGAAAGAAAAGATGGACTTTTAAAAAGTGAAATGAATACTTTTGACACAGCTCCACACCAAAATTAAGAACAATAGATGTACCTTCTGTCACTGCATGGCCAGATCTATATTTAATAATTTCAGTAATCAATTGTCTATTTTAGAATCAATATAATTGTTTTGACAGCACTAATAAAGTTGGTGTAATAAAAATGTCTTTGAAATGGATGACTTTGAACAACGTAAAAAAAGAGCAGTCAGGAACCCCAAGAAGCTGCATGATAAAATACCAAGAGAACCTTTCCTTAATTTTATTTGTTAAGATTGTTTCACTTTTTAGTAGTACATGGAAAAAATAGGATTAAGATGGTGTTCTAAAACTGGTGGGGTGTTCTACTTTTTGACCAACATTCATGTTTGATCGGAGGGTTTGCAAATATCAGATGAGGTCTATTAAAGATAGTTTTTCATCTTTAACAACCAATGTTTGATAGCAAAACGTGTTTTTTCTTCATTTCTTTCCTAAGAAGAGGAGGTTTTGGAAATAAATTGTTTCCCAACAGCATCATTGTTTTGTTTTGTTTTTGTATTAGTTTACACTGACCAAAAACCTTTCATGTTTTTTTGTGCAAATATTTAACCAATGAAATGTAGTGTATTACAAATAGTTTGTCAAAACATTGAATCATTTAAAAAAGTGTTTTTTGTTTTTTCTTTTTCTTAGAAAAAAAACGTTTTGGAAAAAGCATAATTTCCGAACAGCATCAATATTTTGGATTAGTTTTTATTTTATTTTAAAGTCGCCATGTTGCTGATTTGTTAAACCACCAGTCACAAGTGTTAGAAAGACAGACAATGAGCAAAAGAGACAGCGTTTAAAGAAGCCATTGTTGAAAGATACACTGCATAAGTGAGAATAAAAAGAGAGAGAGGCAGGGATGGGAGAGGGGAGCTCTGGTCCAATCTGCAGTGATTTAAAGGCGCACTTAATCACCATCCTTCACCGTGAACCTCACAATGGCTCCTTTCAATCTCGTCCCCCCACGCTGCCTCACGTTAGCCTTTAATTGTGTGGCTAGATGGAATTCATTAAATCCGTATGAGAGAGTCGGTATTTAAAAGACCCAACAATCACCTGGGCATACGGCAATGTTGCAGAACTTGGTCTGTTTTTCCGGACCATCGCAGGGCTTTCCTCCGAACTGGGGGGGCTTGCAAGAGCGCGTGCGGTCCCTGTATCCACGGCCGCACGTGGAGGAACACAAGCTCCATGGAGTCCACTCATCCCACGTCCCGTGCACTATAATCAGAGCGGCTAGGGTATGATTTATAGAGAGAAAGACACATTTCTACAAATACACTTGTATATACGGTAAATATTACTCAATCTAAATTTGACACTGCAAAAAATAACTTTCTAATTTTGTATTTTTTATTGTTTTCCAGTAAAAATGTTTACAAATTCTTGAATTAAGAAGAATTTTCATGAAGAAAATAAGTCTTGTTTTTAGTAAAAAAATATGAAATTTCAGTGAATTTTTGCTTTAAACCAGCAAAAAATCTAGCAATGGGGTATGAAAAATAATCTTGAATCGAGAGACTAAGAAAAAGGTCAACCTTAATTCAAGATTATTTTTCTTACCCCATTTGCAGATTTTTTGGATGGTTTTAAGCAAGTTCCATATTTTCTTACTAAGAAACAAGACTTATTTTCTAAAAGAATTTGTAGACATTTTTACTGGAAAACAAGAAAAGATACTTTTATTTTTTGCAGTGTACTCCAAATCTTCTGCATGGATGATAAGACTCTTGCATCCTAACTAGCAAATCAATATTTTGTCTGCATTAAATAATTAGCATTTAATACAACATTGTGCTTGGACGGACACGTGTTTCTATCTAAAAAGATGTTCATCGTTCCCCCTGAGATGCTGAAATAAAGAATAAAAAAGCCACCAGCTACATGCAAAAAGAACTACAGGGACTTCCTACAGCGTTGTGCTTAAAATCCACTAAGATCTTACCACGGCTCTCCATCATCCCCACGTCATGAAACCCTGTAAAAGTGAACATCGGCAAGTGGGCAATGCTAGTGGAGGTAGGACGGGAGGTGGAGGGGGTGAGGAGAGGCCTGAAGTGGGCTGTGCTTACCTGGACACACGGCAGTGTTATTGCAGGGTCTCTGTTCACGCAGCGGCCCGCTGCACTGCGTGCTGTACGACACGGAGACGCAGAAGCGCGTTCTGCTCTGCCAGCCCTCGCCACACGTGGCCGAACACACGCTCCACGCAGACCACTCCTCACCCGACGGAGGATCCACTGAGGGGGAGGAGCGAAGGATGGGGGGGATCAGGGATGGGGTAGGGTGTGGAGGAAAGGGTAGGAAATAGGGCCAAAACGAATTAGCATGCAGGCTTAGCCATCTCGTCTGCTGGGAGGCTTACAAACGTGGCTGATTCCATATCCAGAGTATTTATGAAGTTTACAGCTTTAGTTTGGGATATGTAAATCAGTCATATATATGAGGATTTTACTTCATCACTTCAGATCTGTCAGCAAGGCTTATGGAGACGTTAAATTGAAGAAGGCAGGGAATCATGAAATAATCCCTCAGGAACGAGGACGTTTTAAATATCCAATAGGGTGAGCTTGGCTTTCATGACAGTCCAATAGGTTATCATTATTACCCAGATGAGGTACCAAGAATGTTTCAAGTCACTTTATAAAATAGGAAACAATAAGGAAACACTTTACAATACGGTTGAATTTGTGAACAGTTGCAAATGCATAAACTAACATCAATTTACAATGAGCAATATCGTTTGTCAGGATTTCTTCATCTTTTATTTTAATAATTCATTCTTACTTAATGTTAGCTAATGCATCAACTAATGTTGTACAAATACAACCTTTTTGTAAAGTGTAGGTTTTAAAGAGAAAGCCAAATTCAAATATTTTTCAAATTCAATAAAAAATCTTAAAAAATGAGGTGCTTTAATCATAAAATGATGCAAGACGTGCATACTACAGTAAAGGCATCACATTTACTGTACATTATATTATCTGCACTCGTTTCCCTTCTTAAACAATAATCAAAACTACTTTGTTTCTCTTTGGAAATTTTCTTTTAATCATTTCTGATGAATTAAGAGAGAACCAAATTCCTGCACGCGTGCAATTTACTTATAAAAAGACAATTCTTTTAATATTTCGATATTCAACACAACATTGCGATTCAAGAAACAGACTCACCTTGGTCATACAAGAAACCATAAAGAGAGATTCATGCGGCACTCACAAAATACAGATAAAATATTAACAACATACTAGAAGTCCAAAGCATCTATTTAAATCATGCAAACCCAAACATGATCACCCCCAAGCAAGGCGTGTCTTGTTTTTGTTTGTTTTACAGTACAACTAAAGGGTCAAGAGCCTTCTAAAACTCTTTTAGCTCCAGATTAAGCAATGTCGTCCATGATTCATCGACATCCCCATGTAGCGCCATGAACCATGCCGTAACATACAATACACACAAAACATAAATCACACTGACAAACACAAGGCCATAGCCACATACTGTACGCATCCAGTCCCCTATATGTGAAATCGTGGGTGAAATGGTGAAGTGTGTGTTTGTTTATGTGTGTATGTGTGTGACCCCAAGCAGCAAAGGAGGCTGATGTCATCTTACCTGCCTCGGAAGACTGCTGTCCGCCGCGGGTCTTATCAGAGTCCTCTCTTTTACGGCTGTCCACCGAGCGCAGCGATTGGCTGCGAGTGCCTAGTCGGCCTTTGCCTGCAGGATGGGGTGGGGTTAGCAACTACAGTCGACTTCTGATTGGTGCTGTGTGACCTGTACAACTAAAGCACCATCAGCCATGCTTGGGATTTTTGTGTAAAGTTTAACTAAAATGTGGGCAGAGTGTGCAACTCGGATGGTGTGTGCGATCTCCGACCATGTGCTGTGAAAACCGATGAACGACTGTGTGCGGGAAGTGAGCAAGATGGAGCAAGCAGTGGATGGCGGATGAGATATAAGCGGATCATGCGGAATGGACGCACAGACAATCAAGGTGAAGGTGATGACCTCGACCATGGACCGAGTTATTGACTCATGGCCTGCGTACAGACTAAAGTGGACATCTACTCACTACAGTCACGTTCGTTCTGTCAGTGGTACTCTTACCAAGCATGGCCTCCTGTACTCCATTGTATTTCACTGGATTTAAACCCTTGCCCTTAGACGAATACTGCCTGTATCCTAAAGGTCCAATGAAAAGCACACAGAAAGGGCTTATTCTATCATCAGTCTATTATTCTATGATCATATTATGATATTGGTCTGTCATTTTGTCACACAACACATGTTTTCCAGTGAAATGCGAATAATGTTAAGACATGAGATGTCTGCCCAGAGGAATACTGTTTATCTTTATTTTGCTCTTTCAAAGGTCAAGAGATCTCATGTTTGTACTTGGGGAACATTTACGCTTTTCATAAAATTGTTGGGTTACATACAGAGCTACTGTATAACATAGAATCTGGCAGGCATATAATTTGGTTTTGGAAGATGTCTTCTGAAACTCATATGTGAGTGAAATGACTGTTTAAGATGCCAACTTCCGGTAGTTTTGTTCTAAGTTAGAAAAAGCAGTGTCAATAAAAACATGAATTTCAGTGCCAAACCAAAATCTATCATACAATCTATTCTTGTCAGGAATAAACACATTTGACCTATTTTTCGTCAGAAAATAATAGACCATTTCAAACTTAATTACAGTTTTTTTAACGTACTTTGTATATCTAAATGTTTAGTTGAAATGATCATTTTGCACCCAATAAAAATATTTCTTTCAAAAAATATGAACGTTTCTTTTGCATTTATTTGCAGAAAATGAAAACCTGCGAAACAGGCCAAAATAACAAAAAGAACTGTGTATTTTTTCAGACCTCAAATACTGCAAAGAAAACAAGTTCATATTCACTTTCAAGCAACACAACAGGAACACTTGCACATGTACTTGTGAAAAGGTCGAAAAATATTTTTTTTGTGATAACCTCGATTTTTATCAGAGTTTTTCACGCGTCTTGTAATGCTGTCAGTCGTTCACATAGCTGTTGGATGCTTTGATGTCACTCCAGAGGTTTGATTTAGTTGAAAATCATCAGACACTCGACTACAATGGCAACAATGATTCTAGAAATGCCAAATAAATGAGAATTTGGAATGGTCTCCAATTTTTTCCGTGACTGTACAGTATATTATGAGACAGATAGCACAGATAGCGTCAAATGTGAGATAACGTGGGTCCTGAGTGGCAGACGACTTTGGCTAAGCCTCCAATTAAACCCTAAATAATGTCATTACTACGAAAAACAATTGAGGCGATAAATAAATCTGACATTTTTCCTATGGGACAAAGTGAGTAGAAAGAGAAAAAGCAAGAGAGAAGTGAGGTAGAAAGATGTCTGTGGTTGTGAACAGATGAACAGTCACATGCATACATGCACAGAACACAACTTACCAATGCAGGACTGTGGGTTACAGGGACGCCCTTCTTCCAGAATGCCCTCGCAGAGATATGCCTCCTCAGGAGGTGATTGACAGGTGCGCGAACGCGTCTGGACCCCGCCCCCACATTCGCTGCTGCACTCCGCCCAGTTGCCCCACCCACTCCAGCCACCTGTGTTTAATCCACATATTCAACATTACAACATAAAATGTGAACTCCTCTCCAAACCATAAACCATTTATTGATCCATATTCAAGATGCAAATTAAATTTCCATCCCTGCAAAGCAATTATGTTCGGGTTTCGTAATCCATTACGATGGTACTAAGATGTAAGATTGGACCCATAAATACCAGTAGGATATGAGTCCCAGCGTTCTGTTCGCTCATGAATGTTTAATATCAGACATCGCTGCCTGTCTGATCCCAGAGGCTCTGACAAATATGTATTAATCTGCATGAATAGAACATGAAGCTGGACCATGTCCAGTTACAGACACTTTTAATTACTCACAAATCAATTGTACGAGGGAGTGTCTGTAAACCTACACTCAGTGCGGCATGGATTTTATGGCTTCTACATACATTTCCACAATATGTAAGTGGATCTTTAGTCTTAAGATCTTAAATTAAACATTAAGAAGCTCAAGTACCAAAAAATTGTTTAAAATTTGTAAAACTTGTGTAAAATAACAGTTAAATATTGTGTAAAATAACAGTTAAATTCGACCAAATCTTGTGTAAAATTTCAGTAAAAAACGGTGAAATCTTGTGTAAAATTACATTACAAACTGTTTTCATAAATATGGAAAAATATGTACTTTTATGTGACAGATATTTACATCCGACGCCAGAGCTGCCGGAAACTTTTCGTTTTTTACATTTTTTTTTACAGTATACAGAAAATAAGAATTAAGAGCATTTGCGAGAAATGTAATCGTCTAAATTCCTCATTCGCAATATTTACAAGAAGATTGTAGCATGCAGAGAGGTCAATATTGACCAGATGGAGGCG